>JAGKQE010000057.1:0-184514 GCA_022609375.1 Xenosphaeropsis pyriputrescens
GTTTATTCTAACTATAGAAATCTATCTAATATCTTTATAATTAAGTTATTCTATAATATAAGTTACAATTCTTATACCTCTAACTAGCTATATCTATATCTTTATAACTTATCTAGATCTATTTATATATAGTATAGTATATATAAATATAGAAATATAATAAAGAGAATAGACTTTAGTATAGTACAAAGTAGGCTTTAAGCTTAGTGCTTTTAAGCTTCTTAGCTTCTTAAGAGCTTATTATTGCCTTTTCTTGTTTAAGAACCTATCTCTATCTTATTATATTTTCTTTTAAGATCGATTTATTATTTGTTGGATACTATAAGTAGTTAAGTAGCCTTTTTTGTGTTAGTAATAGAAATAGAAATATAAAATACTTAATATTTTATCTCTTGTAATAATAATAATATAGATAGAGAGTAGTATAGTATCTAATGTTTTAATATAAGTACTTATAGAATATACTAATAGTAGATATAATATACTATATACCTATATAGAGTACCTTAGCAAGAGATACACTATTAGAGATATTTATAAGTAGTTATAGTACTTATACTAGATACATTAAATAGGGATAATTGTTAGTCTATCGATTATCTACTAGGATATATTAATACAGTATAGTATTATAAATACTTACAAACTATACATTATTGCTTTCTAGACAATATCCTATATATAAGTAGTACTTTCCTCTAATAAAAATAATCATCGTCGACATCGACTTGTATTCTATTCGTTTAGAGAATAGAAAATAGAATTCTTGTATTCTACAAGTGCTATTGTCAGTTCTCTAGTGAGAATGAAATCTTGAACATCTCCTCTATTTGACACAAGCATCTACTACATACAAACATGCATAATAAGAACACCTCCCTACTTCTCATTATCATTAGCAATGAAACCTTCTTCTTCTATGAATACTTTCACTCTCATAGCGATATCACTCCATCTGGATTAAAATTAAACCAAACAAACGCCACTTCACTCACTTCACCCACTTCATCCACTCCCCCTCAACACCCCACCATCTCATCCAACACCCATTCTACATATCAGCCCAAAAAAGCACGCACTATGAACGCTCGATCTTCAACTGAAGAACCAGTCAGTGGCAGTGTTAGTGTCAAATCCGCGCCCCAGAGACGATCAGAAGCCCGGATGCATTAGAGCCAGCTGTCTACCACGGTATACTTTGCCTACTCGACAATCGACTCTCCCTGCTGAAAGCCTGCTATGCACATTGAAACATCATTCGAGTATCCTCGAAGTATATCCGCTTGCTCACACACAGATTCCTCACTTACTTCACCTGTTTACTTGATTTTGGACCTACTCGCCTACTCTATTTACTCGTCTTGCTCACAAGCTGCAAGCCCATTCTGCCGCTTCACGCCGACCTGAAAAGTACCGCGATGGCCTCACCAGCCATCCAGCCAACCCAGCCCCAGCTCATCTAGCATGCTCTCTTCCCTCACTACAGGAGTACCAAGAATCACTCCTTTACATACCAGACCATGCCATGCAGTGCGCGCCAAAGCAACGCCACGCTCACCATCCTGGACAGATCGGCGTGGCGCGCAGGTATTGCTGGCCGTCGGGACGGAAGGAAGGTCCTGGCGGGTGGACAGGCGGATGGCGGTGCGGAGTCAAGTAGAGTGAGGTAGGATACTCATCGTGCTATGCGGCGACGTGTGTCTACGTACCTGTTCTGCGGCGAGGAGAGTACGCAAGCTTCATGAGGATCTGCAACGAATCTTGTATGCGTAGAGTATGAATGGGTGAAGGGAGTAGGATTTCCTGGAAGGGTAATTTGCTGTGCTATGCAGGCGCTTGCTGGTGGACGGGCGAATATCTCGCTCGGGCTTTTCAGCGCTCGGCGGCCTGTCAGCACTTGGATACAGTTTCACCGGTCGTTTGCCCAACGGATATCGTCTTGAACGTAACGCTGGACGCCGTACAAGTTGTTGACGACCTGCAAGGCTATGAGATGATTGTGATGCCGGCTTTCATTCCGGTTCTGTGTCTGATGCTGATTCGGCGCTGGTAAAGAGGAGATGCGAGACACCGTTGTGATGGTGACTTTTCTGTAAAGCTTGGCGTTTCTTATCTCTCTTAGAGCTGGATCGGGTAGATTGGCGGTGTCGTAGAGCAGAGCCGGATTTTAAGCAGGACTTGAGGGCATTGATGTTGTGCGTACGGTACATGGGTATTATGTACATTCGAGACATATGAAGTTCAATCACTTGAAATAGTACGTACTAAACTTGTATAACCCCCCCCCCTGAAAGTCCAGTATGAGTGTTGTATTGTGTCGTATACCATCAGAGCTGTCAATATCTTCACAATATCCTCATAATCAATGAGAGTGCAATACCCACCTACCCACCCACCTACCTACCTACCTACCTACCTACCTACCTACCTACCTACCTACCTACTCTACCCTTATAAAACCAAGAAATCTTTCTCCCCCGCCCAAACCCCAGCGTCCAAAGTAGATCCTCGCCAGCAACTCGCACACATCCTGATCCGTGTAAGCCGGAATAGCTGAAACCCTCGTACCCAAGTAGTGCTTATCCGTACCGTGTCGTTCCTCTTCGCTCCGACGACATATTTCGCAGGGCCGTTTGGTACCGATACATCCTCTTATTCCGCGAGAGAAAACCCAGGGGCATGAATTGGATGTTCATTCCATCAATCTTTTTCCAATCTTTCTTCAAGTCCTTCCCCCCCCTTCTCTCCCCCGGCTTTTGAGGGAGAGGGAAACGTTAAGCTCTTGCTCGTTGGCCGAGTGCGCGTCTACGATCAGGGGTACGAATTCGGCGCACAGTATTCTAGTTCACTCCATACAAGGCTGGGGAATTGTTGGAGGCAGGCTACTCGACTGGAATTCCATGTTGATTACTCTGTACCGCGGAGAGTGTACAAGTGGGTATTGCTGCTTGTTGTGCTGGGGGAATCGTGCTGTATGATACTACAATAAGGGGGATAAGTAGGACTTCGTATACACACGCAGGGTCGCGATGCTATCCTTTCTGCACGCTATTTCCGAGACCGCGAGCTTTTGTTCCGTGCTTGAACTTTCGGCGCGAATATGTAGGTATAGGTATGGCACTTGGATGTGAGTGTGAGATGTACAAGTATGTCTCTATGTGGAACACTCATATGCATGTAGAGTATATATGTACATATATAATACAGTACATATATCCAAATCCGCCGAGTCTGTACGCACTGCACTGCCAGCTACTAGCCTTCGTATACATATATTATGTATGTACTCGTATTCTACCCTGTACCCAGGTCCCTCTTGCTTCGCCAACCTCCAAACCTCACCCCAATCCCTTCTCATCTACAGTACATACAGAGTATATGCATATAATTATATAATTATAATTATATATATATATATACACTTCGTACATGCGAATCAATGCCGCCCTGTCTTCACAGTACATAATGTATGTGCCTCCGTACATACAAGTGCGATCATCTACACAGTCATCTATGCTTATGCTCATGAATCATCACCCACCTAATGAATCTCGCTCTCTATCATCTCCACATCTCCCGCCATAATTGTAAAATGCTGCCACGGAAACACATACACTGTACGAGCAACGCTTGACCTCTGTTCTATCATGTGTAAACCCCATCTACAAGTAATAGGATGAGTTTATCCTAGCCCAGGGATTTTTAATCCATGCGCTGCTTCTGCAGCCTCCCCACTGCATAACCCCTGATGATTGGGACATTGATTGGGGATTTATTGGGATGAGGATGTGTTCTACCCATGCCCATGCCCCCCCCCCCAATGTACTTTAGATATTGGGATCGAGGTGTTCCTGGATCCAACACGTCTGGGTCATCGAGTGTTGCTATCCATGTGTGCATTGTAGGCCGTTATGGGATTTTTGTATCTGCATGTTGAAATTAAAAATCAACATATATGAGGTTGCTTTTCTGTCAAGATTCTTTCTTGAGATGTGATGGGTGGGAAGTGCCCGCAATGTATCGATCGACGTGGGATTCAGCAGTCTGTGTACTCGGGTCCTAGGTATGTATCTCAAGTTCGAAGAATTGTGTTTCAGTTGATAGCACATGTACTTTATAAATTCATCTAAAAAAAAATATCAACTCCAATCTTGAGTATTCATTATACATTTAGTCAAATATTTCTTATTTTTCTAGTAAGTTTGGGTTGAGTTATAAGTAATTGAATCACCGTACTTCTTCCTCTCTCTTTCTTCATACACAGTCTTATGATTCCCAATTTGTAATCAACAATGACTTTATCAGCAATGAAAATCTCAAGTCCTTTTGACCCAAGAAATCAAGAAGCACAACGATGCGATGCGATACCGCATATCTTACTACCTGCATCTATACACAATGCCCTTCTCCGCCATAAGTTGTAAGAACCTGTACTGTCGTTGCTGATACTACGGTATCTACAAATACAACATCTCGTCTCGCAACAGCCCCCTTCCTCGATCTCGCAGTGTCTCTTCAGTATTCCATACTCGACATGAAAAGGAAACGAATCAGGTACACAACGATGCACGAATCCTCCTCGGAACCAGATATCTGTATGCATGTTTTAGTTTCGCCTGTACGTCCCTGGTGCCATTGAGTCTCATCTGTGGCCAAGAGATTGAGAGGATCGCGGACTGCAGATTGTGGACTGAATCTCGCATCTGAAGTCTAAAATGTAGAATGTAGAATCTAAAAACTAAAATCTGGAATTGGGAATCTGGCACTTGGGGACTTGTCTGATGGATGCATCAGCTCCCGAAGCGACTGCTATTATAAATACCTTATTCGTTTATCCGTCCATTGGCGGCGCTATACCCCTCGTAAGCTGTGCGATGACTGGCATGCGACTTTCTCCGATGTCTGGGGGATGATTGATTGATTGAATCCTTACGCTATGCAGGTCCCTAAGGTCCTATGAGCTTTCCGGCTTGCTAATCTAGTTTTACTCGCTTTTCTGGGGGATGATGGGGTCTTTGTTTCTGGCGGAACGCTGCATTCTGTTGGTTTCGTAATCATCTAGGAGTGTAGAATAGGAGTAATGTCAAGCCTTTCTTCACGCATCTTATTCTTAGGTACTATCTTCGTTCCGAATCTGGACTCTTTTCTTCTTCGTTTTGTCCGAGCTCCCATACGTGCTTGACACCAGGGCCGTTGACGTTGTCGTTGAAAGCATCGTATGGACAATGGTCGGATACTCATGAGTGAGAACGGATGGGAATTGGGGTTTTGCGTTTGGCTATCATGATTCATCAGTTAGGCCGACTCTGAACAACTCGTAAGGCCGTACTACGTAGTACGTACAGTGCCCCTCGGAAAGTCTTTGCCCCCTCTAACAAAATACACTAAAACTTGACATCTTTAAGTAAGAATAATTCAATATATTTATATTATAACCCTATAAACAAATTCTAAAGAGATAGACTGTTTAAGTAGCTCTATACTTTTTGTATAGAATAAGTTTCTATATATTGTATTACTAAAGAACTAAATAAAAGATAAGAAAACTAAATAAATATATACCCTGTTTTACACCAAAATAAGCGAAAATATACTTATTTTTATTTTTGTAGTATAATAGAGTATAGGGTGTTGCTTCTTAGTAATAAAAATCTAGTAATAAGATAAAGCTTAGCTTCTAAACTTGTAGAATTTAGATTTTAAAGGGTTACTATAATATAAAATTCTAAAGAAATATTAATGCAAAGAGGGCGAGTTTGGGTGTAGAATTAGCAGGGGGCAAAGACTTTCCGAGGGGCACTGTACCTATTACTTGTATGTACCAGTTCCTATGAACAGTCTGCTCCTTTCTCCCAACAGATGAGTTCCTCATCCACCATATGCAGTTGTATCGAGGGCTTTCGTATGTACCTTGCGTTTGAGTTGTCCAGAGCAACAGCTTCACAGGCCGGTTCTAGTTCTGGCTCTGGATGAATCAACAGATCAATGTCTTCACTTGGAAACTTGAATTGACTGGAGAGGCGTCATGCACTTCCAACGACGCCGCAGTAGTTCGAGATGCCCCTTCATCCAAACAGTGCGACTGCAGTGCACTACAGTACGTGGGCGGGGGCTCTCAAACCATGACAAGGCCTCGACGACGGCTGATGATTTCTTTGCTTGTCTTGTTATTGCTCTCGTCCAATACGAGTGAATCCTCCATGTTCATAGGTAGTTGATCATATTCATAGAATACCTCTCCCCCCAGCTATCCCATCCCATTCTACTTACTCCACGTATGTACAAGTACAGAGTACGACTCGGAGGTATGTAATCACGAAAAAGTGTGTATTTGTCTGTTGTACTGTCCACGCGGTCTAAGCGCAGCCAGATGTGAGCAATTCTTGGAGATTGGAGATTGGAGATTGCCAGATTGCCAGATTGTCAGATGAATAATTTCCTGATGCTGCGCGTGCGTCGCTGCACATTGAAATTGTGCGTCCACAAGCGGAAATGCGTGGGTGAGAGGGTGAGAGGCCGACGGTGGTGATGATGAGAGGAGAAAGGCCGGATTGGGATTTCTTGCCTTCTGGTCTTTGGAGTCTTTGGGTCTTGGTTTTAGTCTTGGTCTTGGTTGGGTCAGGGCCATGACCAGATGTGTAGAATACGGTACATACAGTACATACCAGCAATCGGCACCACCGTCGCCATCGCCATCACCATCACCACCATCTCATCGCGAGGTAATCAATCATCCCATCTCAACGTTTTCGTCCGATGATTTTGCTTGTTAGTCTGCGCTCGGGGCTCGATGGGTGGTCTGGGTGAAGATGGTCGACTTCACTATTCTATGTACAAGTACAAGTACAAGTACAAGTATGTACCTTACCTTACTCTTTCTCTCTCTTGACTATTACTGTACAAGTACGAGCACCTCGAGGCAGTGTTGGGGAATTGAAGCCACGAATATCGCGTGCACTGTTCAGCTTCATCACCCGCTGTAAGTAAGTTCGGTCAAGTTCAGTACACACATACAAAGTACAGTGCTAATACCTACGAGCTGGCCCTGCCCATCCCATCCCATCTCATCATCCCTATCCCTGGAGGTCTTCGTGCGCTCAACTGCTCATCCACGTCCATGTCCATGTCTATGTCCATGTCCATGTCCACATCCACATCCACATCCACATCCACATCCAAAGTGTATCCACATCACATCTCAATCGACGTTACGCACGCCGCTCTGAGGTGAGAGGGAGATGGAGGAGGGGCGTGTGAATGGGAGGATGGATGGATGGATTGCTCTGTCTTCTATGTACAAGTAAGGACAAATACTTATTGTTTGTGTACCTATTCCACCTACTTTTTGTTCTAGTGAAAGAGAAGGAAAAAAGAAAAAGGAAAAGAAAAAGAAAAAGAGAGTACACACGTGAGAGCGATACTTGAACAGGGTCCTGTCCTCTGTCGGCTTTTTCAACACACTCGACTCGTCTCCGACCTTTTCCATCTTTTTTTCGCGCTTGTTATTTCAGGAGGACCCACTCTGCTTTGCCCGCGTGGCCTATCATCATCAAATGGGCCTTGGGTGGTAGTCTTTCAAGGTTTGCCTTGATCTTTGGTCGACACGAGGGCGTGGGTGCTTGTACTTGCGGAGTATTTTATGAAGACGAAGACGAAGACGAAGACGAAGACGAACGTGTATGCGAATGTTAATAATGTGAATGTTAATGTGAATGTGAGATCTGATGGAGCTCGAATTGATGGGGTTTGGAGTGAGATGCATGCATGCAAGCAAGCCATTTTCCCTTTCCCTTTCGCTTTCGGTGAGGGGATATGAGTGCATTGCATTGTTGGAGTGTGGGAGTATCTGCAGCGAGGTAAGGAAGGGCTCGTTAGGTAGTCAACAGCCAGCAGTCGATATTTATCTTTTATTATTCCCTGGAACTCGATGCTTTTTACTTTTTATCAAGTTGTAATCGGTCAAGTATTTTGTGTTTTGATTTATTTATTTTATTTCATTTCATTTCATTTCATTTTATTTTATATTTATATTTGTATTTATATTTTCTATTTTCTGCCTCTCTTCCCCTGTTGATTTTCAAGGGACTCGCCAGATTCGGTTTAAGCGGAGCGGTACTGCTGCTATTCATACTAAGATGCCACATGAGTAGTGAACCATGAAGAGCGAGGCCGCTTGGAGCGACGGCGGCGACAGATAGTGGGAGACTTGTGAATACGGGTTGGGTAGTGAAGTTACTGGTAAGGAATAACGAATAAGGAATTAGGGAAGATGTTCTAGTAAGTTGAATAAATATAGGAGGACGGGAGTACGGGAGTAGCGGATAGATAGTATGAGAGGTTGATGGATTTGTAGAATATGAATATGAATATAAAAGTCGAGCTGAGAGTGATATTCGATGCTTTGTTGTTATTATATATTATGTATCCACATATCTGCTCCATGTGTACAAGCAGAGAGTGAGAGTGAGTACTTAAGAGAGTATCTTCAGCTTACCCCACACATGAAATCAACAGCTGTATCTAAAGCTGCCATATCTCTCGCTCTTTTGATGCCCATTCAACCGTTTATTATGTACATGTAGAGCATGTACTATACACATACTTAGTACACTCTATTCCATCCGAACATGAAGCCGTTGTTACAAGTGCAAGTACAAAGTATGGCTATGGTTGTGGTCAAGGGTGTCTAGGGTACTGGGTCATTGTTCATCGGTGGAGGACGATCGTATGTAGTAGGATGAGCCAGGTCTACTCATTATCCATTATCCATTATCCATTATCCATTATCCATTATCACCTCCCCCTTTGGTGATGGACATGAAGCCAAGATGGTTTACCAAGCAGTAGACTGTGAGGAGTGTTCTTGGACTGTGAGGAGTGGTAGAATGGACTTGGAACTAGATATGGCATTTCTCCAGGTCAGCTTCTGGCATGGAAGAATTAGTAGAATACAGACTGACAGCAAGAGAAGAGCACGAATATGTACAAGTACACCACTTGGTTGTATGCATGCATGCGTGCGTGCGCCCGTCCATCCATCGCATCCACCATCCTCCATGGACAGGCGGCGTCAATTTCATCCCACAAGTTGCAACATGACCCATGGCCGATGACCCATGCCCCGTGACCCATCACCCATCCATCACCCATGGTCTATGGCCCATGGTCCATCGTCCACACCCATCGCCCATCACCCATCACCCATCACCCTTCACCCTTCACCCATCATCCATCATCCATCCACCATCATCCATCCACCCATCATCCATCCACCCAGCATACCCGTCCATCGCTCATTCACTCATTCACTCTACTCTCTCCACTCCTCCAACCTTCAACCTCCAACCTTCAACCTCCAACCTCCAACCTCCAACCACCCTACTCCACTCACAACTCACAACTCACAACTCAAACCTCATCAACCTCTCTCTCTCTCTCTCTCTCTCTCTCTTCCTCTATCCCCTCCCCTCCCACCCCCTCCCTCTCTCCCTCCCTCCCTCCCAATCATCATCATCACCACAACAACCACAACTACAATTACAACCACAACTCCAAACTTCATCAATATCTTCATACCTGGGCCCTTTACCAGTCGCCATCTCTTCTCAGATAGCACTGGCAATTGGACCGTCCACTCCTTTGCAAAACAAACAATAAACTCTTCTCAATTCGCCTTTTTTTATATTTCCATTTCCATTTCCATTCTCATCTTCATCTCCTTCCTTCAATTTCAACCTCCCACTTTCGCTCGTTCGACTTCTAATCCCGACACTTCTGAGACGACCTTTTACGACTTCGTCCCGACCATCACAAACTTCCTTCTTCCAATTCTACGTCGGGTACGCCATTCGCAAATCCTTCAACTCTTCAACCCTCCGACTTTGCGCGCGCACATACTACGAATCTTCAATTCTGACCATCTGCACTCACCCATCTCACTCACGTCTTCCCTTGTAGTAACACAAGGGACATTCACTCTACATTCAATCTCGATCACAACAACAACAACATTACTTTCATCGCTCGACCTACACTAAATCGTCGCCTTCCCTCGAGCGCCCCTTCGACTCTCTTCTACGCTCATATTCCATGAGATCTTTCTAGTTGTCCACCCGATTACAAGCCGCCGGGCGGCATAAGTCAGCATGATGGCAATCACAGCTCCAGGGCAACACAGTATGCATGGGAGCATCTCCTTCAGTCAGGATCGGTCTCTCAGCCTTGGACAACCCTTCGAATTGCCACTGAACAATACCTCTTCATCACGGTCGCCCTTCTTTCCACCAGAGCCTATGGTACAATCGGGTCCTCTTCCGAATCCACCTTTTGTCTTCCCCGCACGTCAATCGCCCTCTTCAGCACCTTCTTCCTACTCGAGATCAACCGGTCGTCGTCCAGCATCGTTTGCGGCTGACTCGCCTCCGACACCTGTCGATGTAGAATCCCCACACGGCAGCCGTCGTTCTAGGCCACCGCCGCTCCCAAGCTTTTCCTTCAACCCTTCAGAGCCCGCAGATGATTCCAGTGTCAAGCCACCCTTGTCACCACTGTCGCTGAGTACGGCTAGATCGGGCGGACATCGCAGAGGGGGTAGTGAATTCATTGGAGGTGATGGCGCAACGGGCCTTGGTCTTGGGTTAATGAGTGCTAGTCCGGCAAATGGCGATGGGATCTTGCCATCACCAGCGGGTTCGAAACTTGGCCCATCTGCTGGCAGAAGAGGTCACGTACACAGAAGATCTGCTGCTATTTCGTGTCATGATCTGTCCTTCATCTTGAAGCCAGCCACTGCCAATGCCAATGCCGATTCGTTACGTGGTGGGAGTGCCCCCTCGAGCCCATCGGATACCAACAAATCACAGTCACCATTCTTGGCCTCGATCGAGACCGCCATGAAGCCTAGTACTTCGCCAGTGGTTGGCAGCAACCCATTTGATTCCGAGAGATCATCACCTGGAAAGGGTTTCAACAAAGCTAGGGTCGGGTTCTCTGATACGCTTGAATATATTCCTAGACCAGTTTCCATGGTATCGAGCGACACCTCCAGCATCGCGACCGTCAGACAGGGTGGCCACTCGGTCTCTGGTAGCCTCTCTTCTATTGTATCTTCCGGTACATCGAGTCCACAAATTCGTGAGCCATTTGGTGTTTCAAGATCCGTATCTGGTACATCAAACTCACAAGCTCGTCCAAGGACCGCGGGAGCCATCTTGAGTCCTACGAAGCAAGATTCGATGCGCCCACACATGCCAGAGCTTCCACATAGCAAATCCGCTCCCGTCAGCGGTAGTGGCAGTCCATTGACTCCGAAATTCCCACGGGGCAAGTATCTGTTCTTCGGGCAGGAGAGCTCTTCAGGAGAGAAGTCTCCTGCAAGACCAGAATCAAGTATGCGGGCAAGCTCTTTGAACGAGCCCAAAAGTAGTCCTGTGGTATCTTCCCCACGTCCAGCACACATGGATACGACACCCACTCTCCACAGGATACCATCAACAGCTTCTCGAAGATCCTCAGTCAGTCGGTCATCTCTGAAGAAGCAGAAGAAGGTCAGATCATGGGCTGGTTCGATATTGGGGCGCAAATCTCGCTCCCGATGCCAGAAACCAAAGCCTATGAGTCGACGATCTCCAACTCCACCATCCCGCTCTTACACACCTGTTTTCAATGAGGTACCACACACAGCCAAGGCTATCCCTTCCATAGCCGAGGAAGCCCCATTGAGGCCTCAAGTTGCAACCAACTTTGCCAACTGGAA
Organism: Xenosphaeropsis pyriputrescens; assembly: GCA_022609375.1. Taxonomy (NCBI): domain Eukaryota; kingdom Fungi; phylum Ascomycota; class Leotiomycetes; order Phacidiales; family Phacidiaceae; genus Xenosphaeropsis; species Xenosphaeropsis pyriputrescens. The sequence continues at coordinate 11,756 of JAGKQE010000057.1, forward strand.
GCCAAGACACGTGACTGTACAGGATGACGACTCAATGAGTCCTATTATTGATCTCGATGCTGCCCTAGGTCCATTCAATACCCCTTCCAACCACGATCCGGCATGGGAGGCTTCACAGCGAGGTTCGGGTCCCACGAAGCGACGAATGCACAGTGCTCAGAAGATGTCGGCCTTTTCGGGTCCAGGAATGCACTATCACCGACGTGCTGAAAGTGCACCAGAAATGGCTGCATTTGACTTCCCACGCTCTAGCCTTCATCGATTGGGTAGCAGTTCGACAATGGCAGATGTCTTTGAGGAGGATGAGGAGGATGAATGGGTGGATACCAAATCTCTTTCTGCCAGAGACGCCAAGGGGGATTCGGACTCGGAGGACGAAGCTAGTCTCAACGTTCAGGTAGTGGATGCTGAGGATATGCGAAATGGCAAGGCAATGAACTGGAGCTTCGACGACAAACAATCGATACAGTCTCTCAACAGGAAGGGTAGTGGCCTCAGCGATGAGAGCGCCAAACAGAACGGGTCCAGCATGAAATCCGAATCCTCTACCCTCTCGCTGAGAGAGGCAACAATCCCGGAAGAGTCAGCCGATGCCGTGGAAATCGCCGATGATGATCATTACCCGCCTACACCAGGATCGGATGCAAAGGCGTCGGATTCTACCTTGACGCCACCTCTTCGTCCAGTAGCGGCCAAGGAACTTGCTCCAGTCAATACCTTTGGTCCCGTGTTCTTGGCTCCATCATATGGCACTCCAACGAGCCCGCACTCTTCCGAACGCTCTCCATTCCCATCTCCTCGCTCTCCCATGTCTTACGACACCCAGCGCATATCCACTGCACCATCTTCGGTTACCGATGAACGCAGCTTCCAATCGCTGTTGTTCGGTGAGCCAGGTCCAGAAGTTCGAATGTCGGTTGATGACGTGCCATCATTGACCAGTAGTGAGTCGACTACCACCAGTAGTTATACGTTTGCAACTGCTGGACAATTCCGTGATGGCCAAAGATCAGCTTCCTTGTCCTCCGCTGCAATGAACCGTAAGCGTTCCAGTATGGCCAGCCTGTCCCGACTCATTAGTACCTCGCACGGTGAGAAGAGCAAGCTCTCCATAGATTCCAGGCCTCCGGGTACTTCAGATTCGAGCGACAGGAGCTCGAGACACAGCAGAGGAAAGCGTCTGAGCAGGATGATGCAATTTTGGAAGCCAAGGGATGCTTCTCCTTAAGTTCAACTGAAACTTATATTGTGTTTGCTAGCTATCAATCTACATACGAACTTGTGCCACTAGAGCTTTGCTTGTTGCGATACACTCCACTTTACGACCATGACACTACAAAGGCCCATGAGATTCCACTCACGGCCTTGACGACATACGCGGGGTAAACCTGTGCATATTATCATTGATTTCACTTCTTCCTGGAGCCATTTCGGGCCCTCCTTTACGAAACGATTTTTCTTTCCTATGCTACACATTCGAGCAATTTGAGCGGCTTCTTTTACATTGCGAGATCACGATAGATCACAATGCCAGACGGCCACTTGCAGTCGCTTCTGTGCAGCATATTTGCTTCTATCCTTTCTATCTGCATGAGTTCAGACTCGACGGACTCAACCGGGTGTAACCAGATAGGGCTTCGTCGATATGTTTTTATTTTTGGGGTATGCGTGCAGGGCGGTTTGTTGCTTATTTTTTCAAGGGTGGTTCTTAATGATATGGGTATTGCGGACTGGAACATTTGGCGGCGGTGGCGAAGACTGGGACTCAACGTGTCCGATGGAGGATAGACTGCTTTGTGTCCTGTGAAGCCTATTCGAGAGGCATTCATACTCGTATGTTCCGAGGAACATTGGCAATTGGCATCCCAAAAGGAAAGAAAGGAGGAGATTGCTCCGCTGTGGGCTAATCGTATCCATCTGAACCTGTGTAGCTAGTCCAAAACTCAAACTGTACCTTTCGTACCTCGTACCTCCTTATCTCACATAGATGGATGGTTCATCGTACCGGCAAGAAAGGGGAAAAAAACTCATGATAAAATATAACATTCATTCATTCACTCACGCACTCTCCTACTTTCCCCGCCTTTGCTGGCCTGTTGAGTTGAAGCTGTCGATGGTGCCCTGAATAGCTGAGACATGTGGTCTGTGGCCGGTGGCCTGTGATTTGTGATCCGTGTGCTGTCTGTGAATAGCTGAGACACCGTGCTGAGATGAGAGGTCCGTTTCTGCATGCTGAATATAGAGTAGTATGGAGTATGTGCTACCGGTACAAGTATGTACATACTTATCCATCAAATCCCGCCTCTCTCCCTCTCCGCGTTCCGGAAATAACCGCGTCTGCTAATGAGCTACTTATGTAGGTGCTTATGCCGAATGCCGAGGCAAATGCAAATGCAAATGCAAATGTCATGCCGGAGCCAATCGCAGAGCCTCACTTCGGTCATGCCATGAGCTTGGACCGCGGTTTTGTGTATTGTGCTGTGCATGGTAGCTGTCGCCTACCTCACCTACCTATGTACTCGAGGCTGTCGTTTCTATCTACAGCACAACTACCTACCTACATTACGCAGTCCAAGTCTTCGTCGCCTCTCGACTCGCACTGCCTATCCATATCTCGCCTTTGCTTTGTGGTTTCTCGCTGCGCTTGTGCTGGGGATCTATCTCTGTCGCTGGCCCTGCTCTGCATAATACACCTCGATATAACAATAACAGCCCAGTACACCCCTCCCGACACGACACGAAACATCACGAAAGGGAAGGAAACGAAAGGAAGCGAAATTCCCCCGCGGAACCCGCGTCCTTCTATACCGCCGCCTCATCCAATCGCCCAAGCGACCGCCTTCGAATTCAATATCGACTTCGACATCGATACACGTAGAATCCCCACCTACCCAAAATGTCCTCCCGCACAACCACCAAGCGCCTCCTGCAGGAAATTACAAACGTCCAGCGCGAACTGCCGGCGGTCGAGGGCGTCGATCGCCTGGCGCCCGTGAGTGACGGCGTCGTGCTTGCTTGGGAGGCGGTTTTTAATGGGAGGGGGGTTGGGGCGGGGTATGAGGGTACGTGTGTTCTTTTTTTGTTCTGTTTGTTTTGGGGGGAGAGGTGGAGGGAGGGGTTGGAGTTTGGAGTAGGGAGCTGAGAAGGATGATGATGAGGAGGGATGTTGGGGAGCAAGAGAGCTGATGTGATTGCGTGCTTTAGATGGTAGATGGCTACTGAGCATCTCGGTGCCCGACAACTACCCCAACAAGGCGCCAACGGTGCGTTTCGTCACGCGGATTGCGCATCCGAATGTGAATTTTCAGGTTCGTTGTGCCCGTTCCTGGCTTGGGGAGGAGTGGGATGGGAGTGAGAGTGGGAGTACTGATTGTTTCAGACTGGCGAAATCTGCCTTGATCTTCTCAAGGACGCTTGGTCGCCGGCGTATACCATTCTCAAGACCGTCGAGGCTATTAGGCAGATACTGGCGTATCCGGAAATCGATAGCCCGTTGAATGTTGATCTCGCGGCGTTGATGAGGGGTGGTGATATGCTGGGTGCTAGGGGACTGATTGCGTACTGGTGTGAGGAATGTAGATGGGAAGGTGAGTGAGAGATGCTGGATGTCATGTTGAGCTGGCGTTGGTTTATGCTGTGATGGCGTTAGAATTGGAGTTTGATGATTTATGCTGCATTGTGGGAGTTTCAACTTGGGGTCGTTTGATGTATATTTGGATAAGATAGGCTGGGCATGACGTTATGACATATGTGATGGCGAAAGGAGTAACACGGGTCTGTGAGCCTTGTGTTCATTCTCCTATTGAGTTTCTGATATCTTATACTCATAAATTGTAGATAGTAGGGCAGGTGAACATCTATACGATCGTCTTATTCTATTTGTATAAATCCCTGGTATAAATCTATCTGCGCTGTTATTCTGCTGTAACTCTCCAGAGCTCCCTCAACCCTGCTATGCCAGCAATACTACCCAAAGCCCCAACCCATCCATCGCTACAAAGTCCCTTTTCCAAACTCCAATGGATGGTAAGAGGAGCATAAGCCAAATTGACAATCAACTCCCTCTTCCAAGCAACTCTATCCTTCCTCTCCTGCAACTTCCTCGCCAACTCCTCCTCGCCATACTTATCCCCAACCACCACCCTGGCCCTCCGTCTCCTCTCCTGATAAATCAGCTTATACAAGTCCAGCCCCACATGAGCAGCCCAGAACTTCGAGCTCCAAAGCCACGCACTAAACTGCTTTTCCTTCGACCACCCAAGCACCCCCTTCTCCGCCAAATACGCCCCGTTCTCCAAGTACTGATACACCACATTGACCACCACCTGCGCCCACGCAACGCCCCTCAACGTCGCATCCGCAGGCGGGTTGCGCACCAAGCCACTCCCCCACGCCCAGATATCAAGCAAGCCCCACAGGCGCACGAAGATGCGGAAGTCGGAGATCAAGTCGGAAAAGGCCTTGAGCGACTGCGACGCCCGCAGCAGCCGCCCACTCGGCAGCGCCGACGCGCCCACCACCAACTTCACGTCCGGCGGCAGTGCCATGGCGGCCTGCACGATACGGCGCGCCGCGGCCTGCAGGCGTCGCGCCGAGATGCTGCGCAGCGCAGTGCTCGCGGATAGGCTTGCGTAGCAGATGGTCATGAGCAACCTGTCTGTGCCGGCCGGTGTGGAGAGGATGCTGGGCGGGTTAGCTTTGGGGGGCTCGGGAGGGGATAGAAGGGGTTTGTGCGTGCCGGTTCAGGTGGGCGACTGTTGCGTCGGCTTTCTGGAGGTAGATTGGTAGCCATGCTTTCAGTGACTGTATCGAGGGTGGTGAGGGTGGTGATGGCGGGTTTGGTGCCGGTATCGGGACTGCTTTTTCGGGCTGCGTGTCGGGCACGGCGACGCCTTGTATCTCGGACATTTTGGGATGCCCGGGATGAGATGTGGGGTGAGAGAGTGGGAGTTGGACTCCGCTGGTGATGTTGTTCTTTTGTGTTTTGTTTTGTTGCTCGGCGCATGTGCTTGGGGAATGCTGATAAGCTCCAGTGCGCGTGGGCCGAGGCAATAGTAAATCCGATCTTATCGATTGGCCGGGGAAGTGGATTCTCCAGCTATCAGCTATTCACAAGTACAACTGATCTCACCAGGTGCACGTTATGACGTTAGGTTTCTGTATTCTTTTGCAGTTTATTTCTTGGAATATTTGGTTGAAACAACTTGATCCTCTCAGTGAATATAGAAGGCTGCATGTTTTTCTCGTAGCTTGCGCTATCATCCAATCTTTTATGCTGACTTCTAAGGTATTCTGCTTGTCGTCATGGCATCTGAATCCATGACATGACTATGCTCATATTCGTGCGCATCTAATTTCCATCATCAATGGTTACAATATTACGCATTGTTAGTCTAGATCCTGTACATCGACAGGATCTGTCTTCTTGATATCAGGTCTTCGGGCAACAGGACAGCCTCTTGAACAAAGACATTCAAGTTTATTCTATTTTTATTCACTTGGTTATTATTTTTGGCCGATCACAAAGAATTGTCTATCCAACTATAGAGTAGTCTTCTCTTGTGCTATGAGTTTCTTTGATCCAAAACAATGCAATTATCTTTTATCAAAGCATCTTCACCGAAGCTCCTCCTACAAAGACTTTGCTTCCAACATATAAAATACCCACTTTGCTCAAGACCAGACTCGCCATAGTCTCATAGCAAAGCACCATCGGACAGCACTAATCAACTTTTCACTTTTATTATCTTTTGCACTCATAACACACTCGCATCACAATGTCTGAATTCAAGTTTCCTAGACCTAGCTCAGCTGAGGCTCAAGACATTGAATCCGAAGATACACAAAAGTTACCAACAAACACAGTAAGTTACGATCTTGCAAAATTCTCTTCATCAGGAAGGAATTCGGATAATTCCTACGGTGTTCCAAAAGCCAAGAAACCCTTTGGCTCAGATTCAGGTGACAAGGATGATGACCAATTTGATCGGTCCTCTTCTGAATTTGTAGATCCACCAGAGGGAGAAGTAGTTGAGGTCTTGTTTGACGCAGATCAATACGAAGCCGAAAATGATCTTGATGACAATGAGCCTGGTCCCCTATTTTCTCATGAAGTCCCAGATACTTCTGCCTCACGAGGATCCTCAGCCGTTTCGTCCGCCTCTACACTGGAAATCGTGACGCGTCTAGGCTGGAACCTACCATACATGTCTCCTTCCGAATCATTGTTACTCACTATGTGCTCGCAATGGGGAGTCGATTATCTCCTTGTTCTGAATGACATCAATGAGTCTCATACCACTGGGCCCCAACTCGACAAGGTTTGGGTGAGGTCGTTCTTCTGTCAAGAATATCTCATGTTCGAATTCCTTCGTAACATGATCAAGTCAGCAGCAAAACAGCTCAAGGGTGTTGCGGAAGGTTCGGAGAGCCATGTTCTGCCGGCGCCACCACCGTGCCTGGAGGCGTACTCATTAACTCGCACAAAGCATATTCTCCAGATAACCCCTGAGAACGCGCACTTGTACTTCAATGTCTTCCAAGCTCATGGGCCCCGCCATTCGCCAAATGGCCCTTTGTGGAAGGCAAATCGTCTCTTCCCTGAACAAGGTAAGCGACACCACAAATGGGTCAAGAAGGAGATAGTCGCTCTGTGGGAGAGATTGGTTGCTTGGAAAAGGTATGCCCTTGTAATTCCAGAATATACAGCTTCCACAAGCCGGAAGAGAGTGGATACCTTTGACTATGAGATGCCAAGTCCAGACCCTAACTTCACACCTTGCAGGATGAAGAGCCTTTCCAAAATGGCCGTTAAAGGTAAGAAGGCCTGGCTCGAGGCTGGGGGCGTATCTGGTCCTCAAGTGCCAGGTGAAGGCTGGGCCTATTCCTCACTTGAAGCATCATCGTATCTCATGCCTGTTCACCGGCCGAAGAAAACGAAGAGGAGTGAACCTTTTAGAGTCATGGGCAAAGAACTTCTAGAGAGAAGGAAACTACATGATATGTCGAGGGGCTTCTTGAAGAGAGACGAGAAGGAAAGCGAAAGCAGGTTCAAATTCCATTCCAGGTACAATATGTTCTACTGGACCGAGGGATTAATCTATAAACCAGGTGAGAATGATTTCGTGATAGAGGGTTATAATCGAAGATAAGATACGTTCAATCTCAAATCTTAAAATTTAACAACAATTTCAGTTTGTAACAATCATGCTCCAATCATGCTGCTTTCCCCTGTAACTTACTTCACAGTCCGTACTGAATAATATACGCCAAGCAGAATTTGTGACTTTTCTTCATCGAGCTGCTGAACCGCCGTAGTCGATATAATATATGGCAGCAAGCGGAAACAGACTTATAGTACAGCAAAACTTCTATAGTCGAAATTATCGAGAATGTCAAGAAAGAATCAAAGAACAAGCATTTCACTGTCAGGCTAAACTCACTACGACAACGGACAAGAAGGACCAAAATATTCTTGCGAGGCAAGATGAAATGAATGCACTTCTCCAGAGTATTTACACTTTTTTTTTCAAGAGCAATCCCGATTTTAACGTCTGTGTAGATGGTGAGATATTCGTATCAGGAAAGCTATAAAGATATAGATGACAAAAGGATTGCAGGCATAAGAAGCCAGTCTATTCTTACATACCAAGGATAACTCTTGATTTCAAGAAATACTCTCTCAGAGAGAGCACCTTCGCCACAAGGTAAGCTCAATCTAGACAATCTAACTTTCTACAGCTAATAATTCTAATGGATACAGTGGCGCACAATACTAGACATCCTTGAACTTCTCGATTTTGACCAAGGTACCATTGAAAGCGACCTTGCAAACGCTCTTGACCTTAAAGCATGGCTTGAAGACTCCTTTCAACAAAAAGAGCTGCCTATACAGTACACAGCAACAACTTCGTGGCTTGCTGATAAATCCTCGCGAAGCCTTCTGGACAACGGTTGTGCAGATTTAGAGTCTGTGGAGTCATCGTCCCACTCAGTTTTGTTATAGCAAATAAAGATGACATATTCGATTTCACATCGTGGCTCTGCTTACATCGTCAAATACTTCTGCGCTTACCAAACTGTCGCAGAAGCAGAGGAACGTCATTTGCAAGCTTCTCATTACACGCCATGGACAAGCCTTTAGAGATTCATGCATTACTTTGAGCCTCACGACATTATATATATCCCCAAGGATCTCGAAGTCGATGACACGATGGCGTGGCAGATAGACTAGGTCAGAGAAGCTGCACGCCAGATATAACAAGAGTTCAAGCGTCAGAGTTCTTGCAGTTGGGTTCAGTTCTGACACTTGAAGGACGGTAGTAGGACAACATGCAACACAAGTCACCATGGCGAGTGTGATCTCAGCAATGGTTTTATTAATAACTTGAGCTTGGTTAGATAATACCTTTAGCAAGTTTATGCGTTGATCTTTAGAATTTGCCAATTTCTCCCATACCCCTGAATCTTTTTGCATATTGATGTGTCTGTGCTTCTGCTCCATCATTAGACGAAGTCACAGTAGCTGACGGAAGTGCAACATATGGCTCAGTGTGCGTAGCATTGGCAGGTCCAGGGCTTGAGTATGCGCCTGTAAGTTGTATATCACCATCTGCGAGGTCCAATCCCAGCAGAACTCTGCGGAACATCTCCAAGGAAGCCTTGGGTTGGTAGTAAGGGACTTCATGTCCGGCTTCATAGACGCGCAAGAAAGAAAAGTTTCCGTACTGGCGCACCTCGCCATACTCGGTACCGTCAACCTTGAATGGTGCATAGCCTGCGGCGGCGAACTCTTCGGAATGGGTGTAGTTAACTGCAAGAGAAATTGCTTGTCCGCCAAACCAATTACAGATATAATCTTTTCTTAAGTTAGCCCGTGTTCTGACGATAGGCATCATAATGTAACTTGCCTGCATCACCATAATAGAGAGCTACACGCAATCCAGCATCCAAGAGCATATTGAGATCCTCAAGGAAGTTAGGAAATACGAAATCGCCCGTTGACTGGAATGCATAGTATACGTCGCTGCTACTCGTGGTGTAGTTGATGTTGACTCCTAACGCATTTTGTGTTGAAGCCAAATTGAGAAAATCGGCAAAGTAGGTTGGTGGCGTTGGATCGTCTTGTGGATGACGGATATCATATGTACCTCTTCCGCCATAAGCATAATATGGCCCTTCGACGTTATCCCGGCACATGCTCTGCGCTTCAGAACAGATAGCTAGGTCAATCGCGCTTGTTCGGTTTGTCTCTCGGCACTCCTCGATCTGTTCCAAACATCCTCCGAGCATGTTGCAAGCAAATACCTGGTAGTCATGAACAGTCTGGTTGACGGCAACAATTCCATAGGTATTGCTGACGGCGAATTCAGGATAGTGAGGGGCCTGGACAGACTCGTCGATAATACCATTACCAACTCCCAGAGATTGGAAGTCAAGTTTGGTTCCATTAATAGTTCCGTTAGAGATCTTCAAGTTCTGATCGTAGAAATAGTTGTAGAAGGCTGGACCATAATGCCCCCCATAACTTTCAGTCCACAAATTGAATTCTTTCAAAGGAACACCGCTATCGAGTTGAGGTAAAGCGTCGAGAAACCCTTGCAAAACATGCCATGCTGCAACGGCGGCAAGATCTGTAGTATCAAGTGCAGTAGCGTTGATAACCGGGTATCGCCCTTGAACTCCCGCGAATGAGGCAGGCTCAACAGCACCGGTATCTGTTCGAAAAATTATTAGTCTATCAAGAGCTATACATTTATAGCTCATCGCTCCCCCTTACGGCCATGATGCAATTTATTTTTTGCCATCACCTGAGGATTACACTTGAGATGACTTACATGGATTCAAGCTGCCTTCTTCTTCCTGTGAGTACGAGAAACCGGTACCAAGGGGCTGTGATAAGAACAGCAAGTTTGAGACCTCGTTCCAGCCGTATGGATTGACTACAGTTGTGAGGTTTTCAGTGACACTGCAAGGGCCAAGCTCTACAACGTGATTAGATTGATTGATGCAGCATATGATTTTGAACAATTTACCTTGGAAAAGGCCAATGAGTGAATCACTGCCTGGGCCTCCGTTAAGCCAAAGAGTTATCGGTGCCTCCTTGGGATCGTTACGAGCTTCGAAAAACCAAAAGAATGTGTGTGTGTTCTCATCCAGGTCAATATAACCGGAGTAGGAGTTGACACCCGGAGTAGTTTCACAGACACCTTCTTTGCCTGGTTCCTTGTATCTGATTGTAATTCCTTCTGGTGTCGTCAAGCTTTGAACGCCAGTTGCATTTGCCGGTGTTTGTCTCTTCTTCAAGATTCGGTGAAGACCTTCATAGCTCGAATGTGCTTGGAGGTTTGGCTGGGTATAACGCATACCATCAGCGGCAGAGGAAAATACTGCTATCGCAGCTGCGAAGTAGAAAGCGTGGATGTGCATTTTAGCAGCACCTAAGGAGAATGTCTAAGGTGCTAAAGTATAATGGAGGGGAAACAATGAGAACAATTGGATCAAGGAGCTATATAAGAGAGACCATACCCAGATTCTCGGGAGGGAAGGGGATATTTTGATCTTGAACTTGCAAGAGGAATGTACTACTTATATCTTGGATCCAACCTCGCAGAGATTGACATTAGTCCCTTACAGCTGTCGTATTTGATATCTTCGTACGGAAGCTGGGAAGTTGTCATAGTAGCTTTAGCTTGCTCTGCACGTACGAGGTGTGCATTGCATCAAAATCTCATCTGCATGGTGCAAATACTACAACGACGCTCTGCATGAACCAGGGAGCTTTGAGCTTACCCGAGCCCTCAGCCTTTGTTGACATCTAGCAAAAGAAAGAAACCAACATGACTCACGGGCTTGCTGACGCTCTCGCCATATTTGTCCGAGCTGACAATGGATGGTAATGGTTGGGGACTGTATGGTGTTGATGGGTAAGGTATGATAAGATAGAGCTAAGCTTATTTCTAGAAGTGGAAGGTCGCTGAGGTCGATCGCCGGAATGACGGATTGAAGTACTACGAGCGAGTCTTGCATCCAATTCCCCGCTCCACCTTCAACCAAAGCTGGGCGATTGTCTGCGTGCTCCGAGAACTAGGCTGCGCATCGCTATAATGAAGTGTTGACGTCGTGGAGCGAAGTGTACTACTTGCCGATGGTTGACTTGCCCGCACTACTAAGGCACGGAGGGGTTGAAGCAAGGTGATCAGAGATATCTTATACGCAAGCGCTTTTTGTTGAAGCCAAGCCGGCAATTTTGTTACTGCATAGTATTTAAGCACTAATGTTAGGACCCAGAAGCTTCTGTGAATCAACGTAGGAGAGGTTAAACAAAGAGAGGCTTAGTTGTGCAGCTTTTGATAGCGCTACCAGAGCAATCTACATAGTAGTGCTTGGACAATCGGCAGACCACTCAGCCAAGCACTGTGCTACTTGTGAGGGCACCACAAAGCCCATCTTTGTGGATGGTTCTTGGAGTTGTGACAGGCAGGATGAGGAGTGACAATGAGGTCATGGGATCAGACAGAGGAGGGATTCTGCATATGCTCTCACACATAAGTAACATACCTCTACCTGTCGAAGCTGTGATCATTCATCTGCAGGTTGAGTCGGGGATGACGTTTGTGTTGGATTGTTGGTTTCTGCAGCATCTGCGAGGCGCATATCCGGACGACGAAGAGCCGGTTCAAGGAGGGGAGACTCCAGGGATGCGGATGTTACGCCTCTCCAGATACTCTGGTCCTGTACCTCGACCTCGATGTCATGTGCAGGATAGAAGTGCCGAGTGCGCAAAGCAGACTCAAATGCTTATCAGAAAGACTATATGTTTTAACGCCTCGTGTCATTTATCCATCGACTGGGGTCAGTACAGACGCGCTTATCATACACGATCGAATGAGCCTAGGAAGCTGCAATTCCACAAGAAACAAGTGACTTTTTATGTTTGGTCTAGCTAGCTACATCGGACTGCTGTTGCAATCGTAGAAATCTTTCGCTACCTCCAAAAGCCCAAACCCATTTTTCTCATCAAAACTCATGAGAATTATCATTTCCTCCCCGTCCTACATGCACGCTGTCTGCATGGGATTATCCGTACCAGAGAAAAGAATTCGTAAAACAGACCAGCCCTTTTTTATCTCCGATGCCGATCAAAAAAAGGAAGATGCTGTATCGCTAAAGAGGGCCTCTATATGTGTGCAAGAGGAGTAACGAGGTCGCTCGAACGGCTCGTGCGAGCACTTTACAAATCGTTGTCATCCTCATCTGGAAGGGGCATGCCAGTAGCCTCCTCCATCTCCTTGTTGTACTGATCGAGAAGGGCCTGGTCGATCTCGACGGTTGGTGGTGCCAAAGCTGGAGCAGCAACGAACTCCTGTTACTAGTTAGATTGCCGCGCACCCCTCGAGTCGAATATCTGAACTTACCAAAGCAGCGTTGCCGACCAACTTTCTTGCCAACCACAAGAATGGCTTCTCGAAGTTGTAGTTGGACTTTGCGGAGATATCGTAGTACTGGAGGTTCTTCTTGCGGTGGAAGGTGATGGTCTTGGCCTTTACCTTTCTCTCCTTAACATCAACCTTGTTTCCGCAGAGGACGATTGGGACGTTCTCGCAAACACGGACGAGGTCACCTATACTCTTGTTAGCCTCGTATATGGCTCGAACGGAGCCATAAAAACCTACGGTGCCAATTTGGAACGTTCTTGTAGGTGATACGGGAGGTGACATCGAACATGATGATACCACACTGTCCGTTGATGTAGTAACCGTCACGAAGACCACCGAACTTCTCTTGTCCAGCGGTATCCCAGACATCGAATTGGATGTTACCCAAGTTCTACTCCAAAGTTAGATCGTCATGCGCTACTAAGGCTCCTGATATGCGGATGCAACGTACGGTTGTGAAAGCGAGAGGGTGAACTTCGACACCGAGAGTGGCAATGTACTTCTTCTCGAACTCACCGGTCAAATGGCGCTTGACGAAGGTGGTCTATAGGTGAAAAGTTAGCATGTCGGTCGTTCATGGATATGCGCATCTCTAGATGCCGAGTTACATCTCTGCAGCAATGTTGTATCGCTGTACAGATTTGCAATCGTATCTCTCTTGAAACTGACCTTTCCAGTTCCTCCATCACCGACGAGGACGAGCTTGAAAGTTGGGACGGCAGTAGTCATTTTGTATTAGAGGTGGGTTGTGAAAGTGAGGTAAATAGAGAGGACTGTTCGTGATGAGCGCTGCAGGAGGTCAGCGCAAGCTCATAGAATATATTCGTAACGTCGAAAGAATGTTCCCGAAGTTGATGATGGCCTATGTTACCTTTGAATTGCGGCTTTTGTCTTGGGTTGTATGGGTATGATGTGTTGAGAGTTGTTTGGTGGCAGTTTAATGGCGGTGGAAAGAAAGAACTTCCAACCACTTGTAAGCGAGTCACGTGCGGCGGGGTGGAAAGGAAGGAATGACGGTTTTTTGTTTTGATGGTGACTTAGGCAACCGGGAGGCTGCGACCAACAAAACAAAGCAACGAATGGGGTCAATAGAAAATGCAAGGCAGCGCGGGGAATTTGCCCGAAGACTCAAGAAATATGACAAATTCCTACCACATTACGTGGATCAGGTCCGATAGATACAATAGATACCTTACGAGAACAGCAATGGGCGCCAACTTCAATATGCTACTATGAGAGCGCTATCTAGATCCAACTTTTCACTCCAACCGAATGTTTTGTTGGTTTGGTTTATCTGTAGCTACATAGGTATCAATTATTATGTACGCCCTCTATTTAACGCCATCGCTCCTTGACCATTCGCCTTTTGGGATTCCGAAAAGAGAAAAAAGATGCAATAACGCCTGATTCTTTTTGCTACAGACCAGTAGACCGTTGAGCCTAACAATTCCTTAGAGTGGAAGCACGTGGCAGCCCAACATGCCACGACCTCCCCAGTCGCGACGTGGTGTCAGAGTCAACCTCAACTCCTCTCTACCTGGTCCAGTGGCCAACAATCGAGAGACCTTGATGAGAACATCGCGCTGGCATTGAATTAGTTACTGAAGCTTCGTTTTGTAAGCATGAACTTACTCCCTCATTTCCCTGGACGACATCTGCGAGTCTTCTCAAGTTATCATTGTTGGAATGATTGACATAGCCAAAATTTCTGATCTCATCTCCAACCTTGAGGCCTGCTCCTTCTGCCGGACTGTCTGGTGAAACAGTATTGACTTTTGCAAACGGAATGTCTAAGGCTTCCACGCGCGGACGTGTTCTCGATGTGCCATTGGCCCCTGTACCCTCGATGGTTGTACCATTTACTGTCGTGAGATTCTGTGTTGCTAGAGCTTGACCTTGGATTTCTGACTGGTTAGCAAACTCTTCATGGACTCGTTTTTCAATAAGATCCATAAGAGCTTTGTGGTCATTTCGAAGATGTATGATTCGTGCTCGGGTCGTTCTAACTATCACGGAGTCAGTTAAAGATTGGGTGAGTGTGAGAGCAGGAGACCGGACTTTGGGCGACGTCGAGATCTGCTCTAGGGAACCCGTCTGGGGTCATAAGAGGAGTATTCATGTTCACACCATGGGATTCCAAAACTCCACCGAGGGCTGCGAACTCCGCTTCCATGTCTTTCTTCTTTACATCAAGCTCTCTCAAGGAGAGGTGGCCAAGTGGTGTGCCATTCGTGTCGATGGTGGTGGGGCCAGAGGGGATTGTTGGAGCATGAAGATTTGCGTCCATATTCAAATCTTTGGTATGTATATCTGAGGCGAAAGTAAGCTGTATTTCCGGGAAATTGGATACTCGAGATGTTGTGATGTTGTGAATTAATAAGTACCTATTAGGAAATGCTGTAAACGCGATATCATAGAAGCCGACAAGGCGAGCTGTGTTGGTAAAGTAATTGTCAGCCTCGCGGGGTAAGCTCGAGGTTAGCTAACACAATTACGTATTAGCATGGGCATGGTAGGACGTTTCTTGGCATGTGCGAAGATGTTCAGCGAAAGAGATGTCTGATTCTTAACATCCGACCTATTTCAACATATCTTTTGTAAATTCAACAATCAGGTATACCAGGTTACCAGACAGGCAATCATATTGTGCCGAGCTTCTCATTATAATGCCAACTATGATCCTCTGTCACCTTACATTAATGTACTTCGGTACATACTGCACAAGGCAGGACCTCAAGTTAAAATCGCTGAGTCGTTCTGTACCATAGACCGCTGCGAAGGTATTTCTGGAAACATGCGTCAGTGTCTACTCGGGAGAAGATCTATGGAATCAACAGAAGGAACCTTCCAACCAAAGAGCAGCTAGAAATTCGTGCCTTCTCTGCGAAATACTGCCCGGTGATTTTTGCCCTTTAATTGTAGGCTCCGATTCTCTTCCTCTGTCCCCTCTTCATCCCATCTCCTTATTCTACTTTGGCTTGCATATTTCTCTCTCAGTATCCAGTCGTATGACAGAGTCTTCTTGGGCCATTGGAGCAATTTTGTATTAGCATTCTTTTTTGAAAGCTCTCAGCATCACCATGGATCCCTCCTTCGCGGCAATCCAGACTACCCCGAATCAAGAGCGCCCAATATCCTCACTTCATTCATCTGCTTCGAAGAAGTCCCTTGAAAATTTTTGGGAGTGCCATAGTCAAGAGCGTCTCAGTCATAACAGTCGGATAGTTGCAGATCCCAATGCTCAGTTGCAAGCTGTCGAATGCCATCATCCATATGCAATTGATACTGCAACAGCGACGGATGCCTTGGTCCGCTCTGGTAAAGAAGAGCTCAGGTGTGTAAACATCAGCACTAAAAATGTTGATTTCGAGGACGTAAATCTCGATGACGGCTGCGGATCATCTGAGATCAGTGATGAAGGCATTGCCTGGAATGCGATCGACAATATTACTGCGTTGGGGCTATCATTCGGCCCAGATGCCGATGCAGTTGATATCTCCTCTCCAAAAAGATTCGAAATGGAAACTCCCGATCCTGTACAGGAAAGTCTTCCGGATCAGCCTTTCAACAAATGGGTTAAAACTATCCAGAGGAGAGCCCGGAGACAGCGAATAGATGACGATAAACCGATACTTTCAACCATTAACAATGCTGGCGTGCCACAATTCGATGGACCCATAGAGTCTCGTCACAAGAAATCATCATCGGGGTCATCTATTGGTTTCGTGACTGCGGTCAAAAGTGCTAGTATCAGCCTTGCCAGCTTCAGCATTGCAGGTCGCTCACGAAGAACCAAAGTTTCTTCTCGTCATTTCAAAACCGATTATGGTAGTAGAGTCTCAAATTCAGGCCCCAGATATTCCGAGGATGGGTTGTGCGCGTCCAAAAATGATCCTCTGGATATCGTTGTAGTGGATCACTCAATACAGCGACGTCGAGTACTCGAAGAGTTTATCAACACGGAAGAAAATTATGTAGCAGACATTCGCTTCCTTATGCAGGTGGGTTTTGATGATTGCCATTTTCTTTAATTTGAAAGAGTTAACTTATTCATTCAAGGTCTATGTGACCTTACTGGCGTCCATACCCACAATCTCGATCAGCATTAGATCCTCAATCAACCGAAACTTGACTGAGATAGTCGAGCTCCACGAAGAAATATTGGGGGATTTGCACCGTGTCGTGCCACACTCTGAATATTCTCAGTCAGATTACAAGGAGTCTACTCCAGGATCTAAGGCCAAAATGCATCAGCGATGGAAAAGTCTCGACTCCGCTCCTACGACAGCTAAAAGTCTTGCATGGATTTACAAGGTTCCTGGCATGACCGCTGAGCCTCAAGTTGCAGCAGAAGTTGCAAAGATCTTTGGTCAAAAGGCACGTTGCCCAGTTGATGCCATCATATATCTTCAAGCAAACCATGACACTGATAACAAAAAAAATAGATGAACCGCTTTTTTGCTTACGAAGAGTATGGTGCCAAGTACGAACTCATGGTAAAGGATGTCGCTTCGACTTACAGAACTCTACCTCAGTGGGAGGCTTATCAAAAGGGCTTAGAAGCATTAGCTGCTTCGTTGAGTTCGATCAACAGTCAGCATGAGCGATTCAAGAAGAGTCTGACTGTGGGCGATCTTCTCATCAAAGTTGGACCCCATCTTCAACTCGTCAGGGACCTGCTAACCGATCCCCAAAGCCAATTCAGAGAGTTTGCAGATATCCTCTTCTATTCGCTGAGCTCCTAAAACAAACACCTGTGTGCGATAGTCCAGAGTCTCACCTCGAAATCGAGAAGGTGTTGTCACGGCTCAGAGAAACGACATCGAAGATCAATCGAGCTACAGATGATCCGAAAATGAGGGCCTCTATCGAGAAGACCTGGATCCTACAGGACCGCTTGATGTTTACAAATCATGTAAGAGACTTTCCAAACCAACGTTAGTAGTCATCATCACACACTAATACACTTGTAGTCTATGATAACTTCGAGAGCTGCTGTTCGAAGCCTAGGTCACGTTGATTTATGTGGCGTTCTTCATATTTCATGGCAGACAAGGAAGGCTGTGGATGGCCAGTATATGATATGCCTTCTATTCCGGGACTATCTCATATTGGCCGTCTCAGGTCAAGATGAGCAACAATATGTGATACAGGCAAACATTGCACTTGGTGATGCAAGAATCGAAGAAGTTGACAATGGCAGAGGTACCCTATCCATTACTCTCAATCAGATGTCTCGCAGAACGTTGACTACTTTTTAGGATTGCAGTGTCATACGGCGCCATACTCCTGGAAACTTGTCTTTGAATGCGACCATCAATTGCATGAGGTGATTATGAATGCTTGCTCGCTGAAAGAAGAGCTGGAATGGAGGAAGCACATTCAGTCAAGAGTCTGTAAAGACCTTGCAGAAATTTGCGATAACACCACATTCACAGTGCTTAATTTAAGTGTCAAGAGTCTGGGGACTGTCTTCGGCAAGCCAGGTAAGTCTTAGTGGGTTCAAGGTCTCAGTACAAACTATATTGTGTTGATAAAGTCCATTGTGAGGACATGCTGATATGCAAGCAGGTACAGTTGCTCGTCATCTGTCCATTCACCGCGCAACGACTATTGGTCCGAAATCGGCTCTTTGTCAAGTTGTAATCAAGAATACAAGTGCAAACAGACAAAGCCACAACTCTCCTTGTGCGATCGCAATCAATCGCTCCCAGTCACTCCTGACCACCAACCGCATCCCAGTCCTAGCTCCCACCCGGGATGAAAGGGTACGACTTGAGAACTCGGTACATGACGTATGGTCCAAAGACATTCTTCCATTTCCGGGAATGACCTCGAGAGCACGCAGCAATGATTATGTTCGAGCATCTGCAACCTCGGTCATGCGGAAGCTTAGCGTAGCTAGCATTGCAAGCAGTTTCGCAAAACGATCAACTAGCATTACTAGTATGCCAGAAACTAGGGAAAGATCAGTCGAGCTTGACCGAGTCAAAGGTCCTTATTTGGAGATAAATAACACTACCGGAGAATCCACGCCGTCTTCGGATTCCGATCTTTCTCTTAGAAAGACTCATCTTTCAGTCATACCCGATGAGGACAATTCGCCCAGAATGGGTGAGGAGATTGTTGTTGAGAAGAGCAATCACGATTGTTCCGCTTCAAGTCAACCATTGTGGTTGCCTTCGATGGTCGCCAGGAAGAGGCCGAGCTGGCAAGTTGATGAACGTCGCATTGTCACGCCTCCCTTGAGGGCCTCGTCGGCCAATAGCATCAGAACACAGTCGAGCTACCTACACATTGGACAATCGAGCACCGTGGAGCCGCTTATGACAGGAGTAGAGAACGTCTCCCGCCCAGCTCTGGGAGTCGGTGACGCAGAGAACGATAAATCTTTAAGGCATAGCAAGCGAAGAAGGGTCCAGGTGTTGAATAAGGGATTTTCAACAGAAGGACTTAAAAACCTCTTCCGTTGAGGATGAAAATTTGGGCAGTCAACCCATGAATGATGGTATAATTATCTGTTGTCCCTCATATGGTGGCAGCAGTCTCGTTTTGGTTATGGTTTAAATCATGTTTTTAAAAAGGCCTTCATAGAGGGGATGGACTAGGAAAGGTCGTAAGTAATTCTAAAGAATCCATACGGATTGCTTAATACAATAAAGTTAATTTATGTTATCTGGGATGGGTATCTGAGAGCTTGACAGTTGACATGACCTTCGTCCGGAAGGAGCATTAAGCAGTTGCGCAGAGACGGATCTCCGCAAACACACTGACGATATGTACAAGTACTTGTACATATGTATCATTCAAGAGGTCCGCATATCGCGGGATTTCAACATCACTACTTTAACTTCTCACAGCCTGCTGAAAGGACCCATTCGCGATCATACCGACAATTCGGCCACAAGCCGTAAGTATGTGTTCGGCGATGATCAAGCAAAGCCAGTTTTGACATGGGTTCTGGGGCTCCCCTGTCTGATAACGCAGAGACCCCGTTTTCTGCATTTTCCTGCTCGGCCGAAACCAATCACAGCCTTCGCACAAGCGCTCATGTACTTGACCGTCCCTTCGACCTGCACGGCGATACTTAAAATAATGTCTCATCTGCGGTATTACACGCATGGCCATCGCCATCGTCACGATTGAATTTGCAGTGTGCGTAGGTATGGAGTCGAGTATGTGGGCGTGCCTAATGGCTGATGACTGTGATGGGTCGTTGTGATTGTGATTGTGATGTGGATGTGGATGTGGTTGATCTGGAGGATTCGGCTGACAGAGACTCGACGTGAATTGCCATCTTCGGTCCTGGGACGGATAAGGATAAGATGTGTAGATATGAAAGATGGACGGCAGAACTTTGGCATTGTGGAGTTGACAGCAACAAGGTACTTAAGTGCGCTTTCACTGGCTTCAGACTTCGGATTTCGGATTTCGGATTTCAGACTTTAGACTTCAGACTCGACTTCAGACTTGGCTTCTCACTTGACTTCTCACTTGTCAGAACTTCGGATCTTTCTTGTTCGGCGAATTTCATGTCCGTGTGAGGTGCGAGGTGCCCCCCAGTAGTAGTAAGTAGTGCTCGCGATGCCACCATGCCACCATGCCACCATCATGCAAAATGCAATCCGCAACTCACGATCGTGTCTCTCAAACCCTGTGCGCCTCGAAAGAATCCGCCTCAAACCCGCACGACCCCATTGTGCCTCAGCCATCTCTCTTCTCTTGTGAAGGGCTGACACTTCACGCCCTCCGTGTGCTCTCCATGACAGTGACAGGTGAATTCTGTGCGCGCTTCAAACGGTGGGGGTTTGAGGACGAGACTGCGATTGTGTTGTATGTTATTGTTGTTGTTGTGCGTCTAGTGTGGCGTATGTACTTGCAGACTCACTCACTAATGGGATCTCCATCTCCATCTCTGCGTGCTCGCTTGGCCAGAGCGCCATAGGACACTGTTAACCGCCCACCACGAGTCGAATAGACTTCCAATCAGCGTGTAGAGTTCGCGTTCCTGCACTGCACGAACTTCCGCCCAGGGGAGAGTAGTGCCCGTCGCCGTCCTCATTGGCGCTTCCCTGCCGGCCTTTGACAGAGGGTGGGCCGTTCCTGGGGTCGGCGTCGTACTGCAGTAGTGAGATCGAGTGTCATTGGGCTGGAGAGGAGACAAGAGGCGTCGCTATCACTTCCACCCAGCCAGCCAAGTACTTGTACTTGTATATACTTAGTTGTGATTGCTGGGCGAGCATGTCGATATTGCTATGTACTGTGCACAGCGTACAGCGTACAGCGTACAACGCACACAATCGACAAGGTAGAGTCCGAGAAGAGCCATGGCGGTATGGTACTCTACTCGCTGCTCATATTCTCGCTCGATGAACATCTCCATTTAGTGTCTGGACAGGTGACAGGGGAGGAGAGCGCACCACGCAGAAGAATGAGGGGGATCATCGTGCTATGCTATGTTATACTATGCTATGCGCCGGCCTGCTGGGTCTTGTCTGGTGCGGTCTATTCTGACTGATCTGAGACTTTCACCTTCACCTCCACGGCCAACTCTGCTCGGCGTGAAAGTACTCATACCCTCGCCGTCCCATTCTGTAAGATCACCATCATAAGCGTTGCTGCCAAAACCACCCTCAAACGACATTCGAGACGGCAATCCGACGTCCCATCCTGTGCATATCCATCTCCGTCTCCTACGAAAGAAAATAATCTACGAACAATACCAAATTCAACCTTAATCCTGTAATTGCTTGATCCTTCGACACTGACGTGCGCTCGGCCTCCGTCAAATCCGCCTGTCAACCCATCCTTCAGATCATCCTGAAGCTATCCGTCATCCGAGCTACGATACACCTCCTCATACTCTAAAACAAGCTCATCATATACCCAATTCCCTGCCTGTCGAGACGATATACCTTCGGCCTCTCGCCCATTCCAACTCTCGCCCTCCTTCTACTTCCTCACGTTAAGCGCTGTGCTGCTCACGTCAAGTCTCCGCCGATAGCATTCTTTTACATCGACGATATCCATTCTCGCGCCGCTGGTTCGGACGTTTTATTCAAAGGCCTACTGCTCTCTTCAACATCACTACTCGACGTGTTGCACGGGACTCCGAATTCAGAACGCAGGATATAGAAATCGAGAACCAAGAAGCAAACCTTGGTGGTGTCAGGCGAAAAGGAACATAGAGGAAGAACTAGAGGAGCATCAAGATGGGCAAACTAATCAAGAACCACTGGGCGCGCTTGATAGTCATAACGGCTGCAATCTGTAAGTCCGCACATTCATCCCCATCATCTCCCCAATCTCCTGTCCCCATCAAAGCCAACCCCAACTCCATCCAAACCAAGGCAAAGCACACCCACTAACACCTCCCACCAGACCAAATGGCCGCCGCAATAGAAGGCTTCTTCTGGCCGAAGATCTTCTGGGATTTTCTGACCAAGAACCTCGACGGTGCCGTCAAGCCGCTGCCGATCCTGCAGATTGTGAATCTGGTCTTCGGCATGGTGATGCTGGCGTGGGAGTGGCCGCTGGGTCTGCTGGCGGGCAGCGCGCTCCACCGCAGCATCGAGGCGCGCCTGGTGGCGCTGCCGCTGGCGGGCCTGGCGGCTTCGCTGCTGTATCAGGCGACGAACCCCGCCATCTATTACACGATTGGCATGGTGGTGTATTTCTGGGCGTACAGCGAGGGAGAGGTGAGTTTTGTGCTTCTGTGTTGTTGGTGTGGGCGTGTGCTGATTTCGTGTGCCAGGTCGTTGTTGCGAAGCCCTGGAGTTTGCCGCCGAGGAAGAGTAGTGGGAAGGTGTAGATGTTCGTGGGGTAAATCGGATGATGGGGTACGATATGGTTCGATATGGGTGGTTTGTTTGCATCAGCGTGGCGTTGTTTCTTGTCTTGTGTCGAGGTACCTATGGATCCTTGATTCCGGCATAATGTTTGGGATGAAGGAGAAAAGACAGCTCCGAAGAATTGTCCATGTTAGATTTTGTAATGACAATCATGAAGTCCTTTTTCTCAATACTCAGCATGACTGTTCTGTCACGGCGATGTTATCATGACGCTCATCATGTCTCAGATCTTGAAAGGTATGGAGTGTATTTTTTTGTTTTGTATTTGAGCTAGCTATGATTTTTATCATGCCAAACGCCCATTTCATTCCTCGTCATTCGTAACATGCATAGCGATGATATCGGTTGCTTTTGCATTATGACTACCTGAGTTGTACGTCAACACAGTGCCTGTGCTATCCTTCCATGCTCACGTCTTTCAGTGGAACAGGTCGTATATCACTACCCCACTTAATGAGCAACACGTGGTCCCTGGCTATCATTCTTCTGGCCGGTACGCTCAGCGAACTGCAAGACATGTCAGTAACTGGTTTTGAACTTCCAGTAGCAAGTAGAACTTACCTCGGACTCCTGGAGAGTACCCTTCTCTAAGATCTGCTTGATGCACTCCTCGTCGACGTGGGTGCCAAACTCGTTCTCGAGAGTGGCGTGAGATGCGCCATCGAAGGAACCCTGAGCTCCGTGCCTGAAAGATGAACGTTAGTGCTGATGCTTCAATCGTCATGTGTTGCTGTTATTGTTTTTGTCGGTGCGGTGCGGAGCGGAGCGGTGTTGATCGTCGTGACCGCGGGGCAGTGCGGGGTAAATGAGGTGATAAAACTTACTTATGGGTGACGAAGATCTTGAAGGACTGGACAACCTGTGCCAATGGGACACTCTTGTCGGCCTTCCAGTCCTTAACAGACTTGGAATCCTCGACGAAGACGATGAAGTCGTCCTCCTTGCCCTTGAAGTGGACCTTGATCTCTTGGGAGTTTCCGCGAGGCATGATGTGTGATTTGGGAGTTTGTTTGGGAGGTTGGGAGGTTGGTATTGTCAAGTTTGGGGAATCCGTGAAAGTCGAAATGGGTTGTTCTTTGTAGAGCTGTGTTTGTATGGGAATTGGAACACAGAGAGGAGATGTGGTGTTTGTTTTTGTAGCTGTGAGTCCTCATAGCTGGCACCTCTGCCCTGGCGCTAGCGTGGCTGCTCTACGTCATGCGACTGGGGTCCGCCGTGAGTGACGACTCACGCGACTGTGCCAGATAGAATCGCTGAGAAGAGACTCAGCCATCGTGCACCCCACATTCGAAATTACATACCAAAGCTTCCCGAATGGAGTACTCGCTCTGTTGGTATTGATGGGGAAATCGAACGCTCGTCAATTGTATCATGTTGAAAAGGCAGCAGAGTGCATTGGTCTTCTGGTGTTTGTTGTCCCTGATGATCTCTTCGTTACAACTACGTCATATCTGAGTATCTCTGGCACTGACCTCTGGCCGTCATCACCCTTTACCAGCCTCAATCAGCCTCATTCTGTCACTGTGGGCTCGAATTAGGATATCTGCAAGTACTCTGGTGTCTTCCCCATATGTGTGAACCATATCGAAGGGACCCCTTAACATGCTTCAACGTCATATCATACCTACCTAGGTAGTCACATCATTTTCGACACGTGATGTTGATTCGAAGTAACTGGATGAATGCTACGTATCAAAGTCTTCCATTCTCTTCTCTGGATTTAGAGATGTTGAGCGAAGCTACAAGAACAGCCAAGGTTGTTTTCCGGAAGATACCCCGCCATGAAGAGTCTTCCCCGCTCTTCAATTGCTCAAGCCTACGTTATTCACAGACATATTCGTTCTTCCAAAAATCCACGACGTCTGTCACAGTCCGCTGGTCACCAAGGCACCTGCTGAGCTCCTTCTGACCCTCTTTCGTGGAGACAGCCATAGTCAAGTCCCGAAATCCCGTACAAACGTCGCTCAAAACATAGGTATTGTGCTCTGATAACGGCGCATTGGCTGAGCAGTACGGTAGGATATTCTTGATGGCGTTTGTGGCCGGCGGGGGCTGATGGACTTGTAGTCGAGTACGTTGGAACTGAAAGATTATTTTCGGGAAAGACTCAATAGATGAGAAGGGAAACATTGGTATCTCGATCGATGCCATAAGGAGACTGTATGGTTAGCTAAGACTGTATAGATGGCGATGTAATGCATACTCTGTTTGCAGTTGAAGATAATCCATCATGCCGTTGGCTCGTGGCGACGAGGCCAGGAGGAATGCTATTCCAACATCCTTGCCGCCGGTGAGGTTACTGAGACGTTCAATGCGGTCCAGTGCACGTTCTTTGTTCTGTAGATCGGAAGCTGAGAGAAGGACTATACGAAAGAAATCAGACTGGCCTGATGGTCCTGGTGGTCCTTTGGATGGCAATGCAAGATCATGCGTCTCGAGCAAGCGTTCTGTATATTCATTAACAACTCTTTTGGCAACTCACGAGCAGCCACTCAGTGTCCTCTCACCTTGCCATTTGGGAGCCTGGCTTTGAGAAAGCAGCGGAACCAGAGGGGACCATTCAGGCCGTTTGCGAAGTGAAGTACAGAACATTCTGAAACGACGTCTCAATATTTATCAATTAAAGAGGGAACGATATCATCGCAGATGTTTGCTCAGAACACGCAAAGATTGAGACGAAGTGTGGAATTCTATGAGGATTGGAGATTCTCCAAGATAGCATAAATGTAAAAACGCCTTTACACCTCCCAATGCAACATGTGACAACTAACCATGGCAGGAACCCAACTACCTACTTACCTAGGCAGCACCTATAGTTACTGTACACGATACACAGCTCTAATGAAAGATCTTTGTATCTTTTATATCCCCTATGTCGACTCCCCCTGATACACCCAGTGCTCTGCTCTACTCAGTTTTCCGTTTTTGCTTTGGAAACTTCAAGTCCTCCATAGCCATCTCCAATATGCTCAACCTGTCCTCCGTTTTCTTCTCCGCCTCTTCCAGCTCTGCGATCTTCTTCTCCCTCTCCGCAACCTCTATCTGCAGTATCGAGATCTTCTCAGCATTCGCATCAGGCTTCTGGGCCTGCCGGAGGAACTCCCACATCAACAACCCAACGGCAATAGCCAGCGTAAAGAAATCTCCCGTAAAGTCTGCAAACAAATCCACAGCCTTCTCCTCCGACAGTGGACGGAATTTCCTAGGTCCCTTCTTCACCGCCTTGGCCTTTTCTTTCTCCGGATCCTCTCCCCGTGCCCTGGCTTCTTGTTCTGCTTTCACCTGCGCTTCTGTTTTGACGGTGGGCGCCTCGGCTTTTTCTCGCGCCCGCCGTTCTGCTGCCGGATCTCGTAACAAGGTGACTCGCATTCGCAGGTTGAATTGGTGCATGTGCTGGCCGTATCGAGCTGCTATTGTCCGGAATTTAGGATGGTCGTGAGCTTGTCGTTTGATATAGTTCTGCAGAAATCAGCGGCAATCTTTATCCATTGGGTGTGTAGGCAAGGGAACACATACGGCGCCATATTTGGAAATGTGTCTGACAAAGAGCGCACCAAGCTTGAACAGTGGGAGAGGGACCATGTTCGGTATTTATGTGGGAAGATTGTTGCCAATTTTAAAGAAAAGACTGTGGTGTATGTACTTCGATACGACAAGGTATGGATCATATGACCGTTATGGTGTAGATACTGGAGGCATGATTGGAAATATAAAACTGTTCAGAGGATGGTTGGCATGACGTTGTCAGCATCCACGCAGCAGCTGAAGCTTCTGAGTTGCGGCCTTGCGCAAGTACCAACGCTCTAAAATTGAAGCTGGTGCGGGACGGCAAGGGAACTGTAATATCACTTCCGTGGACCGTCTTTTGTGTTGACTGCAAGAAGTAATTAGCGAAAATTGGTGGTTGCTGTGTCAACGCTTTCCTTTCCTTTCCTCTCCAAATCAATACCTACCTTGCACCACCATCGCCAACTTCAAGCGGTAAAGGCTTTGACATCTCAACAATCACAACTTGACTAATCTGGTAGCTTGTCCAATCGTTCAGTGACTGTGGACTATCAATCATAGGAAACTGGTCTACTTTTTCGATTTCATAAACCGATTCCCCGTTTTCTAATCGCGCCTCTCGCCGTTCGCAAACCTTGTTTTGTATCGCATACTCACTCGAGATACACTCGAATCGATAATACCTTCACGGCCTATTCATACCTATTCTTTCGTATAATACCTATCATCTGGTGCATGATTGTCGACTCGGCTCTCGACAGTTCTCGGTTTCTGTAGTATCACTACACAGTTCCCTTACGGCCGGCTTGCCTTTGTTATTATTTACATCTAAAGCGAAAGCGAGCAACCATGGAGGCTTTGTCAGAAAAAGACGTCAACGCTCGAGCACAAGTCAAGCATACAATGCAAAAGCCAAAGGCCGCTCCGGTGAAAGCATTGACTCGCGAAAAGGACCATCCACCGACTCCTCCTTCCGAAATCCTCGAGCCCTCGAGTTCCGATCGTCCAAATGGAGCTACATATTATACAGGACGCTTGTTAGGCAAAGGTGGATTTGCGATATGTCACGAAGCACAGCTTTCTGGCACGAGAGTGAAATATGCACTCAAAGTTGTGAAGAGCAAGATGCCACAAAAGAAGATGGAACAGAAGGTACTTTCAAGAGCACATTTCAGGGGTTGTCTAAATTAACTTGCTTATAGTTCCAAACTGAACTTCAAATCCATTCCAAGATGAGACATGCGAATATTGTACAGTTCCACCGAGCATTTGCCTTCGAACAAAGCACATATATTGTCCTGGAATTATGCCCTAATGGATCCTTGATGGATATGGTCAAGAAAAGAAGATTTCTCACAGAGCCCGAGGTTCGATTTTACACGATACAAGTTGCTGGTGCGATCCGATATATGCATGCGAAGGGTATCATTCATCGCGACTTGAAGATGGGAAATATTTTCCTAGATGAACATATGAACATCAAGGTTGGAGACTTCGGTCTTGCTGCTCTTTTAGTGTCCGGCAAGGATATGACGGCTGTTCGACGAACTACCTTATGTGGCACACCAAATTATATTGCACCCGAGATTTTAGAGAAGGGAAAGGGGGGGCATGATCATGCAGTAGACATTTGGAGTCTGGGGATCATCATGTAAGTATTTTCAGTGGAGTCCGTTATTTAAAGCTAACAGAAACCAGTTTTGCAATGCTTACTGGAAAGCCACCCTTCCAATCGAGTACCCAGGAGGAAATTTACCGCAAAGCACGAGAAAGGGAGTATGTCTGGCCAGAATTGGACACTTCAGACAACCACATTTGCGATGAGGCGAAAGAGTTGGTCACTATGCTTCTGCAAGATGCCGACCAACGACCTGCTCCAGACTTCATTGTCCAACACCCATTTTTCTCCTGTGGATGGGTTCCAGATTCCGAAGAGATGACACCAAAGTTACGCACTATGGGCCCTGAATTCAAAGATACACAAAACCGCACTCGAATTGCAAGAAACCTAAAGAAGCTTTGTGCTATATCTGAAGTTGGCCCCGCCATTCGTGAGAAGCGCCTTCCAAGCACATACAAGGAAATGGCAGCTGAAGAGAAGGCCGGGCTCACCCCAGCAGTACCACTTCCAAGTGACGTCGTATATCGGCCATTTGACGAAGTCCTGAAAGAACAGGGCGTTCCGTCACTCAAACCATCGGTTGTCACCGAGAGTACACTTTCTGACTCGGCGTCTCAAACTTCTCGATCGCCTGCCCCAAAATCTGTACCAAACACTGCTTCAACAAGAGTTCCAGCACCAAGTTTTGCAGCACAGCAAAGAGCGCAGGCTCAACCATTACCAAACAAATACGCTTCTCTTCGTTCGACCAGATCTCGGGGAACTGTAGACGTTAAGAACTCACAAAAAGAACCTATAGTCATCGTCGACGAAGTTCCAGAGAAGAAGACAAAATTCATGTCTCTTCCAACAAGAAAGCCAAAAGCACTTGCTTCCAACGTAGACAGACAAATCGAAAAGATCCAGACTGAGGTTCAACAAAGACTTGGAGCGGATCTCGCTCACCACCTCGGTTCTGCAAACAAAGAGAATATTGAGAATGTTGAGAAAGCTGGCAAGCCTGAAAAGGTCGAAAAACTGGAACTCAAATCATCAAAAGAACCAAAACTTCAAATTTACGCCTCACTTTTCAGCCCCGCCGAGAAACGACAAGACCTGCCTGGGACGAAGCCTGAACAGGTACTTCGTGGGTTGCAACGTTTTCATCAGCAACTTGAAATCGCATTGGCTGCCAAGGTTCCCGCATCAACGCATATTCCTCCATCGACTATACCAACTATCGTGGTGAAATGGGTTGATTACACAAATAAATTTGGTCTTGGCTACATTCTTAGCAACGGAAGTGTTGGATGCATCTTCAAAGCCACTGGGCCAGATGTAGGAACCGGCGGTGGTATTCTACCTCCATCTTGCGTTGTTGTGCGTGATTCGGAAACACATCTCCAAAACCGCGCAAATGACTCCTACCCAGATCGATACCAGATTGTGCCAATGAAAGGCCCAGGGATCGAGTTTTTTGAGTACAAGCCCGAGAAGGGCATGTCCCGAGTTATTGTTCCTCCACGCGATTTTTCGATTGAGGTTGGGCCAAATGGTGAGGCTTTGAAGTTGAGTCGTGGAAGGGATGAGTATGATGATCGCAAGCGCTCAAGAATTGTACTGTGGAAGAAGTTCGCCAACTATATGACTGCATATGGTCGAGACCAGGAGTTCCCGATTGACCAGAGTCCAAACAAGAAAGCCCGCCTTTCACAGCCATCAGACGCTGCAGATATTGTGATATTCTACCAACGCTTCGGCGATGTCGGCTGCTGGCTGTTCTGCGATGGTCACTTCCAAGTAATTCATTCCCGTCCTACTTTTTAAACCCTTTACTAACATTCTCAAGTTCAATTTCCCAGATCACACGAAAATCATTCTCTCGGCTGACGGCACCTGGTGTGATTTCTACCATCTCTCACTCGAAGCGGCGCGTGATCTCGCACAAACAGGCTCCTTATCCTCGAACGCCCTCGACGACCGCCAACATCTTTCCTACCCAACTCAAACCCTCCTCAACTTCGTCTCCAAGCCAGTCCGCAGCCGCACGGGCCTCAAGCGTAACAAGGAGCTTATCATCGACCCCATGATCCAGGGCCTGCCGGCCGCCAACGATTTCCGTCGCAAGATGGAATTCATCAAGGAGGTCACCGGCGAGTGGGTGCGTAATGGTGGTCTGGGAAACAGCGAGATGAGCACCGAGGCAAGACTCCGCTGGCTGGGATACCGCGAAACCGTCAACGTGAAGATCCCCTTCAAGCATGTCTGGGTCACTGTCGGTGCGCGTGGCGGCGATGATAGGAGGAGTGCTTGGTTCGATCCACGAGCTCCGAGCGATGTCGTCGCGGATCTCGAGTGAGAATCTCTCGACGCCGAGCTTTTATGATTAATGACCGCGGGTGTAGTTATTGCAGTGTAGCGTAGTGTAGTGTAGTGTGGTGTAGTGTTTTTGTTATTCTGCTGTGGTTTTTGGCATGGCGCTTCTGGGGCGGATAGGCAGGGAGGTGCATTGGGTGGCGAACCGGAGGGAGTTTATTGTTTATCGGTCTATTGATAGTAGATTCAATGTATGGCTCGAAGTGTTGTGCATGTCTGACTTGGTTGCTGTTCTTGTATCTGCTACTCTCTACTCCTTCATATCGTGGAAGTAGTGTTTGATCGATGTGTATGATGAGCGCGTCGCAGTTATCAAGAGCCCCTGAGTTTCTTCAAGCAACTTAGACATGACCAAGAGTCAACTTGTGATCCACCAGCCTATGTGAGATCAGACCGACCAGATATGCATCTCACACAAGTTGGTCCAGAGCATTTATTCACTTCAATCACAATATCACAATTCAAATCGCAAATCATAAATCATGATCACAAATCACCGCTTTTCATTCAAGACTACCCATTCCATTCCATTCCACTTCACTCCGAAACCCCCTCCACGCACCTGCACACCCAGCAAAACACACCACCTGTATGTATATCCATCCGTGGCCATCCATATTCATCCATAGAATGTCCTGTCCATCCATATCCACCGCCAGCCAGCCTCATGGTATCATGAAATAGAGAGAAAGCAAAAGAGACGTGTAGAAGAAAAAGAAGAAGAAAAAGGGCCGCTAAAAAGGGACAGAAAAACAAATGAGGCGTATGTGCAATTATGCATGCTATGCTGCTGGTACAATCGATCGCAAGATGGAATTATGGTATGGTATGGAGAGTCGCTATCGCTATGCCATGCAAGAAACAAAGTAAAGGAGACCCGAGAAAGGGACATGGAAATTCATTGAGCTGAGCAGAGCAGCACAAAGAAGCACAAAGCAAAGTACGGTGTGTCATTATGGCGTAGAAGGTGTAGAGGGGGTGTAAAGAGCATCAAAAGAGTCCAATGGGAGCCATGTGTGCCACCTGACGTCTCATGTGCGTGGCAGTGTGCATGCTTCTTGGATCCCTACAGACTTCTTCAAGGGTAGGTTTCCAATCGAAGCCTTGCTCGACTTCGCTGTCCTCATCATCACTGTCGACGATGCCGGCGCGACCATATGTCTCTCCAAAGCCGGTGCGTTCGTACTCAATGATACCACCGCGTGATTTATCACAATTTGAAACGTAGAACTCCTGGCCATCGGGTGTGAAGGAGATACCACCAATCTCACCGAAGAAGTCGAGCACTTGCTTAGAGGCGTACGTCTCAGCATCAATCACGTTGATTGTATCGGCTGGTTCAGCGGCGAGAAGTACACGCTTGCCAGAACCAATGGGAGAAAACCGCAAAGACCGAGCTCCAGCCATCTCTGTGTACAAATCGTGGATTGGTTCCTTCCAGTTTCGCGCGTCCCAGATCTTGATAGTTCGGTCTTGGTTTCCTGTGGCGACGTGAATGCCATCATCGGCCCAAGCACATGCAAATCCGAAATCCTCATGGCCTGGCAGTTTCTGAAGAACCTCGCCATTGTCTGCACTGAGGATGATTACATCCTTAGTGTCGCCCACCAACACTCGTAATCGATGATCTGGAGAAGCAGCTGTACAGTTCATGGCGTAAGGAAATTTGATGTTATAGATGAATTTTTGTGTGGTTATATCCATGACACGTAGGGCTTCATCATTCGACGATACTGTTGCAACAGGCAGCCCAGAGTTACGAGACAGATCGATAGAGATAGAATTGGCGATGCCGTTGCTGTCTTCCGTGAAAAGACCTTCGTGATGTTTGGTTCCAATAGGAGCATTCAGGTTCAACAGAGCGTATTCCCCACAAAATCCACCAACTAGAAGGACCCCATGAGCTGCTGCAAGTGTCGAAACCAGGATGCCACCAGACAAAGGGTGCACTGGCTGTACTATTGGGTCAGTCAAATCCATGACTGTGTCCTTAGTTCCTGCCAAGGGGTTGGCTTGGTATACAATTGATCTTCCAGGATAGAAGACCTGATGACGAGAAGTGCACGCGAGCAAGTTTCTTAGTTGAAAGTGAGAGAGGTTTGGTTTATGCTGCAAGTCCATTCGTCGGAATCTGAAGTAGTTTTCAGTGTTAGGTGTCGGCCAGGGTAACCTATATCCCTATAGAGTCATTAGTTGGGATCAAGAGTAGATGCAATGTGATCTGCAAGAGTTTGAATTCATATAATATATACATGGGGTGTGAGATTTCCTATTAATCAATAGAGTCGAGTTTCGATATCCATGACCCACCACAGACCTGCAAGAGAAAGTAGCAATGAAGGAGAGATGCCAAAAAGTCGTCGAACTTACAAGCTTTGTAATATGTGGGCTCAAATTGGTGTAATTCGTGTAGGTTTGTTTGCGCATGCATCTAGCCTCTTTACGTGCAACACCCAAAGAGTCCCAGTCCAAGCCTTGGAAATCACACTGATCTCCCTGGAGGTCATTTATGTTGATGAGTGCTGGTCTCTCATTTTGTTGCTTTCTGGCTGCAATGAGATTGGGTATTCTTGGACCATTCTTGGAGTCACACTGGTTGGCGCGGTTGCCCCAAGACTGGAGGAAGTCGAACAAGCTAAGATTGAGGAGATCTACTCCTGTGTATGAGTCAGCTTGAGTGTCTCCCGCTGTTCCTAGCAGCTGACCCTCTGGATCCTCGGCATCCAAGTAGAGGTTCTCCTCGAAAAATAAAGGTCCATCGTCAAAGAGGGGGGACTTACTGTGTTCCATTGTTGTGTCCATATGTCCTGCCCAACCAGTCTGTCCTGGTGGAACATTATGATCATCAATTGAGCCTTCATCGATCGACCAGATATCTGCTTCATCATCGAGTAGGTTGGTTGGCGCATTCTGATGGGCTGGGCCATGTCCATGGGCAAGAAGCTGATCTATGTATTCATCGTGCGCATCGGGCATGGTGCCAGCAACGTCCTCCGAGACAAAAGCCATGTTTTGGTCGCCCATGATTTCTGCGTCGATCATATTCATTTCGTGGTTGAGGGCTTGCGCATGCTCGTAGGTGAAGTTGGTTATCGGGACCCCGCCTTCCATATCAGCATCCTCATCACTGGAGTAGTCGTCGTTGTAGATGGAAGGGTCGACGATGGAATGGGGAGTATGAGTAAGCGGAATGCCATATGTATGTGCAATGGTGACGGCGTAAGCTGGGTGGAAGGTGGGGTCGTGGCTACCCTGTTGATAGTCGAGGTCGCCCACCTCGTTGGTGTTGGTGTCAGTATCGGTGTCGCGCATCGTGCCGGGCGCAGCACTGCTCGGCCAAGCAGCAGCAGCAGTGTCTGGCATTGCACCTGCTTATTGAATTTTGTTATATTTTGGGCCGGCGCAACTGGGATTAGAATAGCAGGGTGAGCTGTAGGAGGCAGGAAGGGAAAGAAGAAAAAATAGCACCGAGCAAGTAACAAGTAGCAAATAGCGAGTAGCAAATAGCAAGTAGCAAATAGCAAGTAGCAAGTAGCAAAGAAGAACAAGGAAATAACCGCCGAAGAGTGGTGAATGGAAGTGTGAGCGAGTGAAAGTATCTGTCCGGGTTGAGTGTAGACAGACGATGAGGATGAGGATGAGGATGAAGGTGAGGGTGAGGGTGAGGATGGCGATGTCAGATTGGTGGAACGAACACGAGTTGGTATTCAGGGTATTGTGCGTTATGCGTTATGCATGGACATGCGTGGTGTTGTGTGTTGTGTGTT
Organism: Xenosphaeropsis pyriputrescens; assembly: GCA_022609375.1. Classification (NCBI taxonomy): domain Eukaryota; kingdom Fungi; phylum Ascomycota; class Leotiomycetes; order Phacidiales; family Phacidiaceae; genus Xenosphaeropsis; species Xenosphaeropsis pyriputrescens. The sequence goes on from JAGKQE010000057.1 coordinate 45,294, forward strand.
GTGTGTTGTGTAGTATATTGTATTGTATTGGGCGAAGGTGGTGGTTGGTGTGAGTGGATGTGTGGTGGTTGTGGTGGTTGTGGTGGTTGTGACTGTGACTGTGATGATTGTTGTGGTCGTGGCCGTGGTCGTGGTCGTGCTAATCGTTATGACCGTGATCGTTATGACCGCAATGGTCGTGATAGTTGTGATCGTGATCGTGATCGTGATCGTGATTGTGATTGTGATTGTGATTGTGCTTGTGCTTGTGCTTGTAGTTGTGAGGTAAGAAGTAATATGTTATGGCTGTTATGGTTGTTATGGTACTTATTGATCGGATGAGAATTATTCTGCAGCACGATGTACGATGAGAAGGGTTCAATGTTAGAGCAGCACAATCAGATACTGCAGAGTGAGTGTTGTAGATACATGCAAAGGTGAGTAACACAAGTACTATGTACAAGTATATACAAGTAATAAGTCCATGAGAAACAAAACAATACATAATAATCATGATGGTGTAATACATCAACACAAGCATGCTTTGATGTGCATTCGCATGCATCTCAGCTTCACTCTTCTAGATCATGTATGTCTTTCAAGCAAGGTACTCTATTATGTCTTGTACTTTGTGTGAAGTAAGGAATTTATTGAACCGATCCAATGCCCTATACATATATCAAGACCAAGAGGATATACTTCTGCTTATAACCATAATCAATGATACTGTACTTATATATATATATACAAAGCAGAGTCACAAGGATCTATCCCCAATCCAACAGCCATGTTCATTCCAACGCCAAGCCAATTCCTGGGGAAAGGCAAAATTAAACACAAAACTTACAAACCTACACCTACTACAGCCTCCATTCCAACCTACTAACTACATCTATCAATACATTTTCTAGAAGCAACAACAACAACACAACATGCAAGACGAACTACTTCCTGCCCAAAGTGTATGCCCAATACAGAATAAACAAATACACTCTGTGCATACTTCGAGCATGTATATACATATTCCCCACGTGAATCCCGTTCCACGATCACCAATACCATCCATCCAATTCGAGTTAAGTCAAGTCAAGTCCAAACGCACACAACGGCCTTCCACGAGCACACCTCACCTCACCTCACCTCACCTGACCTTGCCTTGCCTTGCCTTGCCTTGCGTGCTTGCCTCACCCACCTACTCCATCCCACCACCCACAAAATCTTAGGCCACAATCGAAAGAGCACCTGTGCATTAGCTCCTCCCAGCCCCGCCCACACACGCATGGCGATAGCACCTACGTACCTGCAGGCAGCCGAATCGGGCGACGCGGAGGCGACGAGCCCACACGGCGCCACAGGAGAGAGAGGGGGGCGGGTGTGTGGGATGGTGGGCTGGTGGGCTGGTGAGCTGCACGATGCCCGAGATGGGTGCACGGTGTGAATGTACTGGTACAAGTAAGTACGGTATATACTGTGTCCATGGCGGCTGGGTATCGATAGATAGTTAGGTGGGCAAGTAGATAGGTAGGTAGATATGATGGGTGTGCATGTGCAGTGTGTAGTAGTATGTACTGCGTAGGTAGTAGAAAGAAGCTTTGTGACAGAGCTTAAAGGGGTGCGTTGTGTGAGGAAAGGAGGAGGGGAGGTAGGCGACGACGAGGGCTGCTGAGTGGGTGGCGAGTACAAGTACTCGGGTCGGTGCCGGCTGCGGCAGTCAAGTGATGAGAAGCCCTAGACGGCAGTAAGAGCAGCAGCAGCAGCAGCAGCACATATGTACAAGTACTTGTACATGCATCCTACCTATGCTGGATACAGGATCTATGCCGCCACGTCGGATCTTTCTCATTGCGTAATGCTCCAATAGCCGCACGTACTTTGTGCATACTACATGTGATTTCCTCAAGCCAAGCATAGAGTTCATGCGACAGCAACCAGATTCGAGTGCATATCCGTTCATCATTTTGGTGCTATGCAATAATATGTACAATGCAGCCACAATCGCAGAGGTCATCTCATCATCTATAACAGCCATGTCAGTCATGCAATCCCTCCCCCACAGTTGTGACCAGTCCAAGCCAAGCCAAACCAAACACCCCTCCCCCCTTTTCTCCACGCAATCTCAACGCCTGTATGCAACAAATGCGATCCGTGTCCCATGTCATTCATATGCAAGAAAATCAAACATCACTCGTTTCTATCCCAATGTTGCTCTTTTTTCTCTCCCGTGTCGAGTCTCGATAGTCCATCTTTCTTCGTTTCGTTATTCTTTTCTGAGAGCTGTTGATCCTGCTTCACATGACAATACAATCCTTTTCGTCTTTTTCATCCTCGCCTCCCTTTACTTTTTTCCCTTTTTTGCGAGACTCTGGATATTCTATACCACCACCACTGGCTGCAGCGCGAATTGCTGCGAGTCGTTGTTTGGCTCTTTCATCTCCTGCATCTGCAGACTTGACATACCAGACGTTAGCCTCGAGAGGATCACGCCGACATCCGATGCCCATCTCCGTAAAGTACCCAACAGCATATTCAGCCTTCGTAAGACCTAGAGAGCATGTTAGAAGAGGCCCTTTATTCGGATCACACGCAAAGAAAGGATGCTTACCAAATTCAGCAGCTCGTTTGGCCCATTCATAAGCTTCCCCTTCATCCTTGTCCAAGAAAGGGTCCGCGCCAACCATATACCAAGCACAAAGAGCCATCATCGCAGCAGGATGGCCTGCATCAGCGGCTCCAGTATAGTAGTGAACACTCAAAGCCGGATCCCTAGGGCAGCTAAGCTTCCCAAGTTCATAGGCGTCTCCTAGTCGATAACATGCTTCTGCGTGGCCCAACTCTGCAGCTTGGGTGAGTAACTGCGCAGCATACGCTTCATCTTTGAAGATATCGTCGCCATATCCAGTCTCATATAGTAGGGCAAGATGGTATGGAGCAGCGTTGTATTGTTGATCGGCTTGATCGGTAGCGCGTTTGAGCCACTTGATACCCTCACGATATTGATGCACTCCCAGATCTCCAGAAAGACAAGCACGGCCAAGGCGCGTCATGGCTCCTGGATGGTTCTTCGAGGAAGCATGGCGATAAAATTGAACAGCTTTTGGAGCATTCTTGCTAGTCCCCCATCCAAACTCATAGCAGAGTGCAGCACGATATCCAGACTCGGCATGACCGTGTTTGCTGGCAGCAACAAATAATGGGAATGCTCGATCATAATCTTCCTTTCCTTTATTGAACAATCCAGAGGCATAGCCATCAGCCAGATAGTACTGCGCAAAAGGATAACTACGATCTGCAAGTTTTTGCAAAATGGTTTTTGCTTCTCGGACTAGCTCCTGAGGCGATGAAGCTGGAGTGTCAACGTAGGGCGATATGCTGTCTCGTTTGGGGCTGCTCTTCCTAGCAGGCTTCTCATCATCGAAGTCCAAACCAGCTTCCTGAGCTGTTTGGATGAGGAACACAGCAAAGGCATACTGAAGAGAGCTGTCGTTTGTCTTCTTGACGTTCTGTCTATACATTTCCAAAGTCTTTTGCGTGCTGAGTAGAGATGCATTGGATCCGACAACATTTCGTAGCTGGGTATTGTCCACTGTTATAGGGACCGGGGGAGGCTGCGGGTAGGAAGTGTTCAAGAGATCCACATAGGAGACAGGTCTGCTGTCGCGTCCCGTTGATGACGGCGCTCGAGGAGTCCAGTTTGGTGAGCCTGGCAAGTGACCTGCTGGTGAACCACCTCTAGCTATATCAGAGATAGCAGAAGCGACTGAATCTGGCCTTGCAATTACACTCCTCCTTCCCTGAGAGCTTGGTGTAAGGTGGCGAAGAATGTTGCGACCCATATCTGCATTGTTTATGTTGTGGTTGGAATGGGTAGAGTTACGATATTCCGCAGGTGGTGTTCCTCTATTCCTAGGTTGCTCTATCTCCTGATGGAAATATTGAAGCTGAGGTACGGGTTCCGGTTCTTGTTCTGGAGCTTCCCTCCCATTTTCCATGTCGGTTCTAGACGGTTTTCTCCTCCTCTCCTCTTTGTGTCTGTAGGCCACGATTTGTGGTGAGCTGCCCGACGAAACAGTCTCCCTTTGCTGAGTATCTCTGGGTCGGGATGGAATATCATGGCTGTTTTGTGATCCTCCGTTCTCTTGCGACCCTCCTTGGTAATAGTCATCCATGGTTTCAATCTGTGCCGAGGAAAATTGCGGTGCCCATTCCCGCGATGGGGTCTTCATTTTTACCGGAGATTCTGGAGCATCTTGCATGCGTCCTCCGGACAAGTCTATATCTGGTAGGGCTTTCCTGGAAGAGTTGAGCCTCGCAGCGCTGGGTCTGTTACTGACTGTTGGTGAAAGTGGTTGGCGAATGGCCTCTTGCGACGGAGACATCGGAGTGGCCATTGTAGCCAATATCTTCGAAGGAGTTCTCGTCGTCTATCCTTTCTAACAGTAGTGCTTCTTTGAGAACAGCTGCTTCACATAAGCTTCGAGATTTGAATCCCGTCTTGGCTGTGATCTGATGAGAAGTGTAGGAAAAGAATACTGTGACAGCAGTGACCATTAATAACGAGGCTGGATGACGAAGCACGGGTTATGAACTTTCTGCCGTAAGCCGATGACAAGTCAAAAAGTGTCAAAGACCGGAGCATGAATCGAAGCAAAGTGATTCGATAATAGAGTACTACATACAGTAATTGGGTCAAACTACGTTCTTGCCCGTTCAAAATTAAAAGTTGGAGCAAATGGAAAGAAATCTTACCTGATGGACCGTAATCGCAATAAAGCGCACGGGATATGTGAGGAGCGCTTTCTCTTTTCACCCTTCTCTCTTCACCCTTTCTTTCTTTTTCTTTCTGCGGATCCTGTGGTGTTTGACTACAAACACGTTGCTTTCTTTGTGGTTGTCGAATTGCCTCACACCATATACCTAGGTATGGAATAAAGGATACCCTGAAGGCCGTAACGCCGAGCGATCACGCTGTTAGAAAGGCTAGCCAGCACAGAACCCCTGCCTCAACCCTGGCGGAAATTCGACAATGTGATCGCGGCAGTAAGGATGTTGGAGAATGACGCGATGGTCCGTCAGCGGTCCAAACAATAGGTAAGTACTTGTAAGGACTTGTAAAAGCGTGGCCGAGGTACAAAGTAGAAGAGAGTCTTCCTTGAGAGGTTCGTATGATGAATGAGGTGCTGGAATATGCTGGTGCAACTATTGCAAGTACATATACAAGTACAAGTAGAAGGACGAAAAGTTGATGGGGCCCAGAGTGCGAGGGTTGATAAATCTTTCCTCCGCAGAGCCCGGGGCTCTCAGCTGTCACGATGCAGGTCAGCCGCTACTCTACGTCCTGCATACAGCCAGTGACAGGAGCCGTGTCACTGTGAAGAGAGCAATCCTAGCTCAAGCTGCAACAACTGCTTGTTCGGAGAGGGGACAAGTGAAACTGTTTGCGGGGAAGACGGAGGACTTGAGTGGAAATGCAGACGGCGTACAAACAGACATTGTAATGTAATGTCGTGTAAACAGAATTCCTACTCGCGGTCAGAGAGAATAGAATGGGGTCGACGTCGCATCAAATACGGAAGGAATATGCAGGAACGCACACAAGAGGGTCCAAATGAGGGAATGCGTGTGAAATATCATTGGATCTCTGTTTGCTTTGCTTTGGCTCAAGGTTGAGGATGAGCCGCCGGTGCAATGAGTAGGTAGTATTAATATGGAGCCAAAGGTAACTTACGTTGCTAGAGGAGAGTATTGTGTGCCTTACCTTCCCACTCTCGCCCACAAGCAAGCCGCTGTATTACTACTTGTAGAAATCATATTCATAGATATGTAGCATAGCCGTGATGACAATGTACTCACTTGGTACACTTACTTGGTACGGACTATTCATAACTCTTCCAAACTAGGAAGATTTCTTTGATGGTGTTGTTCGACCTAGGTAAGTCCTGGATTTCGACCGAATCACGCCTCGTACATGAATGTCCATGAAAAGGAGGCTGATTCCCCTTACGACGTTAGCACCAACTACTCGTGAGGGTGTGAAGAGTTCCCCCCTCATGAAATACATTATGATTGACCGAGGCATTTGTTCGCACTGTCTTCATACTTATTACCCAGGTACCGCATAGACGTCCTTATGAGTTTATGGTTAGGAAGACCCGAACCAAGCATCATTCGTAGATTATGCCCAGGTTCCTTACGGCGTATCTAGGGAACCGATGTCTACAGATGCGGAGTACCCGGCATCGCTTGAACGGAATGCTTGAAGAAAGTGTTCCATGTTCTGTACGGAGTGTGGAATAGCCGTTCGTTCTCCTTGCAAATATTCACAAATTATAACTAATATGCCAGGTTGTTCGGAGTACAAGTAGAAATGTTTACAAGCAGCCCCTTTTCCAGAATTCAAATCACTAAGTACCTATGATCATACATACTTACATAGTCAGGTAAACTAGACAGACTTCTACGACACTCTGCCCCTCTGGTGCTCCGTATCGATAGACTCACACAGTAAGTACAATACTCTGCTTAGGTACATGATAAATGATAAACACCTCACATGATGAAATCTGCCAGGTCACGAAACTGTGGAGGCCAAGCCAATCCCTTCTGCTGGCTCTCCAGATCCATGCCCCCTTCGTCTGGGGTTCGCCCAAACAAGCGGCGCTTGAGGTCGATGGATCACATTCCGTGCAGACCAACTCGACCCGAGAGGTGGATCCCTTGACTCGTGATTCCATATGTGCCCATGGAGTGTACATAGATACTCACCTGACCTTTGTGTCGTGTGTTGACAGCAAAGCCAATCACTCCTCCCATCCCCCTAACAAGGGCTGGGGAGACAGAGAGGGCGAGGGAGTATCCTTTCGTGAAGTGTCGGCGAGCACTTCGTTCTTGACATCGGCTGTCTCGTATACGAATCCACAGATCGCGCCACTAGAAGGAAGAAGCTTGGGAATTGTCACCAACAAATTCTACTTCAACTCTGTATTGCTCGGAGGTACATAGCTTTCCAGGGTGGAGGACGGGCCGCCGTTGGGTTGGTGCTGCACGCCTCCAAAGTGGAAAAATGCCCTTGTGGGCGAGTTCCAGAAGTGTATTTGTTCATACAGTAGTATCACGGAGGTGCTCCGTATTCCACAGCATCGATACTTATTACTGGTGTACTGTAGTTGTTAGCATAGTCGTGAAGACACTATATGGTAATACAGTGGTGCTGCAAAAGTTCGAATCAATTTGCCGAAAACCACCAAAAGTCCTGGTTTTATTTTGATCATTACTTTATATTCTAAGCCATTGAATTGATGAAAAGGAGCTTAATTTAATCCTTTTAGGTAGAAGATTATTATATACACTATTTCTAGGCATTTTTAAAACTAATCTATACCTTTAGCAGTGTCTATAGATGTATAAAAATCAAGGGAAAACAACTACACTTTAATCCTCTATAAATTATTTTTAAAATAAAATATATTAATAAAACTTAGTTTGTTATAATTCTAGAAGTCTTCTTATACTATCTGGAGAACATAAATAATTCTCAAAACAGCGTTGTTGATCTATTACCAATATAAAATAAGACTTCATTTTTACCTCTGATTTTAATGATTCAAACCTTTGCCGAGTGACTGTATGTACATACGTACTACGTAGTACTTGTATATTATGTACAAGTACGTCGTAGAAGCCTTTGACACACCCGAAACTTCTCTTCCATAGATTCAAAATCCCGTTCTGTTTAGCGTTAGTATTACTCAGCTCTGCGATACTTAACCGCCATAAAACCTACAGTATTTCCAAAGGCGCCTTTTTGATACTCACAAATACGAGATGTCGACCCGTGAGGTCCATATTGAGTAGACTTCTCGTGCCTAGCTATGTACTCAGCCACGTTCCCTGGCGCCCGACGTTGCATGCTTTCAGTTGCACGGCTGCTGATCATACAAGGACTTATTTTTAGTGATGCGGATACGAATCGAGTTAACGTTGCGGTCGCAGATGCAGGTCGCATCTCTGGTCTCTGCGTTATCATATGACGACATTTTGAAGATTTGCGATTGATATCAGAATGCCCTTTTTTATCCTCAGTTTTCGGGGTTTTGTGCAGAGCAGGATCAAATCAGAAGATTGATGGGATTCAAGGTATGTGAGACTCGTGCTCTCTCCTGTCAGTGAGTTATATTCATTAGTGAGCCCTTCATGAAACAAGCGACACTTATCATAAGATTGCAGTTTATATGAAGCTTCGAATTGACAATGTTGAAGCGGTGAACAGAGTACATAGCAGAATACAACACATTAGGTAATAAAAAAGTGCCAAGTAGGCTTTCCAACCTTGGGCACTTCAGATCTTCAGATCTTGGGATGAGGTGCAATTCTGTGCTAAATATTATCATCGCCGCCAACCTTGTAGACCGACAGTCAACTTTGGCCCTTTGGATTCTTTATTCCTCTGCTTTAATTTGTCCACGTCCCAGTTTGACCACAAAAACTTTCCCTTGAGAAAGGCAGCCTCTTCACTCGCGGCCCAGACCATGAAGTTCCCAGCCAAGTCCATGTCGTCAAAGGGAAATCCATTGTCACCAACCATCTTGACAGCCACCTCTGTCTTGCACACTCCCGGATGGATATTCATCACTCGAATATGCGGGTTCTCCGTCTGCAGGGCATCGTAGAACTTGAGCTGCGCAGCTTTAGACACCGTATATCCCGAAAATGTCGGCACGCCTGGAACATGGCTGAGAGCAGCAGCGACATATATAAGAACAGGTGAGGCAGCGCAATGTGCCATGAAGGCCTGGGCCGTGATGAAAGCACCCTTGGCATTTGTGGAGAGACCCTTGAACCACTGATCGGCATTTGAGTCTTTTATCGTCTGGTATGGCGGAGCATAGGCAGCATTGGCCACGAAGATATCAATGGGTCCAAATGCTTTCTTGGTTCTCTCAAAGGCTTTGTCGATGACATGAGGTTCCGTGATGTCAGCCACGAATGTGAGGACTTGAAGACCTAGATGCTTGCCTTCAAGAGCGGCTTTGGTTGCTGTAAGTGTGGATTGTGTACGGCCCAGAAGGGATACCTTTGTTGTACCACTTTGAGCAAAAGAGGTCGCGATGTGTGCTCCAATTCCTGACCCGCTGCCAGTTATCAATACGACCTTTCCTGCTGTACTTAGTGCTGGTCTGGTGGGGTCGATCGCAGGATAAGTATTCTGGTGATAGACCTTGGTGAGAGAGGGATATGGAGAAGACATCTGAATTAAGTTTTGCTATCGGAATATATACAATATATTATGTGTTCGTCGCTTGCAGGTTGATAGACTTGCAGCTCTTGGACTTTGTTTATAGTTTGTATGCCCCGGTTGATCTGATGCCTTTCCAAAGAAATATGGGTTTGACAGAGGAAATGACAAGGGTAATGAGAGTTTTCTGATGAGTTTATATATGTACTACCTTATGCTTTTGGTCTTGATATTCCTGTCAGGAATGGCTGCATCGTCAAATGCATAGCGCCAGCTGGGCCCAGTGATCCGACATAAAATGCGGAGTCTGAGTCCTTGCTTGGTAATCTTTCTCTTCTTCTTTATGTCTTCAAGGGATTACTGTCGAAGTCAATCCTCTTAGTAGAGATACCATCGAAGATACAACAAATGGTACACGCACAGATGAAGAACAATAGACAGTAGCATACTATATAGATGCTTGTTTTGTCTATTGTTTATTTTCCTGTCGTTTGTTTTGGTTGTTTGTTGTTTTCCGACTGTCTCTCATGAAAACACAAAAGGCAACGCCAATACGAGACATGGTATTGGAATGCTCTGAGCTCACCGGAGGCAAAGCAGAGACCGACCTTGCGGGCGTTGCCCAAATCAGCAATAGCGGCGATCAAGCAGTTTGGGCCCTTGCAATTCCTTAATTCTTAGTCCAACAACTGAATCAACACTACATGACTGTAGTGACACTTTATTATTATGCATTTATTGACTGTATTTACTCCAGACATTCCTCTGGGCCTCCATCTTGCGTAGATCCGCGCTACTCCTACCAACCTCCCCTCCTTCATTCAAGCACAGGAGTTGGGCTACTCGGTCACATTCCGATCATCATCTTCAACCCTCATTCACTTGAGTCGTACATCGCTCGTTAACTGTCCATTCTTTGCGTGGTCATCCCGCTGTGCTCTGTGTGCAATATCCCGTCTCTTTTCCACAAACAGCTTGTCGTTCGCCTCCCATTGTTGACTTTTCAAATTATTTATTTTTTATCAGCAAGCTTTCTCAATTGTCCGACGCCTCCAAACCCTCGAGATTTATCGCATCGAATTCGGCGAATGCTCTGCATTTCAGAGTAGACCATTGTCTGGAAGGATTTGGACATCGCATGCACGACCTGCAGAGAGGTTCAGCTGTCCAAGGCAGACCTGCATCTTCATATTTGGTGAGGACTGAGCCGTCCTGACTTGGTCGTCCAAACAACCCCCCCGCCTATAGGCAGGGATAAGAATATACCCACCACCAAACAAACAACTTTCCTGGCCGGCGAGCATTATCGCATCAATATAGTGTCAGTTCTATTCTTCCATCGTTCTTCATTATTGTTGTCACCTCTCTTCTCTGTTTGCGCCACAGCTTGTGCGGCGCAATTTCCCCCAAGTCGCTTGCCAGGTCATCAGATCACAGCGAGTGCCTTTGTCATGGCGAGAACGATGAAGTTAAAGTAACTCGATTCTTTGTGACTGCGCATATTACCTGTCCCGAGTTTTTACTAACCAGATTCTACTTGCAGACCGATGCCACTTCCGCAGCGTCCGGAGGGAAGCAAGCCTTCGATGAGGGAGCAGGACAACTCATATCGGTCTCCGCGCCGTTCGCGGCAAAAAGACGTGGAGACCGGCGACGTATATTACACTGTCACTGATAGAGACCAGTCACCCAAACGGCATGTTCGTGGAGAGTCGAAAGCTTCAATTCCATCATCCTCAAATAGCCAGCAGTACAGAGATGGGGCCTTGTCCCCAAACAATTTGCAGCGAAAACGCAGCCTTATTCGACCAGAGCGAAACCGTATTGATGAGAATCATCCCAACTACCATTACCGACAACATGCTGCTAACATGGACGTCTATCCATCTTCCACCGGCAACGATCCGATAATCGAAGATTATGATGAGGTTGAGGTTGAGGAGTTCGGTACAGATGGCCCAAACCCGAAAGGTCTCGAGATGATGGATGGCGCCATTGATCCAGCGCCGCGAAGAGGAACTTTACGGGGAAGGGGCGCCGGTCCAGAATCCGATGGGATCGAAAAGGTCAGCTTAAAGCGCCGCAAAGGAAAATTGTCAAGACGCAAATCGAAGAAAATGACCAGTGAAGAAAAGCGACGACAGAAAGAACTCGATACTGTCAACCCACCAAACATCTGGAATGTATACTGCGCAATTGTCACATTCTGGTGCCCTGGATTCATCCTTGCATGTTTTGGAAAGCCAGCCAAAGCACAACAGCGAGCTTGGAGAGAAAAAATGGGTCTTGTGAGCATCATTCTCATGATCATGGCCTTTGTGGGGTTCATCACCTTTGGATTCACTGCTGTTGTGTGCGGTACAAGCACTGTCCGACTGAGGGTCAATCATGTAGATTCCGGTTACATGATCTTCCATGGTAGCGCCTATGATTTGACAAAGTCTAAGCACCCAGCAGCACGGGGCATTTCCTTGAATGCCAACGTCCTCTACGACCTTGCTGAACCCTTAGGTGGCAAAGACGGCAGCTTTTTGTTCCAACAAGTCAACGGCAAATGCAAAGGCATGATTACAGCTGCTACTGATTCCGATGTTCCTACTGACTCTGATGGGGATCTTGCTTGGTATTTCCCCTGTCACACTTTCAATCAGGATGGATCTAGTGCTCCCAACGAGACTGAGGAATACTACCTGGGTTATTCCTGCCACACAACTGCAGCTGGACGTAACGCCTTCTACAATCTTCATAGCTCTGGAGAAGTCTACTATACATGGGACGACATCAAGAACACATCCAGGAATCTCATGGTTTACTCAGGCAATGTCTATGACTTGAATCTCTTGAATTGGTTCAATACATCTGAGGTGGCAGTGCCTGACATGTGGACCGAACTTGCAGACAACACCACGTTAAGGAACCAGGCCGTACGTGGTCGGGATGTTACGCATTCCTGGCAGAGCCATGACATGAAGGAAATGGCACAGTGTTTTGAACAAATCATCAAAGTTGGCAGTATAGACACAGAGACAGTAGGGTGCATTGCGTCCAAGGTCGTTCTCTATGTGGCCTTGATCTTCATTCTCTCGATTGTATTGTCCAAGTTTGTTTTGGCTTTATTCTTTCAATGGTTCTTCAGCCGCAAGTATGCAGCCAAAAAGACCTCCCAATCGTCTGACCCCAAGAAGAGAAACCAACAGATTGAAGACTGGGCTGATGACATCTACCGAGCTCCCGTACGAATGACTGGCGATGTAGGAAGTACAGTTCTTGGTTCAGATAGAACGAACAAGAGAGGAAGCGTTTTTCTGCCCTCGCACTCACGCTTCACGAGTCCTTACGCTCCTGGTTCCACAGCAGCACGTCCTCAACCAACGACAATGGCAAGTCAAAACTCAACCGCACAGCTTTTGGCACCAAATCCAATGTACCGACAGAGCAACGCCAGTGGTGGTAGTTTCCCTCGAGCAAGTTTATATGATTCTGGCAACTCTGGTAATGATCCTGATGGCCCTGGTCCACAAGGCTTTATTCATGAGGCTGTTGTACCCCAACCACCCGCCGATTGGCAGCCATTCGGCTATCCTCTTGCACATGCGATCTGCTTGGTTACTGCATACTCTGAAGGAGAACTTGGTATCAGAACGACTATCGACTCCATTGCCACGACTGATTATCCAAACAGTCACAAGGTCATTCTTGCGATCTGCGATGGGATGATCAAGGGTCATGGGGAGACTGAGACTACGCCAGAAATCATTCTAGGCATGATGAAAGACCATGCTGTCCATCCTGATGATGTTCAGGCTTTCTCTTATGTGGCAGTCGCAAGTGGTTCCAAGAGACATAATATGGCAAAGATTTACGCTGGGTACTATGACTATGGTGTCGATTCGGCAGTTCCTCCAGAGAAACAGCAACGTATTCCGATGATGTGTATTGTCAAGTGTGGCACCCCCGATGAGGCGGAAAAGAGCAAACCTGGAAACCGAGGAAAGCGTGACAGTCAAATCATTCTCATGTCCTTCCTTCAAAAAGTCATGTTCGACGAGCGTATGACTGAATTGGAGTTCGAGATGTTCAACGGCTTATGGAAGATCACTGGAATTTCACCGGACTTCTACGAGGTCGTACTCATGGTTGATGCTGATACAAAAGTTTTCCCTGACTCTTTGACCCACATGATATCTGCTATGGTTCAGGATCCCGAAATCATGGGTCTTTGTGGTGAAACCAAGATTGCCAACAAGAGAGCCAGTTGGGTCTCTGCTATTCAAGTCTTCGAATACTTCATCTCCCATCACCTTTCCAAGTCCTTTGAGTCTATCTTTGGAGGTGTCACTTGTCTTCCTGGTTGTTTCTGTATGTACCGCATCAAGGCACCCAAGGGCGGACAGAACTACTGGGTTCCCATTCTCGCCAATCCAGACGTTGTTGAACACTATTCTGAAAATGTTGTCGATACCCTACACAAGAAGAATTTGCTCTTGCTTGGTGAGGATCGATACCTCTCAACACTCATGCTTCGGACTTTCCCAAAACGTAAGCAGGTGTTTGTCCCTCAAGCAGTCTGTAAGACGACTGTTCCCGAAGAATTTATGGTTCTGCTTTCTCAGCGAAGAAGATGGATCAACAGTACTGTCCACAACCTGATGGAGCTCGTTCTGGTTCGTGATCTTTGTGGTACTTTCTGTTTCAGTATGCAATTCGTCGTCTTCATGGAATTGGTTGGTACTGTGGTTCTTCCTGCTGCTATTGGTTTCACCTTCTACGTTGGTAAGTATCTCCGTTCCCTCGTCAGACTATATTATCTAACGAAAACACAGTCATTATTTCGATTGTCCACCAGCCAGTCCAGGTCATTCCACTTGTGCTCCTCGCACTTATTCTTGGTCTTCCTGCAGTCTTGATTGTTCTGACCGCTCACCGATGGTCTTATGTTGTATGGATGTTGATCTATTTAATATCCCTTCCAGTTTGGAACTTTGTTCTGCCAGCATACTCCTTCTGGAAATTCGATGATTTCAGCTGGGGAGATACCCGGAAGACAAGCGGCGAGAAGACTAAGAAGGCCGGTCTGGAATATGAGGGAGAATTCGATAGTACGAAGATCACCATGAAGAGATGGGGCGAATTCGAGAGGGACAGGAGGCAGAGAGAGGGCCAGGGTGGCTGGATGCAAGCTGCACCTGGCTCCTGGGGTCGTCAGAGTCACGATGATTACGACTACTAAGCACTCTATCGAGAAGGAAAAGTAATATGGCATACACAGGGCATACAAAGGGGTTAATAATGATGGCATCGGAAAGCGCCTCTTGTGGGCATATGAATTCATGCAGCGTTTGATGGTTATTGTGTTGTTCTTAGTTGCTGTTTGACGATAAAAGATGTCTTGTAGCTTGTGGTAGTATGACCGGCAACACGAGACTTTTTTCAACACTATATGATTACAATGGGTACATACAGTAAGATTGTGCAACTGCTTTGTGGTGTAATGATTCTTGGATTCGTATCTGATCTTTGTTCTCATTCGCAACAAATCTTCCAAATCAGAATTTAATGATACCCACATCTCGTTCACCACACACAATTCTAACTGAAATTCTTATTGACTGGCATGCGGTTAAATCTTCGTTATGATTTTCTACACGGTACACACAAGCTGTCTACTACAGTACAAGCTCTCTATATGCATACTTGTCTAATTGATCCCGCCTCAGTCTACTCCAATACTCCGCCACATGCTCCGGATAATAAAGTAAAGAAGAAGAAAAAAGCAACTTCAAACACGAGTTGCTGTGAGCTAGATCGTAGTTGGTTACAAAAACAAAACAAAAAGAATCGACCAGGACAGGATTCGAACCTGTGCGCCCGAAGGCAACAGCTTTCTAGGCTGTCACGTTAACCACTCCGTCACCTGGCCGCTTATTGGAAGTAAAGTTGTTATTTTACATTATGTTTGTGCATAAAATGAAAGGCATGTTAAGCGAGAGGGTGCCGATGATAGCGACTTAACTGTGAATGGATCAAGAACAGCTTGAACCTGTGTTGTCAAGGTGGGGTAGGTTTGTTGACTGAGCATGGAATAAAAAATCAAAGGCTATCTATTATAAGCAGGTTGTTAGTTTCCTATTAAACTGTTGATGCTAATAGGCTTCTTTTGTCTGGACGATTCTTTCATCCTCACGATTCCCTGTATTTTGAATAACTCTAAAAAGCACGACCAAGCACATCTGGAAGGAGGAAAGAAAAGAACAGAAATGCAGCCCAGAATTAGATACTATGTAGAAGATTTGTCTAAGGTAACAATGCAGTTTACTCATATCAAAGTTGTTGAAGCCATAAGGGATACGCAAGAAGATGGAGAGCCAGTTCTCGGCACTTATACGTTCTATGGCTCCCATTAACTACACAGTTAAATAACCCTACAAATTTTAATGAACAAAAGACAATTGTTATGCAGTCTCTGATATAGATTTTCATCGAATCTAGCGCGTATCATATTTCATTATTCCAGTCAATGGTAAAGGTGGCACTGGATCGGAAGATGGTACGATGAGAGTGGAATCGGTGCTACACATTCGCGAATAGAGCAAATAAGCGATACAATCTCAAGCAATCGAATACAAACGTAACAGCAAAGCAATATCCGTTAACCCTTTTACCCATTGAATTATTTTCCTTCCTCCCCAAACCATCTCAAATACCCTCAAACACATTCCCTGTACCGCCAACACTATCCATCATAGCGCCAAAGAAGGGCTCCTCACTGAAATATTTTCCGAAATCGCCATCACCAAGCGTCATGCCCATAGCCTGCTCAAATCCATCACCCATAGCGGTTTCCAGATCAAGACCAAAGTTACTGAAGTCAGGCGCCATATTAGCAGGTGCGCCGGGATTGGCCCGCAATGCGTTCATGGCATAGTTATATGACTGTTGCGGTACCCAGTCGTCGGCAGGCTTGTTCACGAAGTTTGCCGTGCGGCTTTCTGGGCGAGATTGGTGATTTTGATTGCCTGTTGCGACTTCAGACAGGAGTTGCAGCGGCGTGTTGGCAGGGCTGTACTCAGTCTGTGGACGTTGAGAAGGTGCCTGTGATGTCTCACCCTCAATCGTTGTCGCCGGTGTGGCTGGCGTGTCGTATGAGTATGCACCTCCCAATGCAGACTGACCTGCTACGAGAGGCGGCACCTTTCCATCCTTCTGTCGGTGAAACCACGTCTTGAGCATGACAAGAATCATCAAAAATTTAGATGCTGGCCGTGATTTCTCATCCTCGGCAGTGGCACGGAATGTTTCCAGTAGGCCATCCAAGTAGTATTCGACCTTCATGTTGTCTTTGTTGATGACTTTGCCAAGCTCGCTGTTCGGTGTAGCGGCTGCAAAGAACATCTTTATCAGAACCACAACAGCGTAGGCTACACGCACAAAATGGAAGATTGGAAGTGCACGGATGACCTCGACATCTAAAGACAAGAAGGTTTCAAAGATACCATCGATAGAGCTAAGACAACTTGACAATGCGTTGATATGCGCTGAGCTGAGGCGGTCTGACTCTGCAACAGTGTTCCCACGTAATCCCTCTTCGGTGAAGGGTGGTTTGAACTCTTCGACATTGTGATCAACATGCAAGGCGACCTCATGCATATAGAGGTTCACGACGTGTTCGCTCATCTTCAAAGAAGGACCTTGAACATCCGGAGGAACCTGTTGGCTCCAGTGCTCAAGGTCCATCTCAAAGCCCTTTAAGGCATACTGCACCTTCTGGTCCGCAATGGTCACTGAAGCAAAGGGATCATCCATCGAAAATTGAATGCCAACTTCCTCAGCAATATGCTGGCTTTTTACCCACTGGCATAGTAGCCTATCTGATGGCAAAGCATCAGGAGCTGATTCCAAAGCCTCGGTACACTCGTTCATGTAAGAGGACCATCTGACCAAATTTGGACGTCGAAGACCCATGGAAGCATTGCAGCACAAGAAATAACATCCCAGCCAGGCTCTTCGTGCCTCGGCTGACTCAGAATCGGGGAACGGTGTTCGACGCCATGGGTGATCACGCCAAAGACCAGGTGGCACACGGGCTTTGGGACGACAAGTCTTACGCTTTCGACTCAATCCGCAATCAATAGCCATAACAGCCGCAATATGAATGAGTTGGTAGAACTTCATCTCCTCGAAGTGTTCTAGAACGGGTTAGTAATAAGGGCAGTTTGAAAGCTGATATTGACATACCTGGCGGCCAGTACCACAATGTACAGACTTGGAGGGCCTGTATCAATTCCAAGGTTTTGTCACCCTGGCAGATGATACGATCAGCAAAAATCTGCATAACCTCTTTCGTCATGACTCTTTGAACCTCTGGATGATTAGTTCCAGATGCAGCACTCAAGATAGCAAGAAACAAAATAGGCTTGGTCTTGCGAATCTCAGCTGCCGTGGTTCCCACGGGGAATACGACAGCTGGCATATGTGGAGCCATCTCAGTGATATATCTCTCAAACATCGCAGTTGCAGTCTCGGTGGATATAATGCCTCGATCAACAACATCCGTATATTCACTTGGTATGAATGCACGAACACTCTCCACCTTGACATGCGATCCATTCTGCTTGCTGAAAGGGAATACTCCACCGTTGTTATCTTCTATTATGTCTGGTGTAGCTTTGGTATCAGGGTATGCAGAATTTCTTCCATCAGAGTGTTTCCTCTTTTGGCCTGCCATCACCATTGGAGGCGGAGGTTGTCTTCTGTCGTCTTGATCCACTGGCTGCGCAAATCTTTCTAACTGAGATGCCCACTCATTCGATACAGATCGCCGAACGGGACTTTCACGAGGAAGTGGAGGATATACACCATGTGTAACTTGCTGATAGCCATGGCTTTCGGTATCCAAGTGCCCAGCACCAGATTTCGATGCCTGCAAACTCTGTGTCAAAGCATCTATCTTCTTCTCAAGCTCCGCAACCCGACTATCCGTTTTCTTCTGTCTTTTACGACTTGGCACAGTAACAACACAGTTGCGGTTGGCTTTCGTACATCTTTTACATGGCCCATCTGGGTTGTTTGGATCCGGTTCGCATCGTACTTTCAGTCCGCGACAAGCTTCGCAAGCCCTTGGTCTTTTTGGATCGTTCGCGTCGCCTGTAGGCGTCCCATTTCCATGTTCCTGGCCCTGGGCATCAATCCCACCAATGGAACCTGCTGATTGAGGAGTATGTGGAGGTGGGTACATGGACTGGTATGGATTGTCATCATGAATCTGATGATGCTGCTGCTGCGGCTGTTGATGAGAGATTGTCGGTCGACTTGAGCCTGCGGCTCCGGGACTTGGATACTGAGCAACTGAGGCTGGCGGTGGAGGATAGGCGCTCGGCGGCGACGGCTGCTCACCACGAAGTCTTGGATCGATATCCATAACGTCGAGGGCTCTTGATGCTATCACTGATGACGGTCGTTCTGTGTCCGTGTCGCCGCTGCTGTTGACCGGGACGCCCAGTCACCGACCTTCCGTTCCGTCATTTAATGAAGCTTCAGCCAAGTAGCCAAGCAGCCAGAGGCTAGTGTGTGACCACGTGATATGAGTAGATATCTGGTCAGCAAGGCTGACACGAGCCTCAAGGTGGTCGGTCGCCCACCATTTGAAGAAATGCTGCCGAGGCGCGTGAGTAACCCGGAAAGGTAAGGCGTGCACGACCTACTTCATACAAAAGTAAATCATGATGTGTTGTTTCAACACATGCTCTTCATTTATCAGTCAAACCATTCAGTTGTTGAATCTCTACCACTGAGGAATATCAGGTAAGCACACTTGTTGTTTCTTTCACAAAGCTGTTGTGGCATATCTCTTTTATGACGAACAAAAATAGCATGTATTACCTGAAGCAACGTCTTTAACTAGATTATGCAATGTGGCATATCACCAAGATCTCTGAAAATCATTACTCTTCAAACCTTGTCTTCAGTTCGCACTTTGTTGGAAAATTGACTAATATGAGTTATCGAGTAGACTAAGCAAAATGGCAAGCACCAAAGTTCCTCCAGGACACTTCACAGTTCTCTACTTTGCCTCGGCGAGTTCATACACTTCGAAGGGCGCAGAAACATTCAAGGCTCCTCTGAAACTCGGAGAGCTCTTTGATTTATTGGAAAAGAAATACGTTGGTATGAGGTTGAAGGTCCTGGATAGTTGCCTGGTCACCTTGAATCTTGAGTATGTTGACAGCGAGAATGGTGATGAACCGCCCGCGATCATTCAAGAGGGTGATGAGGTTGCCATAATTCCGCCAGTAAGCTCTGGCTGAGATCTTTGAACGTGATGTGTAGAAATGTGATGCGGGCTTGTCCTACTCCAAAAGTGGACGTTGCTCTGCTTGTTGCACGTCTCTGATTTCCAGTTCCCAAGTTTTCCAGTAGTTCCATCTCCAGATCTTCAACCAGTGTCCAGAAGGGCTTGTCTTCCACACTTGGCGTAGCTTTCTACCCCATATCATTGTGAGGATCAGCAGTCCAATGAACAACAGCGTGGAAAGCACTGTGATGAGGCAGGTTAGGAACGTGATCGTGGAGACATGACATCCAAGTGGGCGGGAACGAGCTTCCCAACGTTCAGACCAAAGAGAGCAGACATCAGGATTGAATACAGGCGCCAATATTGGCGGCATCCGAGAGGTGTTTGGAACACAGGTCAAGGACTACTCGTTCATCAGTAACTCATTCAGCTGACCGTTATCATGATTTGATATGTTCTTACAGACGGACACCAAATGCAATGCTCGTTCAAGCAAGTGTTACAGCTTTGTTGCCTCCAGCAAAATTGCTCTCTGTTACTAGCAGCCACATTCATGGTCCCTACTCTTTGATATGATATTATACACGATTTTTTCTTTGCATTAGGATTGTAGAGTAGTCCAAAGTCAACAAGTGCCAGACTGCCAGACTGTCAGAGAGAACATAGAAAAGCGACTGGTTGTTCACGAAAGGTGCACAACGAGAATGCAGTGCGTTGCGGCGACGTGAAGTGAGGTTCGGTAAGTATTATTGTGGATGAGAAGTGATATGTATGAAGACTGTACCTAATCCTCAAGAGCCGCGGCACGTTACACGTGAGTTTTAGTTGGGCGTGTAATAATAATAAAAAGCGTGTACCCAAGTTGTGACAACATTAATTTCAGAATTCATGCACGAATCGAGAGCGCTGAGAGACGTTTGTCTCGAAGCATAGATAAATGCTCAGTGATCACTCCTAAACTTCATGTCTTTTCAGTCAATTAGAAAATTTGAAAAGAATTGATTTTTCAATGCAAATTCTGCGGCTATGTTCCGTCAATCTTTTCGTTACCTCGCCACTATCAAGCCAATTTTGGAGCAACCGGAGCACCTCTCTTCACCACAGATTATCAGAACTAAAAACTACCTCCCAGGATACGTTCTTGCACAGCGAATTCGTAGGATTCAGCCTTTGAGGGACAGACCGACAATTACGCATCACGCCGATGTTCTGAAGTTGCACTTTCACTACGAGCCGGTTATTCGAAAATTCGATTACAAACTCAGAGCCGATTCTATACTCAGAACACCCCCTCCCGAATTACGCAGAAAGTGGCGAGGAAACCGTCAGCATCAAATAGAGAAAGGCTCATACATCGAAAAGTTAGTGGTAGCTCGAAAGGGCCAGCTTGTATCGATCGGCATTTTAGACACTGAAACTTTTCCACGCTTCACTCCATTCGAGGACGAAACTGGAATCTACGAAAACACAAACGCAGTCGATGTAAATTTGGAAGACGTGCTTGAGACTTGGAAGGTGGCGCAACATATATAAGGCAGATTTGAAAATGAATCGGACTCTTGTGAAGAGCAGGTTGGTGCCGGCCAGTCGAATGATGCGCTGTAACACACTCTTGGGGTTGCGCCCACTTCGGACTGTTTCTTCGCATCCATTTACCATTGCAAGATGCTTTAGCTCGGGAAACCTGGTGAGTAGAATGAGACAACAAGATTGTAGGCTGCTGACTTATCACAGCGAAAACTTCAAGAGGCAAATACTCGGGAAGCGGATCTGAGTAGCGTCGACCATATCGCATTGTCAGAATTAGCATCCGGCCCTTACGTTCCCATACGACAAAAGCTGAAGATATGGGAAGAGAATCACACAGGGGGAACTCTGGAAACTTTGCAAACATCAATTCCCTTTGTTGTTGATGCTGCGGTCCCGGGCGCTCTTGATAATTCTGTGACGCGCCCATCTGAAGGGGGCAAGCTGCAAGAGGACCCCGATAGTGACCTTGTGGATCTTGGTGACCGAAGACCATTCTTGCTACGGGGAGATATGGTCGATCTTGTGTATGTCAATGATTCTCATCGATTAGTTTCTATACTAAGACTCTGATATAGTTTCCATGGCGGGCAGAAGAGCGAACTTGCAGTATTTGTGCAGGATTTTGAGACAACATCTCAATTTTACACAATGTCTGGTCAATGGGTTCATCGAAAGCCTCGTTCAGTAATGTACTACGTGCCTGGGTTTATCGATGCATCCGAACTGGACCCATTACTTCCATATTTACCTCGAGAAGACCTTGGGGATTCCGCTGCGGATACACTTCATGGTTTTGAAACTGCCTTGCCAAGACATATAGGAGGGGCCATAGTTCGTGAGATGAGGAACTTCTGGACTGATGCTGATGCCACATATCGTTTAGCCGCACATAGACTGGACAAGGCTCATAAATTACTGGCCCATCCGCATCTTTATACACAAGCTACCATGAATGAACTGGCCGACAAGATATTGCCAGATTCAATCAAAAGAGATGCACAAGGAAATCTTCCGGCCAGCGCAGTATATGCTGTTTATCGAGTCTTAGCAGGTGATGACAAGGCCTTTCGACCGACTGATAAGAGTACTCACCGCATCACTGGTCGTTTCGAAATCAGTCCTCAACACGAAATCCAAAGCGTCGCGACTGTTACACAGTGGGTGCACCAACATGAAAACGATCTCATGAATGGCAGCCGTCAAATCACTGAAACGGGTGAGAAGATACGCAAATTCTTGAAGAAGGCCAGAGCCGCAATCGATCAGAATCGTAAGGTCCGCAGACCAACCAAGTACGGTGTTGTTGGGCCCCATGCTATCAAAAACAATACCCTCGAAGCTTCAATCCGGCATCAAGATGGCTTTTGGGACAACGATGACATACAGTTCCTTATGTTCTTCGAGTCCTGGGCCGCCCTCAGAACATTCAGGACTACCTCTACTATTAACTCTGTTGGGTCATATCTCCTGAGACTAACTAAAAGATATTCTGAGCAGAACTTAGACATGAGTACTGCGTGGCAGTTTTTACAGGAAGTCGGTATTGTTGCGCCCTGGGAAACTTGCACTGCTTTTAGTGCCAGACTCCCACAGACAGGTATCAGATTACAGGAGACCCCAGAATGTCCCGGCTCTTCAGGATATGATTTAGAGGTCAAAGACGCCATGCTTAAACACCGCCGTGATTGGGGAAACACACCTGTATATTGCATTGACGATGTTGGTGCTCACGAAATTGATGACGGTGTGTCGATCGAGGCTGTTGAAGGCTCTCCAGACCAGCATTGGATTCATATCCATACTGCAGATCCTGCGGCTGTCGTTGAGCCAGGAAGTGATGTGGATGCACGGGCAAGGGACATTGTAGGGAACATCTACATGCCTGAACGGGTACGCTCTATGCTGGCTCCAAATATCGTCATGAAACACATGAGTCTTGCCCCCTCTCGCCGCACACTCACTTTCAGTGCACGAATGGGCAATGAAAACCAAATCCTTGAGCACAAAATCACATCTGGTGTTGTTCATAATGTTAAGTTTGTCAGCCCAGATACAGTGAGCCAAGTAATTGGCCGTGTTACAGAGAACTCTCCTTTCGAAACGGTCATTCAAGTTGGACCGGAACTTGAAGCAAACACAGAGCATCGACCGATGGTGAAGCCATCTGATCTCACCAAGGCAGATGTACAAAATCTGAAGTTGCTAGACAAGTATGGCCAAGCTCGAGCTAAGATCCATGCTTCAAAGGGCGATCTTTCGGTACAGTTTGGCCAAGCAAAAATAGCTGTGCAATTCCCAAAAATCAGTTCTGAAGAAGTCATACCTTTCGGACCCCTCTCTGCTACCGGCCCCATGCGCTCATTCAACTACGACCCAAGCATCACCTTGAAGTGTGACCGCTTTGACCCGAAGGCATCTGATAACGGCGATAATACCGTGAGGAATCTCATGGTCATTGCCACGGAAGTGGCCGGAAACTGGTGCAAAGAACGCAACATACCCATCATTTATCGCGCAACCCCACAACATCCAGGCCGTCCTGACCCTAGTGAATTCTATAACCAAGTCATCAAGCCCGCTCAAGACAAATTTGGCAGCGTGCCTTTCAGCGTGCGGCTCCAATACATGCGCTTCTTAGGTGGAGCCAAGGGAACCACAACCCCGGCACCGCATATGCAACTCGGAATGGACTTCTACACTCGAGTCACCAGCCCGCTCCGCCGATACGGCGATCTGATCGCACACTGGCAGATCCAGGCAGCTATTCGTGAGGAAGAACGTACTGGCACATCGCTTGTCGGCAGCACTCGCGAGGATTATCTTCCTTTCAATAAGGAGCAGCTCGAAGCTATGATCCCGTATCTCGATGCCAAAGAGTCGCGGATTTCAATGCTCCATAAGGATAATGAGCGACAGTGGGCCGTTAACCTGCTAATTCGCGCATTGCACTTCAAGGAGGCGAAGCTGCCCAGCAAGTTTGATGTGTTTGCCATGCAGGTCACTGAGACGCACAGTGGCACCATCGTCTCTGGATTGATGATTGATTTTGGCCTTCAGGTCCAATTCAACGTCCCTGATTGGACAACAAAAAAAGACATCCAGCTTGGGGATGTGTTTGAGTGTGAGATTGAGGATTTGCAGAGTTATGATCGGAGGATTTTCATGAAGGCACTCAGTAAGAAAAAGACAGCTGGGCAAGATGGGTGGAATCCCTGAACTTATCGGATGAGGGCTAGATAAAACATGCCGGGAGTTGACGTTGTTGGAGACTTGTAAGATACAAAGAGTAAAAGCACAGAATGTTTGTGAATGGGTGTATCAATATAAAAAGAATTCATGGACTCTATTAATCTCATCTCATTAGTGTTAGTTACCTGATAATGCGAGTGCATTGAACCACTGTAGGAAGCGAGTCTACAAGAATCCGATTCTCACAGAGTAACAGAAAATTCACACAGTGTATAAGAACCCAATAGAGATGTTATATTCTGATTGTAATTTAAAGATCGATATTTTAAAAGAGGGGTGCCTAGGTAGGTAATTATCTTCTTACCAGAGTTGATCCAGTTCTCGAAGCCTCTCCAAGCATCAAACGCACTCCATGGACGTGGCTCAGCCTTGTCTTCCCGTCGACGCTAAACCAAATTAGATTCCTCACCACCGCGAATTCCATATCGCGAAGCTTGCCTGTCAGCAGAGCTTCTTTCGCGCCACACAACAGATCTTCCACAACCGCACACCATCCACCCCAACGCACATAATACACAATCAGCATACAGCTTTATAAAAGCCTTCCCATAAAGTCCTACGAACCACAAGTTTGCTCGCACTATACAAACAGCTCGCTCGATCCTCAACAACATCCAAGTAGACATCAGCGACAAGGCACGGTACTCTCACAATGGCGAACTATCTGGCGTCTATCTTCGGTACGGAGCAGGACAAGGTCAACTGCTCGTTCTACTACAAGATCGGCGCGTGCCGGCACGGCGATCGCTGCTCGCGCAAGCATGTCAAGCCGTCCTACTCGCAGACCATCCTGTTGCCCAACCTGTACCAAAACCCAGCGTACGACCCCAAGATCAAGATGAACGCCAGCCAGCTGCAGAATCACTTCGACGCCTTCTATGAGGACTTCTGGTGCGAGATGTGCAAGTTCGGCGAGATTGAAGAAGTGGTTGTCTGCGACAACAATAATGATCGTGAGTTGGACCCTCTCTACTCCGCCCGGAAACACCCCGAAATCTCAATGGCCGCTTCACTACCTTTCACCCACTTCACATGAGACTCAAGCATTGGAGAAACGTTGTACTAACAAACACTTTTAAGATCTGATCGGTAACGTCTACGCACGCTTCAAGTACGAAGATTCGGCGCAGAAGGCATGTGACGCTCTGAACTCGCGCTGGTATGCAGCACGACCAATCTACTGCGAACTATCGCCGGTGACGGATTTTAGGGAAGCATGCTGTCGGTTGAACAGTGGCGAAGGGTGTGTGCGCGGCGGCTTCTGCAATTTCATTCATCGCAAGAACCCCAGCGACGAACTGGATAGAGAGCTCGAGCTCAGCACCAAGAAGTGGCTTCGTGAGAGAGGTAGAGATGAGAGGAGCGCGACGAGGAGTCCGAGCCCAGAGCCGACCAGAAAGAGATATTAAGTGTGGGCGGGGATGGGGGAGGGTAATGATATTGCTGAGATGGGCTTTAGTGCCTGGAGGGATCATTGACGGTTTCGGATGATGATGTGCATAGCTGGGACTGGTACTTTTCTGGCGTTAATGGGTATGAAATGGATGTACAATAAAAGCAGTTTGAGGTTGAAATGAATGACCAACAAGATGAATCACTCACTCGTGAATGGTCCTGGTATACGAAACATGTGATCTGTGCAGAGTGAAGCTCTTCATTTACTACTACAAAATGTATCTACCCCTATCGTCCGCAAAGGTTGAATTTTATCAGAAGCCAAGGAAACCAAACGCCAAGAACGATCTAACTTTGATATCACGATATACTCCCTTCGACTTCGGCTAACCTCGGCGCAGAACACATGCATTCGTAGCTTATGAGTGAGCATCCACAAACTCATCTACCATGTTTGTCTCGGTGTCTTGTCTATGTAAGACCTGAGTTGTGTTAGCCGCGGCTAAATCCTTCTTAAGATCTTGATGGAAATCAAGAAGAGGCCCCTGGGCTTGACCAGCTGGTACCGAGGCTGTAGATGAAAGCATACCCTCAAGATCTTTCTGAGCTTGTCCTCCTTGATGGGCCTGAGCGTGTTCGAGGTCTGCCGGGTTAAGTGGCACTTGTTGGGCTGGAGCTTGGGATGGAGCAGATGCAGAGACTGGTGCAGCTACCGCTGCAGGCGCATCTCCAAAGTCAATGAGGTCGTTCGGTGCTGGCTGTTGCTGGGGCGGTGGTGGCACAGCTGTCTCCACTTGCTGTGGTGCAAAGGATTTTTGCCCTGGTAGAATAGGAGCAACAGCAAGTATCTGCTGAGTGAGCTCTTCGGGAGTAGTCCCATCACTGTTGGTATGTCAGTATAATCCTCAGAACGTTTCGACGTGAGACCCACATATTCGCGTTCAAAATCCAATCCAAATCCTCCTCGCCCTCTTCGGGTCCTCCTGGTCCTCCCTTGACAGGTCTGAATAACTTTGGCAGCCACTCAGCCCCATCTTCCGCTCTTTTGGCAGCCTCGTCTCTTTGCATATCTTCGATAGCAGTCTTCTCATCTGTGGCAACTTCGTGATTTCGTTGCACAACAGCCTGGGCAGTCTTGTACCATAACTTCTGTGATTCACGATCGCTCTGCTCAGCAACTGGTCGAGCTATGGGTGGTGTGTGCTTGGACTTGGACGCATCAAAGAGTACTTCCTTCTTACCAGTCTGTATTTTACAAGTCAGCATGCGCGAGTGAAGATTGAAACCAATATGACCTACCCTCATATCCTTAATAACCATCTCTCCGCTCCACATGCCAGAAAGTTCGTAGAGAACCTCTCCAGTCTTATCGTTTTTGATGGACCCTCCAATTGCGTTGTAAGTTCCACCGAAGTAACCCTTGGTCTTGAACTCGACATCTGCGCTCAAGCCCAACTCTGGACATCTAACGAAGCTGTGATCACCAAGCTCATACTTCATTTTTCCGAACAAGATGCCTCGAGCGTACATGTTTGGTTGGGTAAGGAAATATCTCTCGCCACGCCCAGAGCCGCGATTCGTGAACCTCAGAACCGCAATTCCCTCCATCAAACTGGCAGCCGAGTTGCCCAAAAATTTGCTTCGTGGTTTGAGACATCCGTCGATTCTGATGTGATGTTCGGGAGCCATGTAAAAGTAACTGGACTTGGGAGGATGGTGGGATGTCTGCTCAGAAATATAATACCCCCGTGTCTTGTCTGGGAATTCCCAGTAGCAGGTAAACGTCTCGCCGAGGATCGGATTGAGAGGCTTTTTGACACCCCTATCAGAAATTGTCAGTATGATAGAAGATCAATCATGATAACTAGGAACATACGGTGGTTTGATGTGCCAACCACTGAGATAGAATTTCACCACAGATACAAATCTTGCCGTAGGATCATCAATGTCGGGCATAGGAAGGAGGGTTTCTGGATGAGCCATGAAGCTATTGAACGTTAGTCACCACTTCAACAAGCATTTACCAACCATGGGGGCAAATTACATACTTGGTGATTCTCTCCAGCATACTTCTAGGCTCCAGGATGAAGGTGGGTAAGACAACGCGACTGAGATCGGCGCCAGGACGCAACTGCGAGATAATATGAGAGAGGACTAAAATCGAATCAATACGGAAACCTTCTTTGAGATCCTGCATATCCACACGTACCATTGCCCTGATCCGGTTCTACAACGGTAGTCTCATCCTCAGGTCCATCAGATCTACCCTCATCGACAGAGGAGCGGTTGCCTGCAGTACCGTACATCAGTTCCCACCTAAAAGCACACACAGAGGAAATCGAGCATCTTCAAGAGCGCAGAGCTGGAGAGCCCCAAGCATCCGACAAGCCCTTGAGAGCAGGAGAGCGGTGACAAAGAGTAAACATACTGGCAGCCGAAGCTCTTCGATGACTGTGGCCGAGCACCATGATTGCAAGGCCGTCGGGACTTGCTTCACAAAGAGACGAACTAAAGAGTTAAAAAATTCGGTTTCACGGAGATCAGCGTCGTCGGCGGTCGAAGACTGAGTCGGACGTTGGGGGGTTCAAGGCAAGATTTGCAGTTGCAGGAGCAGATGCAGATGGTTGATGGTCGATGGTCGATGGGGATTTGAGGAGGTCTTTTTGCTGCTGTCGGTAAGGTAGAGAGGCAGTACAGTACGTAGTGCTGTGTAGGCGTCTACAGAGTTGGAGCTGGAGTGTGCTGACGAGAAGGTGCTTGTTGCTCAGACGTAGAGAGTGCTGGAGGCGCGATGACGCAGGGTCAAATGCTGGCGGGCGAGGTCCAGATGTGTGGCTTTCTTCTCAACTCTGGCAGCGCTGATGCTAATGGTGGGGTCGCGGTCGAGGGAAGAAACAAAAACGAAACGAAACACCAAAGACAAGCAGCGAAATGCCAGTCATGAGCACCACCACCACCACCATCACCATCACCATCACCATCAACCCACCCCAAGTCGGACGCCCATCAGTCATCCTTGGCGGGGCAGTTGAGTTGCGGTAGCTATGGCATCCACGACGATCCAAATTGTGCGTGAAGATGCATTCCTACTCCTGCTCTTTTCACTCTACGTCGTACTCGTCCATCTACTGATTCGGTCCTCTTGCCTTCCGTTGTCCATGTGTGCTCTGCATACTCTCTACAAATGAAGGCATTCATAAATCCGCAGCTAGAGCACAGTGGTATGTCCATCGGCATTAGAATTAACCATAGCAAGAGTGCAGACTCCAAAAAACCCGAAGACCCTTGTTGGAATGCACAATGCCCGTCATACCGTACTCCACTTGCACGTTCTACTCACAGCATCATGCGTGCTCTTGCATAGAGATACTCTACCTACTTAATAACTCTTATACTTTCCAAAATATGTACACGTTCTATGAATACAGTACATACTTCAAAGCACAATATCGCGAAGTAAACAAGTTTTGATGTCACTCGCCACACAAGTTTCAAACCCTTCCGATCACCAGCACCATCACCATCATACTCATCACTTGAGCTACTCCACACTACGCTACTCTATCTACCTACCTGTTCTGCTCACCTCATCTTTCCCCAACCCCAAGTGCAAACAAAACAGGCCGGGATATCTTCAAAGATGCCATAATAAGCTACAGTAAAGTAGCGCGCGCCATCATCCAATACCCACCTCCTCAAAATGCACCCCAAAGGCTCTCATCAGCGAATCATCTCCGTCTTTGCGAATTTAAGGTTCGGACTCTGCCCGCCGCTGTCCAGACTATCCTATCCGTAATATGCACCCCAAAAGTGAGGCATGCAGATGGGTCACAGAACGCATTCCAAATCCATGTAAGCCAGACCAGAAGACGCTGATGACCAAGAAGCCGGAGAGCACGTTCGGCAAGAGAAAATTGAGGCATCAGAAGTGTGGAAAATCCATTGAATTCCTCCATGTAAGATGGAGCACATAAAGTACATCAATTCCTAACTACCTAAAGCCCTCACAGCTCTGCATGCCGCAATGGTATCGCGAACCCCGGTGAGCAGGAAGAAAAAACAAGCCCCCCCTTTCATATCATTAAAAGCAATAAAAGTCATCAACAAAATCCCCCTTTACCCCCCTAAAAGACATTCTTAAATGCATGATCCTAGTTCAATACATAGAGCGCTCAACCACTTCAGTTGGAGCGGTCTTCACGACTGACACTCCTCGCAGGATCTCTTTTACCCAAGAAGCTCTTCCTTACACTTGATCTGCCGTGGGATGGGCTATCCGGCATATCGCTGGCAAAGAAGTTGCTCTTGACCATGACGGTTCCAGCACCAGCCTTGACCGGCTTCTCTGCATTAGAGCCACTCTCGTCAATAACCAACATGCCCTCTCCAAGGTCATCATCGCTGCCGAAAGTAGCATGGCCTTTGACAGAAATAGTGAATTGCGAGTCAGCAGAGCAAGTAGTCGAGAAAGTATCGTTAAAGACCACTGGAGCGTTAGGACTCTTGATATGCTTCGTCTTGTGGATTAACTTGGAACCCTTGCTACCAAGCTGTTTGACCTGAATCACAACACTTGCAGAAGGTGGGTATCCAGTGGCAGAGACAATGGTAAATTCTGCAGTCCCTTGAGTAGCAGATCCACCGGAGACAGATGCTGCGTAGTTGCTAGAAGCACCGAATGACTTCGTCCTTGAGTGAGCTGAAGATAGGCCGCCGGAGAGTCCTCCGCTTCCACTGGATAGACCACCGGCTGTTCCTGGTGGCGTGACTGGGGAAGCATTGCTCTCCTCATCGTTGAAACCAGGGGCACGTCTCATGCTGCCATTGCTGGCCATGGGAATGTCCTCTGTATCAATGATAGCACTGCCATTTGTGTCATCTTCGTTCTTCTTCTTGCCAGAGAATCCCTTCTTCATGAAAGAAGCACCCTTGCCAATACCATGAGCTGCAAAGCCAACACCCTTGATAGGCGCGCCGGCAACACCAGTGATGACCTTGCCTGGGGCAGCGAAGGTACCGGAGAAAGTAGATGAGCCCTGTCGAGATCGAGTGACGTAATCTGGCCTGAAAACCATGCGGAGTCGAATGGTTCCAGACTTGCCATCGAGGGCCAGCTTAAACTCCTGAGCCTTGAAGGGATCAAGCATATCGAGGTTAATGGCAGTGGATCCCAGCAAGTCTGCCTTGTCACCAAAGTCCCAATCAAAGACGGTACATTTGAACTGCGCAGCCGTTCTCGATGGAATGTCGACCTCGAAGTACTCGTTCCATGCTGGATGAAGAGTCTTCTTTTGTACTTTTGTCTTGTACAAATGCACACCGTTCAGCTCGAACTTGCAGTATGGATCGGAGTAGCCGTTGCGGTCGGCGGATGGCAAATCAGTGGCATCGAGGATATCGACGCGAAGTTTACCCATGTTGTTGATACTCTCGCTAGGATCGAGCTTCATCTTGATAGGGATATACTTGAGGCTGACCTTGATGCTGCTGACTTCTCCCTTCTCATCCTTCATCTTAAGGATAGTTGGGTTGTTCTGTAAAAAGATATGTTAGTACCATCTACATCCCTTGGACTTCCAAAAACTTACAAGACATTGCTTGAGTGTGTCAATGGTGTTACCAGTCAGTCTGGCAACAGTATGCTCATCACCATCGCCTTTAGCGTCGGCTTTCTCTCTGACTCTCAAGGTGAGCTTTGAGAACTCCAATTCTCTAACGACACAGTCTCCGATCTCATCAAAGTTGAACTTTTTGGATCTAGCTTTTGTGGAAGTGTAAGATGGGAAGGCCATGTCATCAACAACAACCTCGATGTGGCAATTAGCTTGAGACAACTCGGCATCCATGAGCTTGAAGATGATCAAACCACTCTCGTACTTAAGAAGTTCTTCGGGAGATAGGTGAATCTTTGGTAACTTCTGTTCCACGGTGGTCTCTTCCTGTTCTTCTGCACCCTCTTCGAGTTGCTTGATCAACATTGGATCGACGTTTCCAGGAAGGCTCTTAGCGTCGCCAGATGTCTCAGAGGCCATGGAAGGCCGGCCTTCATCAACACTCTTCTCTTCCTTCTCCCCCTCGTCCTCCGGATCGGCGACGTTCAAGCATGGGTAGAAAGACACAGCATAGTTGAGAACACCCTTGGCGCCTCCTTTACCGTGTATCTTCAGACCGCCGTTTCTCTCCTCCTTCTGGTCATGTACCAGGAACTCGCCATTCTCAGCCTGTTCAATGTAGTCCGAGGCAGCCAGTTCCAACTGTCCAAGAGATCGGTCCTTACCCATCTTTTCTTGATCCATAACTTCCAGAACCAATCTTTCCCTGGTGCTGTGCATTGGCACGTATAGAACTTCATCCCAATCTGGGTTGAGGTTGTTTTGGAAAGTAACAGTCCTTCCCTTCTCAAGTCCAGAAAGAAGTACACGTCCGTACGGATCAGACTTGCCCATAGTCTCCATGTTGCGCAAATCACGAGCGTTCTTGAAATGAATTCTCATGACACCGATTGGCGTTACGTATCCTCCAGTACCAGCACCAACTCCAGACAGAGCAATTGGTTTCCACTGCATGGTGATTTTGGCGCGTCCAGTCTTGGCGCCTGCGAGATTGTACCACTCCTGCCCCTTCTCCATAAGAGAAAGCATGTCATTAAGCTTGATCTGGTAAGTTCCTAGGAGTGTGTCGTTGGAGAAGGCGCCGAGGTCACGGTCATCCTTAATCACTAGTCCCAGTTTGGCGGACTTGCGGTCAGTGATCAAAAGTTCCTTAGAGCCGTTGTCCCAAATTGGATTATTGGTTCTCTTCAAGGTTCGGGATCTGTGTACTTCCTTGTTGTTCAACAATAATACGGCATATGGGTTGATTGGGCCCATCAGACTCTTAGTACCATCCAAGTCCTTAGCCTGCTCGACAGTGAATCTCGCAATACCAGTGTTGGACTCCGGCGGTGGCTCTTGCTTGCCATCCTCGAGAACCTGTCCCTCAAGGACTGGGAAGAATCTGATGTCAGCAGAGATATTACCTCTCGGCTTTCCATTTGCGATGACCTCGAGCAACTCGTTCTCATGCTCCGCAACCTGCTGAACTCGCTCCAAGGGGAAAGTCGCAACACCAAGTTCCTTATCCTTTCTGATTTCGTTGAAGTCGAATACCTGGAGAGTAAGACTATCGTTGAGATTTGTGACAATAATGTACTTGGTTTCGTTCCATTTCGGGTTGGCATTCTCCTTGATCATCTTGGTTCTGGCCAATTCCTCTCTGCAGTTGAGGGAAACAACTGTGTATGGATCCGGTGTACCAGCAAATTTATCAGTATTCTTGAGACCCTGGGCGCCATGTAGAGTAACAGCAATGACACCAATGGCTTGGTCAACAGGGTTACCAGCCAGCATCTTGGCAATTTCGATAGGGAAGACATTAGGTGCGTAGAAAATTGGGCCGATATTGGCATGGATCATTTCCAGGATGAAGCCTTCAAGACCAGGAATGAAGTTGATGTCGAAACCAAGGGTATCACCACCAAGAGGTTTACAAACGTAGTCAATGGTAGGTTTCTCCAAGAAGGAGACTTCAATCTTCTCCACGTGCGGGAATGGGATTTGGAGCTTGACCTTCACGCGCATGAGACCAGAGAAGGAGAAATCCTCAACAATAACGTCTAGACCCTTACTGATCATAGCCTTACCGATTCGAACCTCAAGTACTACCTTTGGGTTGATCTTGCTCTTGAGTTGGCGAGCAGTAAGATCTGCGGTATCATTAGGGGTAAAGCTGAACTTCCAGTCCATCAATACGATGTCGTCCTCGGCCTTTGGATAAGTCTTGACGTGGTCCATACGTGGAGGCTTCGTTCCTAGCGTGAAGTGCTTCATTCGAAGACTGTCCAAGAAAGCTGGAGTAGATGTGCTGAGAACCTGATCAACAGAAGCAATAACCGTCTGTGCGAGCACAGGTGCGTAAATTGGCCAGAACTTGACTAGGAAGCTATTAATCCACTCCAAGCTCTCATTGTCTGTCTCGAGTCTGTTCTTCGCCAGTTCACGGTGGATGTCGTCTCGGTAGTTACGTCGTACTCGTCGAATAGAAGTTCGGTAGTAAGTCCCGCAGATGGACATGACCAGGAAAACCCAGCCAAGACCTCCTCCAAGCACAGCAACAAACCATGAGGCCAGACATGCGAATATGATGACACCTGTGTTGTGATACCAATCTGCAGAAGATGTTAGTAGCAAGATTTGGGCTAGTGGAAAGCCAACTCACCTCCGAAGAACTTCTCGTCCAGATTCCCTTCTACCCACGTTTGGTGATCGAGTAGATTCTCTCCTTCTTCAGGTTCGCCAATTGTTCCATGGCCAAATCTAGGAGCCCATCCAACCTTCTCTACCCAATCTGCCTCCTCATCTTCTGCAAGATGTCCGTCGCCGTTCTCCAAGAGCTCACCGTTCTTATCCCTTAATGGGCCAGTAGGCGCAAGCGCACCCGCCGTAGAAGGTGGAGGCAGGTCATAATCCCCAGGTTTGCCGTCATCAATGTCGGTAGCAACTGCAATGCCCTTTGCCTTATGTTCGTGGTGGAAACCCTCTGGGACACGCTGGAAGCAAAAAATGTCAGTGGACGTCTTAAACAGGAGATTCGGCAATGGAAGGGGTGACATACAGCTCGAGCTTGTGCAGCTTTCTCTTCGGGGCTGGCGTCTGGGTTAAAGGTAGCAGAGAACGCGCCGGCTTTCCTACTTTCCTCTTCAATCTTTCTCTCAGCATCGATAGCTCTAACTGAGCTGTTCGGGTCCGCTGAAGCTTCCACAGCGCCCTGCTGCTTGAGCTCTGCAGCGTCTGCAGCTGTCGACATGTTTATCGAGACTCTGCGTGATAGCTCCCAGCTTCGAATAGCCTTGGGGAATGCGATCCGCTGACAGTCGATGAAGTTGACTGCTCACAATATGTGCGTGAAGGAGCAGGGAGTGAATGGTGTTGAGAGGTAGAGTGACGGAGGTAAGGAAGAAGGGTGCAAGGTCTCGGGAGGTCTAGTAATGCGGAGGGAGGGTTGGTTAGAGAGGTGAGAGGTGAGAGGTTACAGGTGTTTCTCGTGCACACTACTACAAGGCAGACGGATCTGGTAGTCTTTTTGTATGAAAAAGAAACGTAACAAGTGTGGTGAGAATGATGAGAATGATGAGAATGGTGGATTCACTGGCCAATTTACAGACCAGCTTGGCCAGTCTTCCAAATCCACAACGTAGCTCTTAAGAGTCGAGCGAAGCTGGCAGTGTTGATTCCCACAGTCCGTGCAGCGCAGCACACCTAAGAATGACGCTGTGTGCAGGGGACAAACCCTGAAATGCCTACAAAACAGACTCCCTTCCAGGGTGTGACCGGGTCCGATTGAGAACGTCTATTAGCCATCGTAGATGTACAAGTAGAAGAAGAAGAAGAAGAAGCTCCAGAAATAATATAGTAGAGTCTCCAGAATCAGTGCAGGACAAGAGAGGGAAAAGTCGATCTGTCCCACCATCCCACAAAGATCCCCTTTCCACTGAGATCTCCCCATCAGTGTGCAACACTCTCGTCCTCCTGCACTTTGTTTAGTGAAAATGACATGTCCCAGGGGACTCTTGAGTGACGAGAAAGTGTATGACCCTTAAACTTTACGTGGTGTTATGTCCTCGTTGTACGCGAGTCTGGAGTAATTTCACCAAGAGCTTACATTGCCTAGGTACCTTGGGCGTTATGAATCGAGCAATGTTGACATGAGCGCCTCTTCACAACATAACATGCAAGTGGCTGGAGCAAGTCGAGGGGTCCAAAGCATTCTCAGCTTGATCGCAGTCGCGACTCCATATTTCCTGGAGTTTGGCCAACACCTTATCCTTACCGCATCGAATATCCTCCAGGCCAGACACCAATCGGCTTTCGGTTTCGGCTTGCTACGAGATGCCAACCGCATCGCTTCACCACTCCACATCTTCCTGCTCAGCTCGACCAGGGCTGGATCATAAGTACGCAATACTTAGCAATACGTCGGTTTATGAAGCTCCCTCCATAAAGAGCTTGGACTGGGACTGGGACTGGTCAGATGGTGCATTTGTCAAACGGCTCTTGGTGGTCAGGCTCACAAAAGCCTGTGGCTGAGATGAAAAAATTCACTGGAGTTCAAGAGAATGGGAGAGATTACGTGTTCTAGAATTATTTCGATAGTGAGGCTTAAGTATAGACTTGAAATTTGCATCTCTGAACTTCAGACAGCTGTTGCTACAGAATACAAGTACTTGAAACCCTCACCACAAGGCAGCTTACCGCTGAGCAAAAGTTCGGAACAGAACAACCGAGATGCAGATGTGTCCTCCTACGGAATAATATGGGGCATGGAGGGAGTACGTGCACAACAGACCTCACTGCTTGAGATCTCAGCATTTCAAATCATTGTGCGGGAGAAAGGAAAAAAAGGTAATCTACAGATCAACAGATTGTCATTAAAAAAAAATATAGGTCGCGCTCGTGCTATACTAAGTCCATTTACTAGTTATACCACAGTCCATTGCGCAATAATCCATGCAAACAAAAAGAAACCATCTAATGCTCCAACAATCTCAAAGAACCTTGAACAACAACGTTCTCGAGGATGGATCCGGGTGGAACGTCGATGGTGCTACCCTCAGTGGCAACAATGATAACGGTACCCTTCAGGACGACACCACGACCGAGGTTGACGGCACCGGTGATGGTCAAATGGTCGAGCTCAATCATCTTTGGGATGGAGCCAATGCGCTTCTGGAAGTCGGAGACCTTCTTGAAGTCGTTTCCGAGCTTGATGAGAGGGGCTGGGCCAAATCTGGATGGGTCGATTTGGAGCTGACCGTGCTTCAAGGAGTAAAGATCCGACTTGACAAGCATGAGGTCGGAGCAGGTCTTGACTGGCAAGAAACGGCGACGTGGGACATTGACACCGTGTGCGTTCTTGAAGTGACGGATAGCGGCACCGACAGCGGTCTCAAGCTGGACAATTGAGACATCAGACTCGCCCTTCTTGTCAGCTGGGATAGACTTGTTGTTTGGAATAATCTCCATTTCAAGCTCGTTGTTCTCAACGATACGCTTGATAGCCTCAACATTGAGCCAGATGTTGTTGGTGTTGAAGTACTTGAACTTCTTGATGGACTTGAACTCGTTGACGTGCTCCTTTGGAACCTGGGCGATCTCAAGAAGGCGGACGGATCCCTCGTAGTCAATGATGGTTCCACCCTTGACATCGGCCTTGGTCTTGTCGGTCAACTCCATGATGTACTCAGCCTTGCTCTCAACCATGTGCTGGAGGATCTTGAGATCAACAACGGCACCAAGGTTGTCAGCGTTGGACAAGAAGATGATCTCAATACCACGCTCAATGAGCTTGTCAAGAACACCGGAGTTGTAGAGGGATTCGAAAACGTCACCGTGTCCTGGTGGGTACCAGTCGGAGATAGCAGACTGGAAGGACTTTGGTGCTGGGAGGAGAGAGTCCTTGAGGACTCTTGGGTATTTGGATTGGTTGAAGGTCATGATGTCAATGTTGTGTCCCTCGTACTTCTTGATGATGTTGGCAGTATCGCTGTCGGTGTTGAAGGAGTTCATGAGGATGAATGGGACGTTGACATCGTATGTGCGGTTAAGATACTCAATCTGGCGGACAGAGAGATCGAGGAAGGACATGCCGTCACGGACCTCAATGACGGACTTTGGACCGACACATCCCATGGAGGTACCGAGACCACCGTTAAGCTTGAGGACAGCAAGCTTGCTAAGGAAGCCAACAGACTCGTTGTTGGCGAGGGTGTTGTAGTCAACAACCTGGTTGGCAGCTGGTGGGGCAATGCGCTCCCAGTCACTGTTACACATTAGTATAAATAATTTTTTTTTGGAAGAATGACAACTTGAAGAACTTACAGCTGGTTGCCCTTGGCCTTGTCGTTCAAGTAACGGCGGAAGAGAGCGAAGAAGTTGTCCATCTCAGTCTCGAAGAGCTTCTTCTCAGCTGGGTCCTCAACGCTGTCGGCGAGGTTGTTAAGAGCATTGCGCATCTGGGATGCGGCAACAGATGTGGAGGTGTTCTCGAAAGCCTGGTCATCATATATTAGTTTCGAAGTCTCTTGAATACTTTGAGTGCCAGGAGAAAGCGGTTCAGAATGTTGATGAGTGCGAGTAATGGGAGAAGCCTCCGAAAGCATGTGCCCACTGCCTGGAGGCAGGTTTGGTGAGGGTGGTTGTGAATCCATTCCGGGCAACTTTGAAAACACCAAGAAGCTGTAGCCTCATATTTCGATTTTCTGAAGTTGCGCCGAACAATGTTACAGGCCAAGAAGGACCGTAGTAGGTGTGATTTTGCTTGGCTACAGTAGAGTAGCGGTGATGCTGTTTGTACCCAGCAAACAGCAGAAACTGTGATTTGCTTCACAGGGTACGTAGAGTGAATGTGACGTAGACCGAAATCTCGCGAGAATACGATCCACATAACACAGGTCAAATAAGGACACTACGAATGTCAGGTAGTGAGGCAAGAGAGCCCGTCTACGACAGTACGTGGACCTCTTTGTATTCACATTGTATCATCGTCCCCCTCTTCAAACGTGACGTTCGGTGTGAATTTGCTGGTGACAACTCCCACAACCAAACAAGACAATTCAGGAAGTTCGTTGATCTGCTGGCAATAGGGGCTCGCATTGCAGCTTACGCTGAATCATGCTTCAATCCACTTGGACGTCGAAAGCACCGTTGCCGCTCATCGTATGTAGGGGGATTCTGCCACGTTTCCAGTTCCGCGTAGAAGGCCGACTCCTGTAATTCAGCGATGTTTTAGAACTCACCATGTGGGATTGGGTCTTTCCATGGTGCTTGGTGGCACCGGCCTCGGAAGGCTTAAGGTGAGAGGGAACAGCGCTCTTCAAAAGGGATGCCATCTTGTATATTGTAAAGGGGTACTCGAGAAAGGAAGAGGGGTATTCTGATATCGGAAGGAAAAGGTTAGCGAGGTGCCAATGATACAAGATAGATAGCTGTGTTCAGGACAAGAACAAGCCTGAGAGGCAGATGGGAAGGTGGAAGAGGTGAGGGGAGGGAAGGGGGATAACTCACGAATTGAAGAATTACTTGGAGAAAGTGAAGAGGTATGATTCTTGCAAGTGGTGCAGGAAGATGCGGGTTATGTATGATATTCCCAGAGTCGAGCCAGAGGGGAGATGGGTAGTTACAGCGAAATTATTGCCCCGTCCTCC
This sequence comes from Xenosphaeropsis pyriputrescens, assembly GCA_022609375.1. Lineage (NCBI taxonomy): Eukaryota > Fungi > Ascomycota > Leotiomycetes > Phacidiales > Phacidiaceae > Xenosphaeropsis > Xenosphaeropsis pyriputrescens. Next base: position 84,210 of record JAGKQE010000057.1, read on the forward strand.
CAGAGCCACCGACTCTCGCGGACCAGAGCTCTACCGAGCTGTGCTGGGTGGATTGTGGTTGGTTGGCCCGCTTGTGAGCACAGTTCACGTTCATGTTCATGGATGCGACTTGGTTGGGCCACTCAAGCAGCAAGGCGTGACTACGACCGAAGGAGATCAAGCGCATTGAGACTATGGCTGTGGCTTCAATAGCAGCGAGATGGCAGCAGGGGGGCATTATCAAAAAGAAGTGCCCAAAGAGAAGAAGAGGGCAAGAAATGGCATTGCACATTGCACACCACATAATCTGCAGCAGCGGCAGAAGGATGATGGTTGATGGTTGATCATCATCGTCAAAAAGCCTTCATTCTACAGAGTAAGAAAGGCAATCAAGATATATACTATCCCGTACCTACGACATGACACGCATAGAGTGATTGACGTGGTGGTAGATAGGAAACAATCCATCCATTCCTGCCGCACCATGCATTATGTGACAGTTCACGAGAACATGGATTATATTTGTATTATATTATATATACGAATTCTAAAACATACCTACACAACAAACCAATGTACTGTATGTAGGGATAGAATATGACAGTTGGCCACAAAAGCGCCTCGTTCATTACCTATCTTGTTAATCAATCTTCATTGCCCATTAGGGGATTTGCCACTCTGCTTGTGATGTCTTTCTTTCTTCCTTTTTTTCTTTCCTTTTTTACCCCTTCCTTTCGTTTCTCTGCTATGTTTCTATTTCTTCAGCTAGCAACACAACTAGGTATCGGCCTTCCGTTCACTAACCCATACGCCGGCAGCATATCATTTTCTGGCAGTTGAAATAAACAGAAGGCAGAAAAGAGAAAGTAAAAAATATTAATAACCCCATTCGGCCCATCCCCCTCCATGATAGCCGCGAAATCCACATTGTTGATGCATAGTCCCAGTCTCGACTTTCAGACCGCATTTGATGGAGTGCAATGGCATGGGATTTGGGATTATTTTGCCCAACGATGCGACTTTGCTTGTATAGTACGTGGAGGATGTACGTAGGAGTGCCCATTGCATCCCACTATCGCCCTCAAATGTTATCAATAGATTTCCGACTCCTCTTACCGCCCAAGAGCCATACCGCCTATTTGGAGCAATGTGAGAGCAGGCCTCACATCGTCCTTCTGATCGCACCCAAGTTGTAAGTTGCAAGTTGCAAGTCGCCATGGCGGCGGTTCCTAAGTAAGAGCACATAGAACGAAGAGCACGGCGAGAGAGAGAGAAGAGAGAAGGAGAGTCTTCTCTTTGGAATGAAAGCCATCAATCACAACATGATGTTCACAATCACAGAGCATGGGGGAAAAGATATGGGAATAGGGGGCGCACAAGCCTACTGGGTGCGGTGAGCTGCAGTAGTTTGTCGCTTTAAATCCTAATTATGCTACTCTTCTCTACCTTATTTTCCGCGTCGAGCAACCTGGAAGAATTCTGAGGCCTACGATGGTTGATTGATCTACAGACTACGACGCCTCCATAGGGCGCAAACTCGAACCTTCATCATCTTCCACAGAAGGGTTCTCCCAGTCAAAGAATATATATATGGCCCGATAGGTATAACGACTAACGCCTCTATCTCCAAAAGTCCGCTCTTCTCTACTTGTCGCGTGCCAACACGGCATGCCCTTCTCTCCCTCTCTGTCAATCATTCTCCGCCATCAGCGGGTGCCAATTCTTGCGGCAAAGCCTACATGCAGGGCGGCGTCCCTCCCCTCCTTCAGACCCCTCCCTCCCCGTCCGACAGATCCCCCTCAACCAGAAAGGAAAAAGTCCTCAAGAGCACAAGAGAGTACCCACAAAACTCTAATCTCCCTGCCAAATGTCAAACGCCAAAAGTACATGAGAGAGCCGCAATTCATGAGAGAAAAGCAACTTAGGCTGGATATCAAGTGGTACTGTTGCTATTCTTAGCCACTGACATTGGTGACATTGATGGAGTCTTCATTTTTCTGTTATGATAAGTCACGCTCTGGTTACAACTCCCAAGTCTCATGCACTTCTGTTGTGATTGATTTCCGAGTCATCTCGATTTCTCCAAGCTCTAGGGAGCTCCAGGGATTTCGTAGGAGTACCAATTTCTTCAACATTTCTTACTATCTAGACCCTTTTGGTTATGCTATCTTCTCAACTACCAACCCCTCTTCATCGTGCTTCTTTTCTCATGCCTCTGCGTGTCTCCTGCCCCTTTCCAACTCGACAGGGAAATGGCACGATAAGGTAAGACACCTGGCCTCGGTAATGAGGGAACGTACCATTAAGAAGACGATGTAGCCGTGAGAGGGTTCCATAGTAAAGAATTCCGTACGGAGTAATAGAGAGGCAACTGCACGAGAGAGTATCCATCATCACCGACCCCTATCCACTCGGGAAGACAACCACTGATATCTGCACGTGGGGGCGTATGAAGACGACCTTCATGCTCCATGCACACTTGGGCCATCTTCAGCTCCATGAAGTAGTTTCAGCTGCAGGTATATCTTGTTGTTATCGTGAAAATCTCCAGTATTTATCTGCATCTCATCCAAGCCTGCTGAAAGAATCAGTAATGATAGGTAGTCCCATCACGCATCTCAACAATTCACAGCATTCACAATCTGTGCTTATTCAAGGCAAAAGGACAAACACAGGAAGGAGGGGAACAAGGAAGCCCATCTGTATCTTCACGGTAAGAGACTCCGTACATCGTAAAGCAAGCGCTTAAATTCGACCATGTACGACTCTCCCCAAACCCGTCATGAATCCCGTCATGAATAAATCATACCGTATAGGCACAAGTAAGTCGTGATAATAGTGAAAGCATGTAAAAGCATGTAAAAGCATGTAAAAGCATGGGCCAATTCTTGATAGGTCTCAGCCACGGCCCTGAAGGATTAGCTCTTGAAAGCACGAAGATCCATTCAATACGGTGTAGAACTCCACCTAATACAAGTAGCGCTCGGAAGCTACACAGCACTAGAAGCTCCCGAGAGGAAGCCCTCATACGGATTGGGAGGAAAGCTGAATGACTGCGGTGCCGAATCTCGGGCACCATGCTTGTGAACCTCATACTTGTACAAGTGAAAATGCACTTGCGATTGCAACGAGCTATCCGTATGCACACGTGGAAATATGGCCGGCGGGCTCTGCTTCGATATATATATGAGACGTGTTGGCTCTCTTGCGAGGTGGATGCGCGGCATGGCTGGAGCGTGGAGGGAGCTGCTGGAGAGAGTCCCCAGCCCAGGTATGTACCGCATCATGCGCACTCCGTGTTTTGTAGACACGAGCGAGAGAAGACGACAAGCACCTACAGCACAGCAAGGTATTAGATGATAGCCTCAGGAGTTGCGTGGGGGTGCAGACGGGGCCGTGTTGACAGTTCTGAGTACATGAGGAGAAACTCCGCACTGAACTCCATACGGACGTCTCAGAGAACGAGATTCCACAATAAGTATCACCCGCGGTTGTGGCCAGCAAGCTCAAACATCTTTGCAGGATCCATTTAGGGTCGCGGAAACGAGAAGCTATGTACTTGTAAGTACATACGTAATACGTGTGCACTTGTCGACATCTCAATCGACCCGGGAAATGTTTCAATGCGGCCGGCGACACGAAATCCAGACAATGGCTGCGGGGGAGGCCGACGACGCATGAACGGCTTGCTGCGTTGCAGGACGGACTCTGTATTGCAGCGTTGACTCTCGAACATACGGAATATGAGGGTTTGGTCTCAAGCTTCGTGGATGGATGAAGTATATGCTCGTACATACTTCATGTACGTGTGTCCTTTAGAGAAACTTACCTATATATTGCGTACGTATGGGTGTGTACTCTATGTACATGAGATAAACCATCGACACCTATCATCACGAGTCAACCCCCATGAGCTATAGAAACCCAATTGCACAGCGCAACCGTCATGCGAACGACGACGGTCATGTCACAAAGTCCCAACGCCGGACCTTAAGAAGCTCATGATGTTGCCAAGCTGTATTCGAACAGCTCAGTAAGTATCCCTTAGTCTTCGTTGTCCAAGAACTCCAAGGTATCATCCCCTGACATCACCATCCCAACAAATCAACATATCAACAGACTCATCAAAGCACCCAATGCTTCACGAAAGACGTCCAAAGCAAAAGGTGCGTCGGCTATGATCATTTCAACCTTCTAAGTATGTATTTGTATACAATACAATGCTTCAAGAGCAAAGTACTTATATGAGCATATACATACATACTACATGCATCCTCCATAAGCGCAATCGAGCTCAACGCCTGTGCTCAACCAGCATATTCATATCCATATCCATATCTACACTCCAATGAGCCATCACATCCTCAAGAAAGTCAATTCACATGGGAAAGTGAGTATTCTTTATTTGGCGCGTGCATACAAACGCAAATAAGTCTCGGGGCGTCGACGAGAAAAGATCTGCTCAGATCTGCAGAAAGTCTCCGGAAGGGGAACTTGATCGCTGGCAGGGTCGAAAGTGAGTTCAAACGTCCATCTCGACTACTACCTTACCGAGAGCAAGAAACAAACCATAACGACATAAGGTAGATATGGATAGGTATCATACAGTAAGTAACAAAAAGCAAAGTAACGGAACAGCAAACGCACCACTTGCTTGTATGAGTGAGAGAAATCTCAACTGACGTCCTTTTTATGAATTTTTATTTTATTTTTTGATACTTCTAGTAGTAGTACAAGTTTGGGGGAGGCATGCAATTCTATTTACAATACGTCGAATGCAAAATTGGTATCTCCAGAACTCCAGCCATGGGGCACATCAAACCTCTCCGAGCCCGTTTTCTCCATGGTCCAACAAGAGATATTTTGGAAGGTCCAGTCCATATATTCAAACAGGGGTAAAAGAAAAAGAAAAACTTCGTTAGAGCAACTTCATCACAGCCATTAGCAATTCCTCCAAATTATGTCGACATCTAGTCAACCATGTTCAATGTTCGGTGGTGGCTCTTCGCGGCCAGGCGGGTTGGTGGTCATCAGGATCCTTTAAGGATGGTTGTCAAGCGGCGGATATCAGGCGTTGATGTGGATAGCCACTTTCTTGACCTTGAAGACGTACCAGAGCGCCACAGCAATACCAGCGGCTACGAGGAGGACAGCAATGGTGATAAGAGCGCAAAGGCACTGGCATCGTCGCTGTTCTTTGCGTTGTTGAGCAAGCCAATCGTGCCTGTATCAGATTAGCATCGACTCGCTCGGATTGGAGTCACGCCTCTCTTTCAGACGACAAAACATGGCACTTACTTATCCTTCTCCCTGTCCCAACTGCCCGTGCTTCCTTTGCTGCTGGTCGCGCTCGCCGGTTCGGCATCGTCCCCTTCATTCTGGTGAACGGCCAGAGAGAATCTCTTCCAGAAATACGGGTCCCGTACTAATCCCATATCGCCCTGCTCAGCATCCGCATCTGCTGAAGGAACCCTCGAAGGAACGTCGGGAATGGTTGATAGTGGTCTTGTATGCTGTACTTGTGCTAGAGGCGATGGGCGTGGGCCATGACGAGGTGGTGGTCCGCGTCCCATGATGTATATATATTTTTTGAGATCAGTCGAATGCGTTTCCTGGTGAATCAGGGTGTACGTTTCGTGTGTCCGATTCCTGAAGTGGATGTGGAAGGTTGAGTCCAGAAGTCCAGAAGTCCAGGTTAATCGGATAGGCAAGATGTTATGTGAAGCGAGTGTGGTGGTGATGCTTGCTCTTCGAAGACCTTGTGCTTGTTTATCTGAACGAGCGAGAGATATTGAAGTCGTGCACCAAAGAACGAGTGCGGATGGTGAGTGGTTGAAGAACCAGTGTGAAGATCAATCCAGGTTGTGTTTGGATGATCAAAAGTCGAAGTGGTTGTTGAGGTGTTGAACAGAAAAGAGAGAGTGTGAGAGGAGACGTCGTCGAGGATGTCGAAATGAACACTCCGTGAATGGGGTGAAAACGGAAGGAAAGGGCGAAATAGAAGCGCCAGCATCAACCCTCCACACAGACGGGTCTTGCGTACGTGAACAGCAAAGAAAGAAGAGAAAAGGTTCTTTTGCAGCGTGACAGGAACAGGGTGTGCCGATTGGCAGTGCAATATAAGAAGGCATAACGGAGAGATGCGCGTTACCTTGGGTAGTTTTCCGTGCTGTATATTTGCAGGCGATGTGCTTGTGCTACACATCATCAATATCGACATCTGCTTCCAAGGTCAACCCATTGTAAGGAGCAAGCAATGTGGAGCGATGGTCGATGGTGCAGCACACCTACTCTCCGTAATCCTCCTCTAAACATCCCATGCATCAACATCAACATCAACATCAACTTCAACATCAACATCAACATCAACATCAACATCAACCTCGAAATGAAATGAAACGAAACGAAACACTCTGCCTCAGTCTTTACCTCTGCACCAATGAGCAGGCAGCAGAGGATCAATTTACAGTACAGAGCAGGCTGTGCCAGATTGAAAAGTCATAAGTAAGGAGTGACGATCGAAGAGGGTCAGTGAGCGCACAGATGAGATGGAGTCAGTCAGTTCCTCTCTCTTTCTCTCTTTCTCTCACACTCACTCACTCCATGTGCTTTACATTACACATTGGCCGAGCCGGCGTTGAGCCCGAAATTGAAACGACTGCGCGAGCGCTGTACTAAGAGTAAGCTCGAATAATTGCAGGGAAGTTTTTCGACTGGGACGTAGCCTGTGGAGGACAGTCGCAAAGGAAGACACGGCGTTGTGAGTGGATGAGGAGGAGGATGCGAGATGAGATGTGGATGTTTTGATGCACAAGGGCATAAGCCTTGGACCAATTTTAGGTATTACAGAGAGAGTGTGGGTGGTACCTGAATACGGAGGAGCAGCGCGTACGGGATAGCAGAAAGATCGCGCGACAATAACAAGGTACCTTGTCCTTGATCCTATCACTTAACGAATGGGCCGTGTATATTAATGTACTCTAAGTGTACAAGTACTTGTACAAGTATATATCGAGATTGAGATTCGAACGTGTCAGACGAACAATGTTATTATATAAATATGCATTCAGTCAGGTGATGATGCATAGGCATGTACTTATACTTGTACACATTTATGGATAAGGTTGCTGTAACCGCGAGAGATGAGACAGAGAGATCAGAGATCAGAGATCGTGGGGTGGGCAAGACAGGGTGGAAGGTCAGCGGAGGCTTTCCTCTTTCCTGGAGAGGCATAGAAAGACCCGGTGGGTGGGGGCATTTTTGAAGCCAGCCAGCGAGTACATATACACAAGGTTATAATCGAGCGCATTCAAGTGAGTGACGATTGAGATATTTTTATCATTGATGTGCAAGTGCGGGAGAGTAGGTACAGTTCAAGAGAAGTACTATGTAGACTGGTGACTACCTATTAATATGTACACAGATGTACGGAGAAAACAATGACCAGAGGCTTGGCAGGATTCCTTCCAGACTTCGTATGTACAAGTACTCCGTAGGTACGTAGCTACGAATGACATGAATGACAGTCACGGGAGTGACGCGCGATGCGCATCGAGTCGGATTCTCGCACGTGATGTTGAAGTCTCACAACCTCATGATCAAAGCAAATGTCAGTGCCAGCGTCGTGCACGCCCTTCATTTCTACTGCCCAAATGCATGTCATGTCATATCATTTCACGTCGTAAGCCCCTCGGTCCGTCCTTCGAACAACACAACATCTCCAACCCACCGTCATCGACCACCGATTATCAACGGGACGGATCTCCCGACCAGCACCACGACGCCCACAATCCTCCGCGGGAATCGCCATCCTACACAGACGACACGGAGCAGTCCTATTTGCAGACATGACAGGGACCACCGGGCAGGCTGCGCCGTACTGGCACGTGAACATGTCCGCCGACCAGCGCACGGCAGAATGCCCAGAGTACCTGCGCGGGCTCAGCGCGAAGGACATGGGGATCATCAGCGCACGTGACGAGGGGTATCGGATACGAACGTGGACGGAAGGTTGGTGCATCTGACGCCCCTCCCCTCGCCATTTGTGCGTGTGAGTAAGACGATGTTAAAGTGGCCACGGCGCGTGACAGTGCGAGATCTGTGTCGGCGGAACCGTCTGGACCTCTTTCAACGCTCGCCCTTGGGCCTACGGAGATATTTGCAGTATATGTGGGGACTCAAGAAACAGTAAGGCTGTCGAAATAGAGCTCCTCTCTCTGCCAATGACTGCTAAGACGGGCATGGCTGATCGGTTTTGTGTATCAGATATGGATCGGTGATGGCATTCGTCCTTTCTGAACGTTTGAGATGGTCCGAGCCTGTCAAGGCTGCGGCCCCGCCCTTCCAGGACCCTTCGGATCTCAAGGTCCTTTGGAACGATTGGCCATATGGGATTGATCCCAAGATTGTTCATCTAGTTGTCTGGACGAAATTCAACTTCGAGGACGACCCTGAAACGGGCGACTTGACACCCAGGGCTAGACAAGAGATTGAGGACTACGTGAATGAAGTCTTCTGCGCCAAAGTTCCAAAGGAGAATGTGAGTCTTGCCATCCATGAAAACAACTCTGTCACGTATATATGGCAAACATTTGTCTTACTGGTTGATCAAGGTCATATGGTTCAAGAATTGGAAAAGCCTGAAAAGTATACATGCTATAGAACATTTCCATGTAATGCTCTACAATCCAGACAGCAAATTTGTTGACGAGATCACCGGTGGAGATATACCCCTCAGCAAGAAGGTAGCTGCTGCAGAAAAAACCGCCTAAACCTGCTCGCATACTGGGTAAGTTGCGTAGATGAGCATTGAGGTTATTAGTAATATTTTTAAAAAAAAATGTGGTGTTGAGATTTCTCAATAGGATTGATTTATAAATTTGATTAGACGTCCTCACACCACAAAGGCACTGAGTACTCCGCAATCAGCACGATGCTGAATGTTCAGCTCGATGTATCATCTGTGATAATATCTCATAACGAATAAGTTATGGGCGTGCTGATGCTGATACAACCAAATCATAGTTTTGAGATAGGCTATTAGTTAATTTTTGACAACGAAGATTGATGTTGTCATCTTCTCAAAGAAAGCAACCGTTTCTCTCAAGTTTCGTATCATGACGGGTTCCGTTTGATCCACTCCTCAACACTGCCCTGGAGTGGGAACGGCACCTTTGGTGGTCGAAGACGTCCAAATTGGTTCCAAAGTTCAACGTTTGTCTTGCTGGCTGTTGGTGCGGATGGCCTTATAATTTCGATCGCAGGCGCATCTGCAAAGATCACAGCCGTTGGCTTTTCCAATGAGATCTTTATCTTCGGCCATTGGTTAAACCTTGGGGTCTTCTGAAGGTATTCTGATGCCTCCTTGGAGTAACTGCCATCATTTTCAACGCCCATGATCATGGGGAATATGTAGTGGTAGATGATACGTCGACTGAGATATTCCGCTAACGACTCGAGGGTTTCAAAGGAAGATTCTTCGATTGTCTTGAAGATCATTAGCTTTGGTATTCATGTTGTGCCAGAATGGATTAGAACCTACTTTGACTACCAACTGCTCGAGTTCTGCATAGGTATTACTTGCATCCGTGTTGAAGTAAAAAAGATCAATCTCAACATTCGCCACAACTCTCTGCTTTGCGCCCCGCTCAATAGCATTGACACCAACTAAAGTCGGTATGTCAAGATCGTGGATCTTCAAAGCCGTTCGAAACGACGTGTAGCTGAGTCTCGTCTGTCCCTGCTCCACAAAATCCGCATACCCCGCAGTATAACTGATGCCAGCCCCCAACAGGGAAGCCTTCGGCAGCCGGACCGTGATATCCAAAGCCTTCACAGAATCAACATCTAGTAACGGCTTAAGCTCATCGCCCGAGTTCTGGTGGGAGCTATTGGCGTCGAATCTACTCCCCAAAAGCGCGATATATAGCCATTCCGTGAATGCAAGCAGGCTTGGTTGTTTAACATCCGGCTCCGCCAGGCTTGAGCTTTGCTTGGCCGCCGCTAGAAGGGTTTTGCTAAGCATCCCGTAATGAACTGTGCTGTTGTTGATCTGATCGTTTTGCGCCGCGGACTCAAACTCCTCCTTCAGCACCACCGTGGCGGAAATCAAGACAGGCTGAGCGACATTGACCCGCCCCCATGCATCAGTACCGACGGGTGCAACACATTGTAGGTTTTGGACCCGGATGACCGTATGTGCTTCGCCGACAACTCTGGCGAAATCGAAGCTGCTGAGGGACGTTTGGTTGACTGCCATGGTTGTAACTTTGCTCTTTGCACGGGCGTAGAGTAATTGAAGGATCCGAGATTTCGAGTGGAGGAACAAGAGTCGTCCAGTGTGGAATTCTGAGGACAATAGTTTGGAGCTTTGTTACTAAATGCTACCTCAACATGCAAATAGAGCAAGTGAATAAATAAATATACTCTCAAGAAACAGCAGTGTGTCGTAAGAACGACAAACTTCGGCTCACCGCGATTTGTCAGGCAGTACCGCCTAATAAGACTTACCGCCTTTTCTCAAGCTTGAGCTCGGACCCAATCATGGGACCTAACCTTGTACCTTAGGTAGTCATGGGGAGATAGGCCTCAATGAAAGTCACGGAGCATACCTAGGTGGGATCTCAGTTCTGGGAGGGCAATATCAATTACAGTTTCCAAGCTTTCCAGCGACTTCAAGATGACGATAGGGAGTGTAACAATGAGTGAATGTTCCCAATATTTCATATTATTTGGCCAATTTTATTAGCCATGTCGAATTGCGTTCTTTCGTTCCAGATGTCGATGAAATTGCTTGTTCAAGAGATGTTATATAGTTAAAGAAGGCCAGTGTTATTGCAAGAAAAGTGAATTGAGAAACTAGGCAAAGCCCTGTCTTCATGTGTTAAGGGAATACTGCAATCCACGTTATTAGCATTGCCAGTCCAAATTTTCATGATAAAATTCATTATGGATGCTCGAGAATACTCGTTACAAAGATTTAAGCCAACCCAGCCCCAACGCCAGCGCTCCCAATCCACTCGGAAAGCCCGTAGGCATGCTCCCGCCATTCCATTTTTTTATTTAAATTTATTTATACTCCAGGTGCGCCAAAATGCAGACCGGCTACAAGCCTAAGATTTTTTGAAGCCGTTTGCCGTGCACACTGGACAGATCCAGGTGCCTTCCGGCTCGCTCTTCAACCCCACGCAGCTCCAGTGGAACCATTCCAGCTTGCAATCGTCGTTATCACAGGCTACCATATCACCGTAACTGACGCTCGAGCAGATACAATATTTCTTGTCATCTGCCGCCTCATCGTCATCAATGTCGACCATATCATCGTCTCCATCGTTATCTTTAACAGCTGGGTGTGGCGAGCCAGCCTCATCTTCTTCATCCGGCGATCCGGAGTCCGCATCGCTGAGTTCGCTGTCGTTTGTGGACGACGGAGAATTCTTCGTGCCGTTCCGCTTGACTCTACTGAGACCTGATTTCTTGGCCCTCTTCGATGTACCCTGTTTATGAGGCGCAACCTTCTTGCTCGAAGCCGATGTTGTCTTTTGTATACCGCGGGGCCCGGTGCTGCCGGCGCGCCCAGTCGGAGTACCGGCCTTCGGCGTCCCAGGTCCGAGAGACGAATGTCGCGCAAGACCGCTGGAGGCTGCTGGCAATGTCCCGAGACTGCCCTGGACGCGCTGACGTTTGTTTCCGCTGGGCGCTCCTTGCGATGATTCTCGCTGCTTCTGATGCATCAGATGTGCTGCCGGCGAGACTGGGGTTGAGCTTGATAGTCCGGATCCTATCTGTTGACCGGATATCTGTACAGGCCGTTGAGTTCCATGTCCTGACGTAACGAGGTGTGCGAGCCCAGAGTGTGCAATGCGTGAAGAGTTTCCTATCGGGTTATGAGGCAGAGCTGAAGCGTTTGCACTTGGTCGTTCGGATAGGCTTCGTTCAGGTGCACTTGGTCGTAGTAGAGATGGAGTAGTCGGATCAGGTTGCATTTCGCCTTTCATTTCCAGAGCTTCTATTTGCTTGTCTAAGTAAAGAGCATGCTTGTCCATGAGGAGGCACATCTTCTTTGACAGCGCTACTTTGTCGTCATCTAGCTTGAAGGCTCTCTCGTACAAATCTGCCACATCCTTCTTCTGTTGAGGCTCCTTGGGATTCGCGAGATGGCTGCCATTGTTTCGGATCCATCTCTGAATGCTCGCATCATGAGCATTGATGCTCTGAACTATTTCCACTCTCTGCTGTTCCTTTGCGTATATCTCATCCTGCAAGAACTGTATCTCGGCGGGAAGGTTTGCTACCCTGTTCGTGAAGTCGTCGAGGACGGCAGCAGCGTCCATCTGTTCGGTGCGCGACATTCTCTGGATCTCGGGATAGCGAGAGTTTATTAGATGGTGATAATGGGAGGGCACCGAGTTGGCACCGGGCAAGCCGTGGGCGTTGGTGGTGAGATTATCGCGACCCGACGATGACTGGGGAGGCATGTTGGTCAGTTAATCGCACGTCCTGCCTGGAGGCTTCTTGAAAACTTGATAAAAAAAGCAAATGAAAGAGGCGATGAGATTATATAATTTTTTGTTGAAAGAATGATTCTGTCCCTTGCAAATGATGCCTTACCTGACGTGACTTTATGCGAGCGCGTCGTAAACCCACTTGGTCGCGTCTTCCCCAAGACTCGTGTGTAAGTTACTCCTTTAAATTTTTTAGTGGGCGCAAAGTGAAACTGAGTTGTTGAAGATGGATACTTTTGTGAAAAGCGAAGGCTGAGCATCGTCAGTGCAGCGGATAATGGATTTCGTATCACAAGCGAAGCTGCCCTAAAGAAGGTATGGTATGTATGGAGGATGAGATGAGATGAGATGGGAGGGAGACGGAGACGGATGACAAGTCGAGTTGAGTTGAGTTAAGGTAGGTAGGCAGGTAGTAGGCAAAGGTGTATGTGCATGTATGTATGTGGGCGAGTCGAGTGCATATGGTTGATGTATGAGTGATGAGTGATGAGTGATGAGTGACAAAGAACAACTAAAACATCCATTTTTGCTCGAATTTTAACAATATTTCCTTAGTACCTGATCAAGTAATTTGTATACATATATACATCTAAAACATCTCTGTACTAGGTACATAATCTGGACAAAAAACACCTGACTTAAAACACACTGGCACGGCACACCAAGTAGCGCCAAATGATATTCGAGGATCAGCAACTCTCTTGCATGCATACCTACCCGCAGAGCCTCATTGTTCAATTCGAGATCACGCCTGGACCATCCATTCATTGTCTTTCTCAAGAATTAACTCTCTCGATACTCCACTCCAATCTACAACCACAACCACATACATTCATTTTGATCACTCCGTTACGCCATCGACAACATCATCAGTATCGTCCGTCAATCTCCGGTTTGCGCTGATTGTCCATTCAATCGGCTGCTCAGTCAACGATAAACACGAAATCACCTCGAAATCCAGATTCCGAGTCGTTGCGCAATATCCATCATCAGACAACGCATTCGAGCAAGAACCATCGATACGCCTTCACACATTAAACTTTATAATCCATTCTGACCCTTCGCCGCAACGTCCTCAATTGGCGACAATGTTATGAGAGTACAGTGCCTGTCGCGACTAGACTCTATTTATATTTATCGAATGTAAGATGGGAGACCGAGACATTGTCCAGAGTTTCGCCTTCAGGCCACTTGATAAACAAGATGCCCATTCGCATGCGGTCTACGAACAGCAGGTGCGGAAAACGATGGTGGCCAATGGTATCGTTCGACCGAAGGGATATAATGTCTCGTGGCATTCAAATCCGGATATCGAAAGACATCATTTTGGACGGTCCCATCCCATGAAGCCATGGAGGCTGACTCTTACCAAGAGTCTGGTCATGTCATATGGTTTACACAACGCCATGGACTGTTACGTCTCGCGCAAAGCGACCGCAGAGGAGCTTGTCGAGTACCATACTACTGATTATATTGAGTACCTCAGAGCTGTCCTGGGAGAGCCTGAGCCGACAAGTAATCCAGACCATCCGCACAATCTTGGTGGTGATGACTGTCCTATCTTCGAGGGCCTGTTCGAATATGCATCTATGTATGCTGGCGCATCTTTAGACGCTGCGCGCAAACTAAATAATGGCCAGGCAGACATCGCAGTCAACTGGTCGGGGGGCCTTCATCATGCCAAGAAAAACGAAGCGTCTGGGTTCTGTTATATGAATGATATTGTCTTGGGAATTCTGCAGCTACTGGCCCACCATGATCGAGTTCTGTACATCGATATCGACGTCCACCATGGCGATGGTGTAGAAGAGGCGTTTTGGTCTACCAACCGTGTCATGACATTATCTTTTCATAAATACGACCCATTAACCTTTTTTCCGGGCACTGGGGGACATGATGTCACTGGTCCCAAAGATCCAAGGAATCCAGGTGCGCATCACGCCCTGAACGTCCCTCTAAACGATGGGATCACAGACGAAGAGTACACTCGGCTCTTCCGTGATATTGTGGGAAAGTGCGTGAAGCATTTCCAGCCTTCGGCTATCGTCTTACAGTGCGGCGCCGACTCCCTGGCTGGAGATAGACTGGGCCGTTTCAATCTTCAAGTACAAGGTCACGGGGACTGTGTATCATATGTGAAATCATTGAAACTTCCGTTGATGCTTGTTGGTGGAGGAGGCTATACACCACGCAATGTTGCTCGAGCCTGGGCCAATGAGACGAGTATTGCCATCGGGGCTACTCGCGGCTTAAACGAGATCATTCCTGCTCATACACCATACAGATCGCATTTCCGACACGAGAATCTCTTCCCGAGCTTGCAAGAAGTGTTAGCTGGCGAGAGCCGTAAGAACGCAAACACCACGAGGCAATTGGATAAGATTGTCGAAAACATCACTGAGCAACTGAGGCAGCTAGATCACAGCCCAAGTATAGAGCACAGAGGTATCCCTCCAGACCTGGCTGGGATACGAAGCGACGTGGAAGATCGCTTGAAGGACGTGAAAGATGAGATGGAAGAGGATAGGCTAGCAAAAGAAGAAGCGCTAGGGACTGCAATGGAATACTGATCAAGGAGGAGATGAGCGGGAGAGGTCCGCTAAAAGATTACGTATCAACATACGCCTATGAAGAGCAGGACTAAGCAGGTAATGGTTCGCATCAAGGCGTTTGGGGCATCAAAAGGTGCATGTGCACAGAAATTTCTATCAAAGTGTGAGGAGGTGTACTTATGACTCGAGATAGTTGTATAGTTAGCAGCCTCATGATCTATGTGTTATCCACTTTCTCCCTCTATCAGCGAAGAAATCCTCTTTCGTACCTGATGGCATTATATAGAAAAGTATAAAAAAGTATAGAATTACCGCGGAGCACGCCGATCCGCTGGACAAAGGACTGGAGGGAGTATGGCGGACATTAGAGCCTTGGGGAGCCACTAATGCACGTGCAGGGAATAGCCTTTAAAGCTAGGTGGGCGCAAGAAGTGTCGTTGCAATTCGCATTCGCATCCATCTCGATGGGACAGACACCAGAGACTCCAGAGACACCAGAGAGGCAAAGCATGAAAATTTCTTCCGCAGACAGACAAGCAAAAACCGCCGTTGAGCGGCCAATTCCTACCTGTATGTATATAAAAGCTCAATGTGCGTGTATCCGTACACACATCGCGTGTATATATGCTTATATAAAGCCCTCCGACCTCATTTTATTTGGTCCCGTCGACTTCATTGGCCTTATTTTTATCATCACCATTTTTGTGTTGATTACCTACCTACTCACTCTCGCTGTTGTGGTTGAGAAGCGCCTCTTACCACTTCCGTGTTTCTCTGACCAACAGGTTCAGGTACCCCGCCTGTGACGCAAAGACCTTGACTATCAATCCTTCCCCCCGCCAAATCGCCCGAACCACCAGAGATATCTTTGACACATCGCGGCGGGAATATCCTCCATTGACACACAGTGCAATTGTCAACATACTCTCTACATTAGATTATCATTATCTCAGAGCCCTCGGAAAGACTATTCCTGCAATAGAAGAAAATCCGACGTAGACTGACCACTTCGCTATGTCGCTCTTGCACAGAGTCTCTTCCAACGAGACTTTCTCATCGCACTCGGCCAGAGGTGCTTCGCCTGCCCCTTCGCATCGCGATCGAAAGCTCAGATTCAGCCCATTCCCCGGAGAATGGGAGCCTTCTTTGGCCCATGGCCGTGATGATGCCATTGGTGCTTTTGAGGTATCGAAGACCAGGAGAATATGTGAGTTTGAAAGATTTTGTTGCTTTAAAAACTGCCCTTCTTGGTATGGAAGATTTTGGGTGGAAATCATGAGATCAAGCAGGTCTTCAGCCCGCACAAATTCGCCACTACTCACCACGTCCAAATGCTCTCTTTCTATTATTAAAACATCGTATTAAACAGGCCCAAACTGATTTTTGAGATCATACTGACTTTGGAAATTAGTACAAGTTGGTATTGCAGTGTTCTACTGTCTCTTTGCAGCAGGCATCGTCTTTGGATACGCAGCAATAAAGCCTGTTCTCATCCGAGAAGGCGTCTATCGCGACTTGTGTACCAAAGATGAGCTTGAGCGAGGAGTCCGTACCTGTTATCAGCAAGAGATCCACCTGAATCTGATGTTCACCATTGCCGCAGTAGGCACGAATGTTGCAGCTCTTCCTATCGGTGCTATCCTGGATCACTATGGGCCCAGGGTATGCGGTATCATCGGATCCTTTCTCCTGACTGCCGGAGCTTTGCTGTTTGCTTTCGCTCAAGAGTTGCCATTTGATGCACACATTCCTGGTTATCTCTTTCTTGCACTCGGAGGTCCATTTGTCTTCATATCCAGTTTTCAGCTTTCAAACTGTTTCCCAAAGCACTCTGGTTTAATTTTGGCACTTCTTACTGGGGCCTTTGACTCCTCCAGCGCTGTCTTCCTCCTTTACAGGATCACATATCAATGGTCCAACTATACATTTACGCCAAAGTCATTCTTCATTGTGTACTTGGTCGTTCCAATCTTTATCCTTATCGTCCAGATCTTAGTCATGCCATCTCAGTCCTACAAGACTGTGGGCGAAATTGTAGCAGACGACCAGATTGATGAACATACAGTTCTCATTAGTGAGGACGAAGGCGATCAAGTTACTCGAAGAAACGTACCACCTTCCATTGCCTCGTTCGAGGCCAAGCAAACCAAGGATGAAGAACGCAAGAGAGCCATCTCAGGAGTTTGGGGTGTTCTTCATTCGGCATCCATCAAAGACCAAATCACATCACCATATTTCATCCTTATTACTCTCTTCACTGTCATCCAGATGACGCGAATCAATTTCTTTGTGGCCACCATCCGTCCACAATACGAATACCTCCTGCATTCCTACAGCGCAGCAGTCCGCATCAATACCTTCTTCGATCTCGCCTTGCCACTAGGCGGCATAATTTCGATCCCTTTCATCGGCATGGTTCTAGACAACACATCAACAGTCTTCGTCCTCTCCGCACTCGTAGCCATAGCTACCACCATTGGCGTCCTTGGCATGCTGCCGTACACCTGGGCAGCCTATAGCAACGTCTGCCTCTTTGTTCTCTATCGACCATTCTACTACACAGCCGTCAGCGACTACTCTGCCAAGGTCTTCGGCTTCCGCACCTTTGGTACCGTCTATGGCCTTACTATCTGTCTTGCTGGTCTCGGTAACTTTTCGCAGAGCGGCCTCGATGCTTTGCTCCACAAGCGCTTTGGAGGAAACCCGGTCCCTGTCAATGCAATTCTTATGGGTAGTGCGCTGACGGTCGGCCTCATGCTGATCACTTATATTGGCTGTATGACGGCTAGGATCAGGAGAAGTGGACTGGAGGCAGAGGCGGAGGAGGCGGAGGAAACGTCGTTGCCGAATGCAGTTGTTACTGAGCGGTATTAGAGGCAGACTTGGCTTTGATAAAGACCGAGAGGAATTATTCTAAGTATCTTAAATAATGTTGTAAAGAAGTTGTGCAACCGGATTCAGCGTGGCGTTCAGGAATATAAAATTTCATATGTTGTATACAGCTTCTACGTTAATCTAAGAATATCTAATGTACATCCATAAGCAGAGCGGGTATGGTTGCAAGTGTAGGTAACTTGGAAATTGTCGGCCTTCACTGTTGTATGCATAGTAAGAATCAAAGGTCAGGAAAGTCACAACAGAAGTTTTTGCTTCCTTTTTTCATATGTATCTCAGGCCCTGACATTGAGCAAACACTGGGGTTTGCTGTCTTACCTTAAATCAAATTCAAAAATTGAAGAAAGCAGTGAATTGTAGATTAATACCACATGCTATTAAAAGTTTCGCTCACCGGTTTGTTTCAATTTTGTTTTACAGACAATAAGCAGTTCCCATGTCTTTCAACACAGAACTCAGGGGCTCGGAAGTGTTGCGAGCCCGAGGCTACAAACTTGCAGGCCATAGCTAAGGGATTTCAATTATGACCTTCGAAACTGTCTCATTTAAAGGTCTATGGTCTTAGACTCTTGCAATAAGTCATCTAAAAAACCAATAGCAAATTCTAAATCTTACTGAAGCCTGATTTTGACAGCAACCACCTTCCCGTTGGCACTACCCTCACACCACGACACCATAAGCTCGCCGTCCTCTTCCTTATACGCCCACGGATGTGGGTAAACGCAGTACGTGAACGGGCCACGTGGTTCGGTAGTGAGGTTATAAGTATTCAAGAGCTCACGCATCTCGAACGGGCCCTCGGGCCTCGCACCCGTTCCCAAGATGACTTTGTTGTCCCCAAAGGCATTGCAGCCGACAAAGACGAATTTGCGTGCCGCATCGCCCTCGAAGAGATTCGATGCATGGATTGCCCCGTGCTGCATGCCGTCCATGACTGGTGCTGCGAGCTTCATGTCCACTTGGTAGGACGTGCCGTCCCAATACAGGTATTTCTCGCGCTCTAGGATCGCCGAGAGTTGGACTCGTGCTAGCATCAGGCGTTTGTTGGTTTCACTGACGTGCCCGTAGAGGTAGGCGTGGTTGTTTACGATCAAGGTGCTGAAGGTTCCGAATCTGGGCTCGTCTTGCTTTCCGGGAGTCAGAAACCCGTGGATCCTTTTGGATGTAGAATTTTGAAGACTTACTGTGAAGTAAGGCTGATTGAATCTTTGCACATGCAAATTATGGTTGCGAATTTGAAGCCTAGCTAGACCTGTGTATTGATAGACTTCGCTCTCAGCTGTGCCATACTATAGCAAATCAACTGTTTTGCACAGCATGTCACTTCAAGTGATTCCAGACTCACAACAACGCCTTGCTGGAAGAATACCCAGCCTTGGGGAAGGAATAAAGGAGGCGGCGTATCATCGAGGATCCCACCAAAGCACCACAAAGTGACTCTCTTGTCTGTCCATTGAGCCTCCTCACTCGTGAGCGGGATAAAAGTCTTGACTACTCCGTTAGTATTGAAATCCATGTAGTGACTGACGGTTGGAGTTCCACGAGGCACAAGGTCTGAAGCCGTTGAACTCGTCAGGCCTATGTACTGGCCATTTTTGTCGTGAGAGAACGTGTCTCCAAAGACAAACGTAAGCCTGCCGCCCCAGACTGAAGATCTCCCGATATCTCGGGGATAGTTGAGATCATTGCCTGCATTCATTAGCCACATGGGTCGAGAAAACTAGTGGCATTTTGATTATAGGATAGATTTGACCTACTGTCTATAAGATACCCAAGATTCTCGACCGACTCAACAACCGGAGGCCACTTGGACCTGAGCTTTAGCTTGGATGCTTCGCCATACGATGGTCCTGGGGTTTGAGCCGGAGGCATCTCTATTTATCACACCAACGTACGGGAAGCTTCTTTCTCTGAAATATCATGTTAGCATACTTAGTATTCCAACATGGTATATAACACCATGAGTTTTGAGCAGATTGAAAAACTCTACCGATGGAAGGTGCTGGTTATTAGTAGAACTTCTTAAGCTAAGACGATAGACAAGGAACAGAAAAATTGAACACCAGAATCAATAGCAGATCAAGAAAAGCTGTCAAATCAAAGGAACAGCTATGGCAACAGGAAGTTAAATAGGTATCATGAGGTCCTAGAGGTTGCACAGGTGGATGTTTGGAATCTCGGCGATTTGGGACAAATAATTTGTTATTGTGTGATTTGAGGATTACTACCGCAGAAGTAACGATATACCATATGGAGAAGGAACGAGACTGACCGGAGTAGAAGCAAGGATTTCAAGAGACGGGGTATTCATTGAAGCAGACCGTAGATTAACAAATAATTCTCATTTTTGCTCTCTCGAAATGATCTTAATTTTGTACCTACGCCTCAGCTGCAAGCGCCTTAAAACCCTGCAACAAGTCATCTCTAAGATCTTCCCAACCCTCAATACCGACGCTGATTCTCATGAGGCTTGTATCAACAGTGTCATCCGACATGGTTCTCCACTCTATCAAACTCTCCACACCACCTAAACTCGTGGCGTGGTGAAATAGATTCAACTTGCTAGGCAGCTTTCTTGCCATATCCTCCTCTTGCATAATGATTGTGAAGACAGGTCCAAATCCCTTCGGCATCTGCTTCTTCAACCATCCATCAGCCAGAGCATCTTTTTGCAAGCTAGCATGCTTGACTTCCTTTATAAACTTCCTGACAATGGCTGCATTGCCAGAGCTCAGAGTTGCAGAATCCCCCACGCTGGACTCGGTTTCTGGGTGCAGAGCAGCATCCAACCAAGCCACAAGCTTCCCAACGTTGTAAGACTGTCTCTCGACCCGAATCTCTAAAGTCCTGATACTTCTGACACCCAACCATCCTTCCATATTTCCCATCACATTACCCAGATACAATCTCTCGTTTGCCAAGCCCTCGAACCATCCCTCCTTAGCTCTATCTGGGTGTACAGCCAACACGCCGCACAGCATGTCCGAATGACCACCAAAATATTTGGTGCCGGAGTGCATCACAATATCAGCGCCAAAATCGAAAGGGTTCAGGAGAGGGGGTGGGCCAAGTGTCGCGTCGACAACCATATATGCGCCAACGCTGTGAGCTCTATCAGCATAGTATTGTAGGTTCCGGGCTTCGCCGGTAGGATTTAGTGGCGTCTCGACATGGATGATATCGCCCTTTCCAAGTTCCTCAATTGCACAATCGAGAGGGAGCTTATGAAGCCCAGTCAACTTGCTATGGATGCCAATGACGCCATGACAACCATGGTAGCCCTCCCCAATAGCGATGTTCTTTGGATTGAGAAAGACAAGGGCGGCATGAAAGGCGCTGAGACCTGAAGCGTAAGTGAGGGTTGGCCCCTTAAGCACCGTGGAGAGAAGAGCCTCGAATCGGGTCGTGTTTGGTGCTGTTTCACGGGAGTAGATATGACCATCATATGGATTGTCTGGCTGGGATCAGATATCAGTCTACAGGATTCGAGGTCAGTCGATGTTCAACACCACTCACACCTATGTTGGCCAAGGTAGCAGGCTTCAAGTCATCTGGGTTGTTACTGTATCTGAAAGTCGTTGATACATGAAGTGCTGGAGCCACATCTTGAGCATCGTTCAGACGGTCATCGGCATGTACAGTCTGTGACGAGAGTGAGAGCTTTGACAACTCGTTGGATGGCGTATGATCCCTGATGTTCTGCTTGCCATTTAAGCCAGGTTGAGTGGTTGACATATCTGAAACTTTCTCTACTTCTGAAGAATTACAAATTGTATGGCAAATATTATGCTATGTTTGTTAAACTTAGTCGTTAAATAGAGGCATTCGGAATCACCTTATCCCGATACCGCCGTCATTGATAGATCGCGCCATCATACATACCCACTTTTGACATATGTACATACAAAGCATTCCATACTCCACACGAATGAGAAAGTTTTGAGAATAGTAGAAGGTCTGTTCTGTGTCATAATTTCTGTAACCACACCAGTTCCTCTTCAAGAATTAATTAGGCGTCCAACAAACATTGATGTGATTTATTTTCTACGTCTATCAAGACAATATACGTAATCTACTCAACCTTAAGACCCTCGAACTGCTTGATAGTCTCCTCAAATCCTCTCTCCTCAGCCTCCAAATCCTTTAACTTCTTGATCTCAACTTCCTGCAACTCCTTAGAAACCTTGTTCTTATAGTTTGGATCATCCAAAATCTTCTTCTGCTTGGACATTCCTTGTCTGGTCTTCTCGAGCTTGTTGTTAGCCTTAGAGATCTCTCCATCAATATCAACACGACCCTTGACATGCAAGAAAACAGATGCTGAAGAGGAGACAGCGAAGACGACGCATCCAGCTGGACGAGATTCCGCTGCGGAGAGAATTTTGATCGAGGTGACACCCTTTCCAGACAAGGATTTGATGGACTGGCTCTGGGCGACAGCGGTCGAATGAGAGGTCTCATCGAAGGCCTGGACGAAAACTACATAAAACGTCAGCTTGAGTTCTCGCTCAGAATTCGCAATCACTTACCCTGCGCTTCGTCCTTAAGAGCGTACTCGCCCATTAGGGATCGAATACCCTTGGTCACACCCAAGACAAGCTCGTAAGCTTGTTCAGACTCCGAGCTATCCATCTCAGCATCGTAGACTGGGAACTTGGCCTTTGTAATTGTGCGAGTCTTATCTTCTGGGCGACGTGGCAATCTTTGCCAAAGTTCCTCAGTCAAGAATGGCATGAAGGGATGGATCATGGTAAGTGCACCTTCAAGGGTGGTGTACAGTGTGTCAATAGCAGATCGCTTCTCCTCCTCAGTCCCCTCTCGAATGATAGCCTTGGAGTTCTCAATGTAGACATCACAGAGATGGTTGTACCAGAACTGATATACGATAGTAGTAGCGTGAGCGAATTCACGATCAGCCAGTGCCTTGTTGATATCTCTGGCAGCAATGGCATACTTATGCAAGATCCAACGCTCTGCCAATGATTCACGACCAGTCACCTTGCCGCTCTTTTGTGGAACAAAGTCCTTGTCAATGCTGCCAAGAACATACTTGGTGGCCTGGTAGATCTTGTTACAGAACTTTCGGTAGCCGTAGATGACCTTGATATCAAAAGCAATGTCACCTCCACCTGTTGTATAAGCGGCAAGAGAGAACCGGAGAGCATCAGTACCGCACTGCGGAATACCATCTGGGAATGCTGCCTTCTGATACTTCTTTGCCTTTTCAACCTCGTTTGCTGCCAAGTTACCGACGAGAAGCTTCTTGTGCAAGTCCTCAAGAGCGATACCCTGTATGACATCCTGAGGATCGATGACATTACCGAGAGACTTGGACATCTTACGTCCATCAGAGTCTCGAACAAGAGAGTGACAGTAGACTTCTGTGAAAGGAACCTTGCCAGTCATCTTAACACCAAGCATAATCATACGGGCAACCCAGAAGAAAAGAATATCCCATCCAGTTTCGAGGACAGAAGTTGGGTAGAGTCTCTCGAAATCCGGGGTCTTATTTGGCCAACCAAGGGTAGAGAATGGCCATAGACCGGATGAGAACCAGGTGTCCAGAACATCTTCGTCACGCTTGAGAGTAAACTTCTTGCCAGCAAGAGCCTTGCTGGCCTTGGCCTCGGCTTCTTCGAGAGTTCGGCCAGAAAACCAGAGTTTGCCGTCAGCTTCGTCGCCCTCTTCTCCCTCGATCTGTGCAAAGTACACTGGTGCCTGGTGGCCCCACCAAAGCTGTCGCGAGAGACACCAATCTTGAATATCAGTCATCCATCTCATGTAACTTCTTTCTTGTGCTTCTGGGCGGATCTTGATTTCTCCGCTCTCGACGACCTTGATAGCTTCGTCAGCAAGCTCACGCATTCTCATCCACCATTGTGGCTTCATGAGAGGTTCAATGACATCCTTTGACTTCTCGCAAAGAGGAACCTTCATTGGGTTGTCCTTCTTGTCAACGTAAAGACCAGCCTTCTTTAAGTCTTCTTGAATGGTGTATCGCACGTCGAATCGCTTCTGACCCTGGTATGGACCAGTGTTGGCGTTCATGGTACCGTTATCATTGAGGATGTTAATGAACTTCAGCTTATGGCGTGTGCCAAGAGCGAAATCGTTAGGATCATGGGCGGGTGTGATTTTGACAGCACCGGTTCCGAAATCCTTGTCGACATAATCATCTGCAACAATTGGCATAAGACGACCAGGGATGAAAGGATGAACAGCGTTCTTGCCAACAAGGTGCTTGTATCGCTCATCTTCTGGGTGTACGGCAATACCGGTATCACCAAGCATAGTCTCAGGTCGGGTAGTTGCGACTTCGATTTTCTCTTCGGAACCCTCAATCTGGTACTGGAAATGTACAATGATACCAAACTCGACCTTTTTATCATAGCCAGGAACATCAATCAAAGTGCGCCCGGTAAGCTCTTTGTTGTCAACCTCAAGGTTAGAAATAGCAGTATTCAACTTTGTACACCAGTTGACCAAGCGGTTGGCACGGTAAATGATGCCCTCCTCGTGCAACTGTACGAAGGTCTCAGTAACAGCGGCGGTCAGGTTAGGGTCCATTGTGAAAGCCTCTCGGGTCCAGTCGAAAGATCCGCCCATCTTCTTCAAGACACTGTTAATCTTCTTGTGGTATTCATCTTTCCAGTCCCAAATAGTATCAACGAACTTTTCTCTACCAAGATCGTGTCTGGTCTTGCCTTCTTTCTTGAACAGCATGTTTTCTACAACACTTTGGGTGGAAATTCCAGCATGATCACATCCCGGCAACCAAAGGGTTGTCTTACCATGCATTCTGTTCCATCGAATCAAGATATCCTGGAGAGAGTTTGGTAGGGCGTGGCCCATGTGCAAATTTCCAGTGACGTTTGGTGGTGGCTCGACAATTGTGAAAGCTCCCTCGGGCTTTACCTTGCCGTCTTCTGTGAATTCCGGAAGGAAGAACCCCTCCTTCTCCCACCAATCGTACCATGCAGATTCAACAGCGATGGGATTGTAAGCCTTATACTGAGGATCGTCGAAGGACTTGAGAATCTTCTTCTCGCCAGCTGGTGTTTCCTCAACGTATGGGGGGAGTACCTCCTCTTCAGCCTTATTCGCAGCCTTCGCCTTCTTCTCCTTGTTTCGACTTGACTGGGGGGCGGCGGCAGCCTTCGCGGCAGCGGCAGCCTTCTTGGCCTGTTTCTCTTCATATGCGCGCTGTTTTTCGGCCTTTCGTTCTGCACAAGAAAGAGTCAATACATGGATTACGTTAGGTAAATAAAGCTACAAGCTTTCAATGTACTTAATGGGTTTCCATACGATCTCGTTCAGCCTTCATCTTCGCCTCAGCTTCTGTAAGCTCTACAGCAGGAGCTGTTCCAATTTTGCTGCCCGCATCCTTTCCTGAACCATGCGACCCAGTTGCTTCTGATTGTGCAGCCCCGGTGACGGCAGCTTTAGTCTCTGAAGAAACTGGTGGCGGTGGACCACTAATTGGGCCTGTCGGCTCACCAACTTTTCAAGCAACTATCAGTACAATCCTACAATGTATGTCGAGGCGGGGTTGCTCACGAGGGTTGTGCGACGCTGAATTGGTAGCCATTCTGGCAATTGGCCTTCCGATACTTATTCTAGTCAGCGTTGGGCGCAGCCAGAGCGCTCTATTCAAAATTCTCGACGTCGTGTCGGCGTCTTTGGAGGATTTTGAGAGTACAAAAGATTGTAGAACAGGGCCGAGATTTCTGAGATCTGAGGTGATTGTAGCTTTAGTACGGTATTCGCTCTGCGAAATGGATAAGGCTATGACTCAAATTATGTCTTGATGCCTGTTGTTTCCAGGCACCAACCGCGTATTTACATCTTCAAGTATCAAATAATGTCATCATTTTACATCCCAAATCATATATAATCGTCAATCACAATTTCCTTTGTTATTTGGTATGAGACATATATATACCGATGGATGATTAGGAGGTATTGTATTTACTCTTTTATTCTTCTTTGAGTCTTCAAATTTGGCATTTTACAATATGGCGATCACGGCTTTGCCAGAATCGGCGGTTCGAATCCTAGGTTCGGCTCAGGTACTGACCAGCCCGGTATCGATGGTCAAGGAACTCATCGACAATGCTCTTGATGCAAAAGCGAGTAGTATTGATGTTACAATTGACTCGAGTACTGTGCGAAAAATTGAGGTTCGTGACAATGGCCACGGGATTGCTGTGGAAGACCTCGAAGTCCTTGGAAGACACGGCCATACTAGCAAGCTTCGATCCCTCGACGAATTACGCATCATCGGATCTACTAGTCTTGGGTTTCGTGGGGAGGCGTTGGCGAGTGCAGTAGAGCTTGGAGAAGTCAATATCACGACCAGAACTGAGGGACAGACAGTTGCAACTACTACGACACTGTTGCCCAAAGGTGGCGTAGCCAGTCGAAAGCCAACATCTCATCCTGTTGGCACGACTGTTTGCGTCTCAAATTTTCTCGAAAAACTTGTCGTGAGAAAGAAGAGAGCCTTAGTCGATTCAGCCAAGAATCTGGTGAGCATCAAGGAGCTTTTGCAGGCTTATGCACTTGCGCGACTCACAGTCAGATTTTCTCTGAAAGTTATCCAAGTTGATGTGCAGGCAAAAATAACACGAAAAGGTCGCGGCGACTGGTCTTTCGTGCCGAAAGCTACTGGAAGTCTTAAGGAAGCTGTTGCGCAAGCCGTTGGTAAAGAAGTCGTTGCCGAGTGTCTTGAAATTTCGATGAAATTTCCGCTTGATGATAGCTCAGCAGGATCGGACGACCAAGATTTTGAGATTGAAGCGCTCTTAGCTAAACCAGATGCAGATCTGTCAAAGATCTCAAAGGGCCAATTTCTATCCACTGATTCTCGCCCATTGACGTATAACCGCGGTACAATGAGGAAGATTATCGCCCTCTACAAGAATCATCTCCGCGGTGCCATTTCTGGGACGAACCGTTTCGCCGCTCAGATTAAAAATCCCTTTCTTCGAATGAATATTGTCTGTAAACCTGGTGCATACGATCCGAATGTTGAGCCTGCAAAGGACGACATCTTATTCGAGGATGAAGCATGCCTGCTTGAATGTATCGAGAAGTTATTCACCGCTGTGTACGGAGAACTGCAAGCTGAAGCTCCTAGCTCAAAGAAGATACTTGTTCCAGATAGTGATGGATTTGAAATGTTGCTAGCTCGCAGGCCGGACTCGTCCCCTTTCGAAGAAAATCAACATGCAACGAAGGAGCGCACGATAGAAGATGGGCCTGACAAGAGATCTATCCACATGGACCCCGATTCATGTGCAGATGAGGAGTTTCTGGAAGGAAATCTCGGAACTTCGCCTGTCCAGAAAGGACATTCCTGGGGGTTTTCAATGGCTAGAGATTACGATGAAGCATCTACGACCGCGCCCACTCCACCACCAAGACTTGACTTACCCTCCTCGAACGTGCTTATGAGTGGTGAAGACAATGAGCGGCATGACCGGAATTCTTTGAACCCCTGGGTTATTGCAAAGCTGAACACGCCAGCGCGCGATGGATCTACCATACCCTCACTGTCGAGTATAAAACAACCTGCAAATCAAGATGTGCCGCCCTTGATAACAAGATACGAGCCTGTGCTCTTGGCTACCTCACATAATTCATCTGAGCCTAATTTAGAAGCAGTCGCAGTTACACCTCGGAGATATGTCCGTAATCTCAGTGAGGGATTCATTACTGCTCGAGACGTCCCGCTGGGTATACCGTGGTCACCACCACCAACTCTCGAATCCCGACCAAAGAGACAGCGAGGATACAACAAATCCTTCGTTCCGCCTTTTAAAAACAGCAACAACTCAGAGCGGACTCCTGAACCGACAAGGCAACAGACTATATCATCCGAGAGCAACCTGCTAACCCCAAGATGCTCACTTCCTATGAGCCCGCCCAATCGGATATCCCTTACAAATTACCATCAAGATTCTCTGCATCAAACTACTCTCGATGCAGATCTCCACTCTTCCCTTGCATTCGAGCAACGCAAAGAAGAAGCAACTCGAGCTCGACGCCTCGAAAACCGCGCAGCGCACAAAGCCGCTCTCGCAGTACAGCAGACGAGTAGCGCACCACGCTCATCTCCACATCGAAATCGATACAACGCCGCAAGTGCCGCGCTTGACCACATGGGTCCATCTGAAGATGCTGAAGCTATCGCTAAGAAGCAAGACATGATGCAAACCACTTTAGGTGATGGGGATCCGCGTGCCTATCTCATGAGGCGGCAGCGCTCGATGCAGATACAAGACCGCCCAGGCTCTATTGTAAAAGTCAAACGCACGAAGTCCTCGCTACTTCCACTCGAGGCGGTGCCGGCAAGGCAGATGATGCAGAATTTGGAGATGAAGGTTGGCGTTGATAGTGAGGAGATCGCGCGGCTGATGATAGTTCTGGGTGAGACAGATGGGTATGCGGGGAACGGCGTGCAGGAATGGGGGTTTGGTATTGCTGGAGAGGATTTCGAGAATGTGAAGAAGAACCTGGAAAGTGTTGTTGGTGTGTGGCAACGAAGCACGTTTGGGGAATCGGCGAAAATTGAATTTGATTTGGCGGATCTGAGGCATGGGCCTTTTCTGGGCTGTATATAAATGTTTGCGGTTCGCATATATACACATGGATACAGGGTAAGTTGCATAGCATGGAGTTTGGCTGTTTGCTTAAGGAATGCCTATCATTCTGCATTGCGTTTACAGGCTCTTGAAATAGCATGGCACAAACATAAACATACTTGGCATCTCGACCTGATCTCTTGCGTTCCTTTTATTTCGCTCCGTATGCGCATCTGTGATCTTCAAAAAGTAGGGGAAAGCTTGACCTGCTAAACCAAAACCTAGTCCATATTTTTGCTATTTGCCTATGCAGATTCGGGTACACAATAAAAAAGACACTTTTTACTTTCCTATCAGATATTAAGACAATGCACCAAAGCCTCGTGGCTGGCTTTGCATGCTATGTAACCGACGATCAGTCCAGCATACGTCGAAACTCAATCATGTAAGCTGCCAAAAAATATGACTGGGTTTTGTTTTGTTGCTTAGTTACATGGATTGTGCCAGTCTACGAGATGTAGACAAAACGCCAACAGACTTGGCTTGATCTGCCTTGCTAAACAATTTTCAAGCCACAGGTAAAGTAACAATATCTTATACTATCCGACGCTATCTCACCTCATATCACATCATCTCGTGAGATTTGCCAAGTTTTTTTCAAGCGCTGTAGATCAAGGCTGTCAAGGAAAGGTGTCTGTAAGGCAAACAAGACCATCACTTGATAAAGTAAATAGGGTTTACTGCTTTGTTTGTGTCTTCCAATATTTTGCATGTTGTTCCAAGAGCGCCTGTTGATGAACAATTGTTACACACATATAAACACAAGGCAGAAAAGTTGGGTACGGAGAGTTGTAGCTACTTTCCCTATTGAGCCAGATCTTCCCAATTTGGCAATTCAAAAACGATACTTTGTGATTGCATGTTAAAGGTATTTAAGAACTAACCTTGAGATTAACAGTTAACAGACTTAGTCACAAATTCCATAACACTCTTATATTAAGATTTGACCTCTACAATAACGCCTATAGATAGTAAACAATAGTATCATAGCCCCTAAGTATTATACTTAAGTTTTAATTTGTTGTTATAGCTAATCTATTATATCTAAGTAAAATATAGAAACGAGGCTATTTACACTACAAGAGTCTAAGGCAATTATGTTACTTTTTGTCTATTAATATTATTCGTTTGTATCTATTTCTAATATCTCATTCTTACTCACTCCTACTCCCTCGCCTGTTTCTCTTACTCTCTCTCTCTCTCTTCTCTTTTCCTCTTTGTTCTTTTGCTCTCTTTATTTCCTCTCTTCTGACCTCTCTCTTCTCTCGGTCTCTGTCCGCTCGCTCTTGCTCTTGCTTTTGCTTTTATCTCGCTCTCTTGATCTCTCTGTCTCTTTAAAAGTAGGAGAAGAAAGAGCAATGAAAAACAAAGAAGCTGAGGAGGGAGGGAGAGAGAAGAGAACAGAGAAAATGGGTAAAGTGGGTGGTGATCATTCCTCCATTTTTATTTTATAGCTAGCCATACTGCTAATATTGTTCCCGAAATGCACGCATTGCATGAACATTCCACAAAGTCAGACTGGACATTAGAGAAAGTTGTAACAGGTATTTAGGCTTGTAGAACAGACATTTTAAATTTATAGTCGATTAACATTCAAAGCATCTAGCTGAGAACCTTCCATATCTCGCTTGTATCATCATCATCCCAACTCGTCGAGCCCTCTTTCATGGAAGTCTTCTTGAGAGCCGCAGTCTCGTTTCCAGCTCTAGCATGTGTAGTGCTACATAACGCCGCCTAAGCCTCTATATCACTTTGGTCGATCGTTGTTCCAGTCATGGCAGTAGCATGGGTATGTTCTTCATTATATCCCCCTTGTGTTTCGTAAGGTGCTGTGACTATTTCGTCGAGTCTGAGACTTGAGGTATCTGTGTTTGTCTTGCCGACAATCTGGCGTGTTGGGCGTATATAGTTCTTGAGGGTACAGCATGATCCGGAGATTTTCTGGAGAAGAGGGCGTATGGTAGCGAGTGAGGCGGCGATAATCCCCATACCGACTTCGAGAATAGAAACAAGACCAATGGGATAGAGTTTGTGAGGTGAGTCGAGTCCATGTTCAAATCCTCTAATGAAGCATAAGCGCGCAATATTGAAAACGCTGGTACTGAGGCCTAGGCTGAGCACCAGTCCAACGCTGAACTTCGTCTTCTTGGACATCTGTATATTCCAAATCAAGGCAATAGGGATAGCGGCAAAAATAGAATCAGTGACGAAGCTGATTACTGCAACGCTGAAAAACAACGCTACGATTGTAGACTCGTCAATACACTTTCCATTGATAGAATGATTCCACAGATAGGAAACCGGCAGGCATTGGAAAATGATGACGAAGATGAAGGCGAATTCATATAGGCAATTGAATGCCATGTTGCCGATTATTAGAACGCGGTACACTTGTGCTTGTGCGAATCGGAGCAGTAGGATTGCGATGCTCATTTTCAGTGCAACCGTTGTTACAATATAAATGATTTCGTTGAGATAGGTCAACTAATATTTCTTGAGTCAGACATGATTAGGATTCCAATTATTTTACTTCACAGAATGTTGAAACCCATCTATCCGCTTTGAGGGGAAAAGCCACGAACCTTCAGGATTTGAGAGATGACTTCTGGGGATAGATACAGCCCATCGACACCGAGTCCAAGCAATATCACCTCGATGGCCATTGCGCATGTTGGCGTAAAACAAATCAAAGCGAAAATAAGGAACCAGTCATCAGCGCCGAGCTTTTTGACAATGACAAGGCGAACATATATTCGACTGGATACAGCAATCCAGCTTGCCAGCAGGATCACAGCGTGAGTGAGTACCTGCTGCGCAATTACGGAGAGCGCCATATTGCGAATGAGACCGTTCGACGTCCGCAGCGAACACCGTGAAATGTGTGAAGGAGGGAAGTCATAATGGTAGGTAGCACATGGCAATGAATTGATTATGTAGGGGCCACGCGATTCTCGAGACAGTTAAGGAAGTATCCTAAAAACGAACGACAGTACCTCTCTCTGAATGCAACAAGGAGACGCCGTAAATAACACGGGGCTGTTACCCAATACAAGATGTTGGTTTATATAAGGTTGGTCGTGACATAGTGACTAGACCAAACGCGTTGCAAAAATTATATCTACATTCGTGCCGGTGGCAGTTTTCGGATTATAACGCGAATCGCCGTCATCTAAGCGGAGTTCATCTTTGAATCAAGGCCATTGTTCGGGCAAAGATATCCTCCCAACCGCAGGTTCTAAAGTGAAACTACATCCTAATTAGAGGTGCAGGAAGACAGGTGGGTGTGATGCTCCAAGTATATCTCAAGTTTGTTTTGTGGCATTCCAAGACTGTGAAGACGATCGTGGCCCCTACTTCATCACTCGACTGGCTTCAACCACTTACTACGTATCTGTCACAACATCTCAATACAATCACCATGATGAAATCCGTAACAGTATGGCTAGAGATCTAACGGTAGAAATCGAGAGATCAAAAGTATCACGGGTTCTAGAGGACTCAATAATAAACACAGGGCTGTTAATCCAACCCAGCACGTGGTTCTTGACCGCATTCATACAGCAAGCAGCCTCGGCAATGTAGTAATAAGCACACAACGTTCTAGAATGCCAGTTGTGTTGTTAGTAGAATATTTGTTACTCTGATCAGCTAAGACAAATCTTCCAAGATTGAAGTTAGGGTTAAAGGTTATCCTACCCGTGAGCAAGTCCATCGCAGTCAAGCGATGTAATTTTTTACAACGCTGCAGCTACCCTCCCAGTGTATTCTGCAATAGCTCGAAGAGCATTTCAAGATGTTAGAGACTGCTAGAGATGCTGTAGATGCTGTAGATGCTCAATGTTATAGCTACGGGTAACTTCAACTACTTGACATTCCTAAGAATAAATACTGTTGAGTCTGGGGAAATAACCTGAAGATTCGATCATTGCATTTCTTCTTGAACAGTCTGAAATGTGGTGCTGATATTTCCCACTTTCCTACTTAAGCAGCTTAAAGGCACACAGAAACTTCATGCATAATAGAATGGCTGCAGAGTAGTTTCTTGCATTCCCTCCATAGACTTTTCAAGTGATCATGTTTCCCTAAATCAGCGTGAAATTTTCGTATGACTTAACTTTCAGCCTGGTTCTTCCATGCAAGTTACAACTTCTGCCTAAAGTATACACAGGACACTGATCACTCACAGCTCTTGAATTAGGGTAAGCGTATGTTTCACATATACTTTGAAGCCAGTGCTCTCAAATACTCAGATCTACTCAATAATTTAACTCCCACTCCTTACATTTCTCACAATAAACTTCCCCGCATGCTTGACTCTCATTTCAAGTGTCTCCATAGCCTTAAGCAGTGGTCTGCTAAGCAAGAACAGTATCAAAAAGCTCAAGCTCACAACGACGGCAAAAGAAACCCAGTACGTGGTAGACGTATACGTGTCCTGCAAGTCACCGATCTGCGTCGAGAAATAGCTTGTCATTAAGCTGACAGGTAGAAACAGAACGCTGAGCTTCGCCAGCAGCGTTGCGGAGCGTGTCAGCCGCGCCGTAGCCTCGGAGTCTTTTTGTGCGTTGATATTGAAGTACTGTCCCCATCAGCCACATTCAAATTATCATCAAATATAGTCAACCAAAAAAGAGAGGGAGGAGATGAAGAATGAAGAGGGAAAACAAACTGTAGAAACAAGTGCGTCCTTCTCAGCTAGAAACTCTTGCAGCTCGCTGAGAACGAGCAACTGGATGCGGTCGCCGAGGCGCTCGAAGCGATTGCATGCCGAACGAGACAGGACGACCCCTTTGTATCCGGAGATGTTGTGAGTTATGGCACTACCCAAAGTTTGGCTGTGTGATCCATTCGCCTCCAGTATACGCTGGATAATC
This sequence comes from Xenosphaeropsis pyriputrescens, assembly GCA_022609375.1. Classification (NCBI taxonomy): domain Eukaryota; kingdom Fungi; phylum Ascomycota; class Leotiomycetes; order Phacidiales; family Phacidiaceae; genus Xenosphaeropsis; species Xenosphaeropsis pyriputrescens. Next base: position 117,659 of record JAGKQE010000057.1, read on the forward strand.
TTCTTGTAGCTTTCGAAAAGATGTTGCATGACGCGGAGATCGCGGCCGATGACATGCAGCTGTGGGATGATCTCTATACTTGGTGTCTTGTGTGCTTTCTTGGCAACATCGCCGAGAATCGAGGAGTTCTGAATATGTGAGTTGTCGGATAAATACGTAGATAGGAAGAGAGAAGGGTATAGATATGGGAATGGGAATGGGAATGGGGTTGTACCAGTTCGTCAAGCTTTTCCGAGTACGCTGCTATGGATGCATAAGTCGTTCTCCAGTCATCGAAGAGATAATAGAACAGATTGCTGGCCCCTTCGTGCCCCGGATGTATCTGTGATTCATCGAGACCAAGTGATTGACGGACTGGTTGCATAGAGATTGGATCTGCTTTCCAATGTCCATGTCGAGACAACTGTCCCATGACACTCAGTGTATTGCCACGCATGGCTTCTAAGCGGTCTTTCGAAATTCCTATACCGGGGCTTTCATGTAATGATAAAACAGTATCTATAAAAGTCAGAATATGTTTATCGAAAATCAGAATACGTTCATACCATCATCACATAGGACTAGCCAAGACCACAGTCTTCTCTGGCTATCATTTCCAGAAAGCGAATCCTTCTTTACTGACGACGGCAGATCATGCATCCAATTCGCACCAACACACAAATCTGAGTAGTAAGTAAAGTTCAAAGTTATGCTTGATTGACTTACAGTGTTCTCCAACATCCACGGAATTATAATGTATCATTTGATTGGCGATGCTGTAATGACTTGGTTCCATGCCTTTGCCCACTACTCTTGCGCGGTCACTAGTCAAACATGCTCCATTTGCCAATTCTACATCGTCCTTAGGAAACAGCTTGGCCTTCAAACGATCTCGATGTCTTTGCTCGGCCTGTTCTTCTCTCGGCAGGCTTCTCGGCGGCTCGGTTCCTATAATGCCAAGTAGACGAGGAGAAAACTTATAATAGTGGCCGAGTTTCTCAACCAGACTTTTCTGTATATTTGGAGCCCATATGTTTCTAGAAGTGGTCAGTGGACATCTCGAGTGATCAAAGACTACGCAGATCTTACATCCACCGAATAGGCAGATCCACTATTCGAGGACTCTTCAAGAGAGCGGCTAGCTCGTCTTTTTCGAGATCAAAAGCTATCTCAGCACTATCCTTTCCAAACTCAACCACAAAGTTCCTGGTTTCCTCATCCAGTGATTTCGCATCGCTTTCCGCGTAGATCTTTGCATCGTCATAATTCTTGAAGATGTTAGGGCGTGACATATTCGCTCAGGCACAATAAAGTTATCGAGAGTAAGAGAACGACAGAGTGGCAACTTGAAACGAAACGGAAAGACGCATGCTTTGAAGGAAATTGTTCACTTATTCTCGCGGTGTAGCGCTGAGCATTTTCGTATGCATTTCACAAGGCTGGCCGGTGTTGTTGCTGGGGGCTGAGAGTCAGAGAGGCTGAGACCTGCTCGCTGCAGCAACATGGTCAACCTCGCGTGACCAAGTGCAACATTGTAACATCGCACGCGACAGGCTCGGTGAGTACAATTCCGATGGTACCTACCATGTAACCACTCACCGAGTACACATGGTACTTCCATATAGTGGTGGGCAGTTTGTCGTGAAGTTACAAAGTTGTTACAAATTCAAGATCACTGGATAAACTCTCGTGGCTTTCAGGTGACGCTTGACATCATATGTCGGCGTATCGCGGAGCCAGCAGATGTTCAGAGCTTCGTTAGCAGTAGATCCAACCGCTATGTTTCACCCCACAACGTCGACCTCGACACCTCCACCGGCGGTCTCGGATTACAACTTCATTCGTCTCCCGGATGATGCTGATTCGGCACAGGATTATGTATTGGCTTATAAGGAATATCGTCTCCTCTCTTTAAAGACGGCCCCTGAAGCCTTCTACTCAACCTACGATATCGAACATGCCTTCGACGACGAGATGTGGAGGAGCAGACTGACGAACAAATCGGCGAATCACTTTGCTGCTACACACCCAGATGGACGTATTCTCTGCATGACTGTCCTCCTCGGACCTCTTTCTTATGGACCCGATGAACTTGCACCGCAAATTAACCCATGGTCGGCCATTCCGACCGAGGGCTCTGCGGACGACGACGACGACAAAAAGCCATTCCACTTTCGACTCAATGCCATCTTCACCCTACCAGAAGCGCGAGGAAAAGGCGTCGCACAAACCCTAATTCAACAGGCACTCGGCTTTGCAGGCGACTATGCTGGTAGGAATGGAAAGCCATATCGCGCGAGCATAGTTTCTGAGAAGCACAACGGTGTCGCGATGGCTTTGTATCACAAGTGTGGCTTCGTGAAGATCAAGGAAGTTGAGGTCCCAGGTCGTGGTGAGGGTCGGGAAATAGTGGTGTTACTGGAGTGCAAGCAGGATCACTGAAAGTCAAGTCAGCTTGTCATTTACTGCATCGCCGACTAAGAGGCTGCTGTCCATACGGGTTTGGATACCCATCTATGGCATACTCGTGTTCCGAAGGCTTTTACAGCTTTCGTAGCTACCTAGAGTCCTCCTTTCTGGCAGGATATGTCCTTTCTGTGCTCGCCGCCTTCTTGTCAAACAAAGTGTTTGTTGCATTCTCTCATTTAGCTCAGTCTCGTATTTGTTTGCGTACTTGTAGTCAAAGTATATGTTATAGTCTATCATTAACCCTCTTCTAGATGTCTTCTTGATTTCCAAAATCAATCTATGGCTAAACCATATCGGTTTCCATTGTCTCCTCCAGTCCTTCTCAGATGCTCACTCACTGTTTAGCATTTTCGCCAGTAGCAAACAGCTGGGCAATTGATCGCCCGAGGGCCATGGATAGATGTGGCGGTGCGTCAGCCACTTCCGCAACTCCACGAATCAATTGTTCGGGAAGGTAGACGACGTGCAGAGACTGGGGTAAACCTCCACGCTATCTTACTTTACCTTCGAGATGCAGCGAAAACAGGGAATTCAGTCTTGACGTATCTCTGCTCCTGTGCCGTTGAGGAAGGAGTTCGCCACAATGTGGATGCTACCTTATCCATATGAGATGGACCGACTTGGTAGTTTCATCGTCCTTCAGCCACAGATTCCCATTGAACTATCACCCAGGAAATCAGTTATGCGGATTCTCTAATATTGCATCCATATACTTCAACCGCAGTTTCAGAGGATCTCTGCTAGCTACGAAGAAATCCTCAAGTCGACATCTGCCCGCGAAATGTTCTCGTCGATTCAGCTTCGCGCAGCAGTACTCACTGCCCTCCTCACCATTCCGCTTGCACAAACACAACTCGTCGCATCACTTCCACAATGTGTGCAAACATGCATTTCGCAATCTGGCGACGAGGACTGCTCCGCCACTGACGTGAAATGTCTCTGTCGTGCTTCGAATGGAAATTTCCTACCAGATGTTATTACGTGCATGCACGGCAATTGCGACAACGACCTGGACACAAACCTCTTCCTGACACCCCTTCAGTTGGCCTGTGACATTGCAGGTACACCGATTTCGAGCGTTGCGATCCAAAATGCGGAGAACGAGGCAAGTAGTCTTGCTAGCCAGGTCACAACGACTGTGACAGCAACGCATGAAGGAAGTGGGAGTGGAAGTGTGAGCTCGGCGACAACGACGGCCAACGTTATGTCTTCCCAAAGCGTTGTTACATTGACAACGACAGCTTCAGGCTCTACTGTTGCTATTGTATACCCCGTCTCTATCGAAAGCACAAAGACAGTCTACGGCTCAGCATTCACTACACTCCCAGGTAGCATTTCTTCTACCACCACCAGCGCAATCTCCTCGAGCTTTACAGGTGTAATCCCCGTGGTTATAATAGACACCAACAGTGTCGGTTCCACCTTTACAACTATGGTGACGGAGCCAGGAGCGCTTAGCACCCTCACCACGACGGATTCTGCGGGCAGTACCAAGACCATCGTCTCGACGTACACCTTGGTTTCCACAACTACGATCCTAAGCTTGGCTACTGTCACCACCACCAACTCTGATGGCAATACCTACACCTCTACCATCACCAGCACGCCAAGCTCCTCGGGATTATCCAAAGCATCAGGCTCGGGCAGTGATAGTGTCTCGAGCACAGTCACTCTCACTACAAGTGTAGATGCCCAGGATATTTCTTCAACTTCAACTTCGAGTGAGACAGCGAGTAAGACGTCGAGCAAGACGGGGGCTAGTAATACGCCTACCAACGCGATGCTCTTGAGTGCAGCGCCGAGAGAGGTGGTGGAGAGCTGGGTGGGATTACTGATTGCCATTGTTGCTTGTTTGGTGACTGTTTAATGAGCTTCGATAATGATGTTATGAATCATGTCTGGATTAGCGATTTTTTCCCGAATCATATCTGGTTTTGTTCTTCTCACGACTACTACTAATGCAGTGAATTGAGAGATGCACAATAATCTTGAAAATCATACTCGTCACGAAGGCACATCCGTGTTAGTATCTACATGCGACCGAGTTCGAGTCTTTAAAGGAACCCATGATCTCTTGAATGATAAGAGCGATGATCATGTTGATAGAGGCATCGGCGTAAGGGCTGTTTTCTAGAGCTATGGCTCCTCCTTGTAAAATCAAGTGCGTATTCCTCTCTGGCTCGGCGCACGAATATTTATCGGTATCTTCTCAATTGGGGTTTTCTCTGTCCTTACTACAGTTTCAATGATCAATGTGCTATTCCTTGTTGGAAGTCTAGTGTTTAGACCGATTCTTTCTGACCGTCTTCGCACACATGATGCTTACGACGATTGGAATTCATTGGTCTTGCAGTTCAGGTCTTGGCTCGGACCAACTCCAGAGTCTTAAAGGTGTTGCAAAGTTTAACACAGCGTGGTTAACTCTTACCAGACGCTCAGCAGCTCAAAGAGCCTTCATAGTTCTAGTGCCAACACTGGCTGGATATCTCTTTCTTCCGTTCGTGAGAAACATATCTGATACAAGGTCACAGGCAACGCCTCAAGACGCTTCCGTCCAACTGATATATAGAATCAGCTTTATAGTGGCCTCTTCTATTCCAGTTCTCATCTTTGGGCTGTGGAGGATGCTGAGCCTGCACAAGTCATACACACTGGGCTTATGGGATGCAGTTTTCCTAGTCGGTGAGAGGCTTCGCAATACTGACAATTGGCCAAGACATCGGGATTATAGGAATGTTTTGCTCAGAGCACAATCGCATATACTTCTATGTTATTGCAATAACCCCCCTCTTTTGAGGCTGTTTCCATGCAGTTTTGCGTTGTCTGTTGTCATCGCAGCTGTGCACATAAACAGAATATTAATCATCTGCCCCCACCAACAAACACCCTCTGTGTTAGATATTGTGATTAGATTTAGCACCCGGCGAAAACACAAAGCAAACTTGTTACCTATTATCTACGATTCTTTTCTTAACGATGTTAGAATTATAAAAAAGAAATAAAAAAGCATACACGTATGAAAACAATTAAAAAGCAAGTAGAATATTGAAGATAGTATGTGTCAAAATCATTGTACAAGTTTCAGTCCTGGAACACATGCAGTTACTGAGATCCGTCGGTTACTTGTCAAAATTCATCGCTACCATAACCAGATGAATTCAAAAATACAAGGCAGATTTGCTATCACCAAGTCAAGCAAAAACTTGACTTCCAAACAAAAAAAGGTCCCCTACACTGTGACTTGGATTCCTCTTACCATTCCATCCAATGGGTAAAAATTCAAAAAGAATGTTGATCAGAGTGGGATTTGAACCCACGCCCTTTCGGACCAGCGTATTCTATCAAACTGATGTTTGGATACCTTAAGCTGGCGCCTTAGACCGCTCGGCCATCTGACCCGTAATGGATAGGGTAAGAGTTATTTAAAAGTATAATATATTTATTTTAATCAAGTGTGCGGAGTGGGCTCAAGTGAAGCGAGATGGTGGGACTCGGTTACGGCCGAGGGGCAGGGTTGCATGATAAGGCAAGGCAAGGTAGATAGATTGCCGTGTACAGACGGGTAATGACATGTTGGATGTGAACAGTTGCAGGTGGGTGTTGTTGGAACCAGTCATCGTCGGGGTATTTGTTAGGGTAAGGATCGAAGAGATACGTGAGGGAAGAAATCAATACCAATGATTGAAGAATTGAGGAGGCTTCGTGTGAAAATGGGATTTCTTGCTATGATAAAACATGCTGAGATAGGTACTTAGAATTACTTATCATTCATATGGATTATTGTCTGAGAAGCGCGCGTATAGAGAGATAGACGTCATAATTCGAGTTATGACTCTCCGTTCGATTTAAATAAATCTACTACTGAGGTCGATTTTCACTCTCCATCTCACGCAATTCAATGCATACCCATTTACTTACAGCGTTTCTATGTCGTGCTTACTTGTACAATACCGAAGCATTCGGTCAAAAGGCCGACTCGGTCTTCCATCAATCGGAAATTCCTCTCATCAATCACCAACAACAACACCCCGTTCACAATGAAACACCATGTCGCTGCCAATGTCTCCGTCTCGCCATGCGTGACCATTTCTTGGCTGCATGTCATGATCTTATCAGCAACGCATGGGATCCGACTGGATTGACGCCGCAGAGGAAGAACCATGTCGACAAGATAATCGCCGGCTGGATATGAAGGTATAACACGCGCAGCTGATATGATTGATCTTCCCGGCCATATCATCAAAGGAGAAGGATGATGTGTTACCCTACGACGACCTGCTGCATGTGACGCATGGTTCATTCGTCTGAGGAGCCCTTCTGAGCCTTATCTTCTGAACTTTGATGGCCCTTGCCTTGTACGTTGTTGGAAGTCAAGATATCATTCCGCTCGTGCCGACTGTTGTTAGTTGTATATTCTCTGATCCCGCGAACATATGGCAGACAGTGATGTTATGTTGAGATGTAGTACTTTGTTCTACATTCCAGAGTACGAGTTACTTGCTCAAAAGTACTCTTGAAAAGAATCCAGTCTTGTAGCATGATCCCAGAAGACTTCGGCGAGTCAGTAGAGTATCTAGCTCAGGAGAGGAAGACGGAATAGGCATATGATAATGTTGATGTTCCCGTTTCTAATCCGCCATAGGGCACTCTTTCAAGATCCTCGACTCAGGCAAACTACCACGCAAGAGACCGGAACCCTCAAACCTTATTCCACAACAGTGCATGCATTTCCACCTCTGCTCCGGCCTCTCCTCCTCAAGATTATCGTCTCAGACTGTGCCCGCAAGCCTCCCAACATCCATCGCCCAAACAGAGCGAGATCCCCATCCGAGCGAGTCTACTTTAGCACGGATCGGCTCTTATCGAGCCCCAAGAGACTCTTATCAGCACCTAGCTCAGCAGAGGCACGTGGGCTGTTTTATACGCTGCCAATTACTCAAATAACCATCTCAATCCCTTCGAGAATCAATCCAGATGCAGATGAGAGCCCAGTCCAGTCCAGTCCATTCAGTCCAACGTCCCAAGCATCAACGACAACGCAGCAACAAACAGAAGAGAAGAGAAAACAGCCTCCTTCTTGGCTCGCTTAGTCGCCCGCCGCGCATGGTTCTGATTGGTCGAGAGCGCCTGATTTTGTGCTCGAGAGTATGGCGGGGCACGTGTCCATGAGAGAGCTGAATCTCGAGAATGCCGGTGTCAGTGGTGTGCCATTCCCTCGAATGGGCTATGTGCCCGGCTTCAAGACTGGTGCTGGTACGTAAAGAAGAAAAGCTTATGCCATGTCATTATTTGTTTGCAAGCGCTTTCATTTTCTCTACGATTTCCTTCATTTTCGAAAATTGTTTCCTTCCACGCAAACATCCGTTGTGTTGCGTCCTGTTTACTCTTCGAGCCCGATACTCAATTGAGACTGAGAGCTGTTGATAGTTGTTGCTCAGCACAACCGAGCATCTCCAGCTTTCTCATTGCCTTGAATTCCGCAACGGACGCTGATGCTCCTCTGGTAACCATCAGCAATTATTGCGCAATGCTGTTGAAGACTTCCTGTGCTGACTTTGATTGTCACAGCTTTCTTTTCGTCTCTTCGATATAACCTGCTGCTCCAGCCAGCAATCAACAGCTCAGCCATGTCGTCGAATTCAAATACTCCACTACTGAACCCCACCTTCATGCAATTGACGGATCTACCTACCGAGACATCAACCACCGATCTCTCCTCCACAAACACAAATCCACTCGACGAGATCCCACCCCTCGCCAGCTATGTCACAAGGAGCGAGCCCGAGAAGATTCAGGCCCTGAAGTTAGTGGCGGATTCGGTAGCACAGCAGCGCCAGGTCTATTCGCGCCTGCTCATCTTCCATCCTCTCATCATCGCAGCCTGGATCTCACTACTGGCCATCGCAAGTCAATACCTGTACAAGACTCAGGATGATTGGCCAATCATGATTACAACTGGTGCAGGTGTTACCATGATTGTTATGATCGCCATCCGCGGAGCTACAGCAGGGTACTTGACTGAAGCAGAGAAAATAAATTTCGGCTTCCTGAAGATAGAGAAGGGCGTCGATGAGCCCGAAGACGAAATCATTGTCGAAAAATTCGGCGATGAAATCATTGGTGCTCTCATATTGCGCCTGGAGAATGCGAATGGCAGCCCAAGGAAGAAGGGAAAGCTTTCGAAGGCGAAGGGTGGGAAGGCGATCGTAAGGGCTTGGACTGTGATGTTAAAATACAGGGGCAAGGGGATCGGCCAGGCGTTGTTGGAGGAGGCCGTCAGAGTCTCGCGAGAGACGATGGGAAAGGAGGTTGAAATTGGATTTGCAGAGAAGCATGTTAATAGTGTGAGGATCCTGCCTGCTATGTTTAATGGGGCCATGACTACCAATGAGAGGAGGGCTGCGGCTCTCTTGAAGAGAATCGTTGATGAGACGGATCCTAGGAGGCGGAGACGCTCGTCGTGAAGGAATGCATAGCTTGGATTTTATATCGGATGGAGATCATCGAACGGAAACCGGTGTCAACGGCCTTTGGGTTTTTGAATGGTGAGATGTAATGTATCCATATCTACTTCAGATATTTGGTGACGTTTGAGAGGGCCTGCCTTGATGAAAAAGAACGTGATACTATCGTTCCCGAAGCCAGCCGGTATTCTGACATATCTAAGTATCATTGCTGCCTTGCGTAGGTAGCTCGTGGTGATGGTGATATTGACCATGTGGCCTATTGTTAAATACCTACTGGCCAGATCAAACCTGTTCGATGTTGACGGACATGTGAAGAACATCCAGAGTATCCGAAGTTCATAGTATGACGAGGACGAACTTGACTTGAGTTCATGAAGTGTGCCAAGTGACTCCTCTTTACGTGCTGTGGAGTGTCGGGTACTACAGAATCCTTATGAGACCTGCCCATGACAACTACGTCCCGCAAGAAAGAAGGACGAATACATCGCCGTGTCTACGGAGACATATTGATTCGGATTGAATGTGAAAGCGAAGGTACGAAGCATTATGCTTCGTACCCACGTACACTGTCTCTAGAATTAAGTCTGACACAAGGCAGCAGCGTTGCAAATCAAGAGTTCTGGTGCATGATGCCTCCATTCCTCCCATCAACCCCAGTCAATATGGAACTTAGAAGGCATAGCATTAACTGCAAGCTTAGCCGGCGCATGAGCTGCTGAACTACCTAACGCACACTAATGCACGGCGGTAGCTAAGTCCGTCGAATCCGGGCTTAAGACATTAGTGCCTCAATAGGCGCCGGTTCTGTGCGTCGATTCGCATCAACAGCCGCGCATGGAGCAGTGCTCTGGGAGGATGAATGGTTACAAATGCGACTTCCACTCGAGATATTCTTCCCAAGCCGAGAATGCTGCCTGTTGCATTGGGGTTCGGCTAATCCGCTTCGTGTGGTGATTGGGCCATAGTCTGGGCTAATGCACGTCTAGCTCTTAACTCCTCGATGTCCGTCAGGCTAATGCAGGCGGCATGGTTTGGGTGTGGGGGAGAGAGAGGTGAACTGAGGAGAACTGAGGTGAAGTGAAGTCTGGTGAGGTGAAATGAAGCCATCACAAATCCGTAGCTCTGTTGTCCAAGTTACAATAGCAAGTACACAGTAGTCTATTGAAGCATAAATACCTTGCGTCTCCCCAATTGATTTCACCCTCATCAGTCTCAAGCCACGCTATCCAGTTTCACCCATAACATCCATCGTCTTGGGAATCACAATCAAGCAAACAGCAGCTCAATACCTATCAACAATCTCCAATTCGCACATTCCTCAAGAACGAACATCCATCCATCATGGCTTTCGCTCCAGCTCCAGAACCAAAATCCGCCCTCGGACGTTATCGCATGCTGTCCCCAACAGCAGCCGTGAGAGTCAGTCCTCTGTGCCTTGGAACCATGAACTTCGGTGATGCCTGGTAAGTCAAGACAACGAGCTTCAACCATCACATCAACTAACCCAACCAGGGCCGGCTTCATGGGCGAGTGCAACAAGAAGACAGCCTTCGAAATCATGGACTATTTTGTCGACCAGGGAGGAAACTTCATCGATACCGCCAACAGCTACCAGAATGAAGAATCGGAGGTCTGGATCGGTGAGTGGATGTCCGCACGCAAGAACCGCGACCAAATCGTGCTGGCCACCAAGTTCACCACGCCCTTCCGCAGCAGTCACATCGGGAAAGAAATCATAGTGAACTCTGCCGGCAACGGAACCAAGTCACTCCACGTATCCGTCAACGCCTCACTCAAGAAGCTGCAGACGGATTATATAGACCTCCTGTGGATGCACTGGCCAGATAGCGTAACCTCCATCCCGGAAGTTATGCAGTCGCTCAATGCCCTCGTGCTCGCCGGTAAGGTTCTGTACCTGGGTGTGTCGGACACGCCTGCCTGGTGGGTATCAAAGGCCAACCAGTACGCGCGCGACCACGGCTTCCGCCAGTTCTCCGTGTATCAGGGCCAATGGAGCGCATCGAGCCGCGACTTCGAACGCGACATCATCCCCATGGGCATCGACGAGGGCATGGGCTTCTGCCCGTGGGGTGCGCTCGGTGGCGGTCACTTCAAGAGCGACGAGCAACGCAAGGCCGCTGAGGGCCGCCAGCTGGGCCCGGCTTCCGAGAGGGCCATCCAGGTGTCGAAGGTGCTTGAGAGCGTTGCTACCAAGAAGAACACGGCCATCACAAGCGTTGCAATGGCGTATGTCATGCAAAAGACACCCTATGTCTTTCCCATCGTCGGTGGTCGGAAGATCGAGCATCTCAAGGGCAATATCGAGGCGTTGAAGTTGGAGCTTAGCACCGAGGATATCGATGAGATTGAGGGCGCTGTGCCTTTCGATCTCGGCTTCCCTCAGGGCTTCCTCGGTGGGCCGAAAGGCATTATGGACCCCAGCAACCTTTGGCTTATGAACACTGCTGCTGTCATTGACTATGTCAAGATCAGACAACCTATCAAGCCGACCGATGAGATTCGTGAACACTCGGTTCCCAATATGTAGGGCTTTCAAGAGTCTCCGATGTATTAAATGAATTTATAGTTTGCTCTTAATAGACTGAGTGGCAACGAATGAATGAGATCGAGGTTGTTATGGTCAAGTGTAGTGAAAAGGGTTTGATATGATATTATGTGATTAGAGGATTTGATATGCGGAAATCAATAGGAATAACGACATGTTTTTCGTGCGGCGAGACGGCTGGAACTTGAGCAGTTTATCGTGATGGTACAGCCGCTGCTCGTGCTTATTCACTTCCTTACTGTTCATGTAGTTTAAGTAGCTGAGTAGATCCTACTTCTCTCCTAAACCATGCCATATCTATGTTTTCCCGCTGCACATACCATTGAAGTGTCGACTAGATACTGGCAAGTTATTGCTACGCTGAATATTGGGCTTTACTGTTTGTCTTGATTCTGTTGCACCCAGCTGTCCATCTCATTATGTTGGAAACCTGGCCAGGATTATAACATATAAAGTAGGCATGTTCTTGTTCTTTAATCTAGACTAGAAGGCTCAAATACTAGTTGTGTTAGTTAGTGAGCTGGATGAGTACCAGCAGCTGATGATTACTTGAAGACTACTCACGTTAACCCTTTGTGTTACTATCATACTAAGCTAAAAGTTGAGCGCAGTCGCAGTTGTTCCCAATCTACCACCTGCATATGCGATACACTTGAGGTTTACTATGTATATGTATTAAGCGTACAGAGAGCAGTTGATTTGATTTTAAATGAGAAACTTGAGGGCTAGACTTTATCTTGTATACCAGTCTTTAAAGCCTACAAGGCTATCTACAGTACATAGAGGTCGATCCATGAACAACCCTACGCCTTTAAATCACCTCACAGTGATCTGTATATCTCTTGCTTTCATAATCTACAAGTCAGCCATCTACAAATCCCAACTTCTCCGCAGAGGAAGGGCGCTTTCCATGTTATTACAAGTGTGCCTGGTACACAACCTCACTGATCTTATACTGCACAAACGGCGCACCCCCCTCGACAACAAACCGCCCGCATCCCACAAACATCTTCGTTTCCAGCGCCCGTAGCTCCTCACTGCCCACTTCGAACTTGACATGCGTGACTATAAATCATCAGCGCCAAACCCTCAAACTGAACGAACCCAATCCGATTCGAAATTCACACAGATCTCAGGCTGTAATCCCCCGCATCCAGAACCCCCATCAAGAGCCCTCATCCACAATCCATAACCCACACCCCAAAACCAACCCAAGCAGCAACGAAAAGAACGCTAAAAAAGCAGAGTGAAAGGTGAAAGAAGAAGAAGAAGAAAAAACTCACTAGCATCCCCAAACTCCGTCGTACGCGCCTCAGGACTCCTGCCCAAGACCCTCAGAATCCCCTCGGTGAGACGCATGACGCCCGTATACGTGAGGCGGACATTGGCGCCACTGCGATCGGTCAGCAGGGCGGCGACATCGACGCGGGCGTGGGCGCGGTCGGGATCGATGCGCAGGTAGTCGGCGCCGTGGGCGAAGACGGCGTCGAGCTGGACGGGGTAGGCGGCTTCGGAGACGAGGGAGCCCGACTGCGGCTGGAAGGGGGCTAGGGTGACGGAGGGGCCCGTCGAGACGGGGCCGAGGGCGTGCGAGGACGAGAGGGTTATCTTTGATTCGGGAAGGGCGGGTTAGTTTTGTTTGCGCTTGGGTTTTGAGGTGGCATTGCGGATGGTGACGGTGATGATGGATTGGGTTGGGGAGAGTACGTTTACTGTGAAGGCTGGGATGAGGGTTGCAAAGCCGGACATGTTGGCGACGGTGCAGAGCGTGTTGGAATAGGGATATGGTGTGGGAGGCAATCTACAGGTTTGACAGGAGGCAGGAGACTGGCACCTTTTATCATATTGTGAGGGCTTCTGTTCGATGCTTTGGATCGGGGTCTGGTCAATGCTGCGCTCAGGTAAATAAAGACTGCTAGTGTCGGCGACCTGCGATATCTTCAGTTTTTTCTACTCCACCGTTGTGCCGAGGTCGAACACGTAGACCGATGATGTCGATAGAGTTTTCGTCTATGTCGTAGCGATGGCTAAGGTCATGGATATCTCAGTTGATGTGGATAACACGTCTCTATTTACGAGGTCACTACAAGATTATTTTTCAACACTCACATCTCATTGCACACCATCAGTCTCAGAAAACCCGAAAAATCATATCATTCATCTAACTATCCCCTCAGCACTCACCCATCACCGCTCCAGCAAACCACAGGCATAGCTAGAACGGATCCGGAACGAGTACGAGCATTCCAAACGCACAACACAAACAGCAAATTATTTTTCAAGAAAGAGGACAACATAAACGGGTTCCACCAGTAGGCAGGAGTAGAATGGCATGATCAATCGTTACAAAGTTCATCATTGGCACATAAGAGCATCTAAAGTCTAGAGCCATGGATGATCTTCATGTCGACAGCCAATTCACGTCCACCATCACTAAGGACAAGAACGCGAACAGATCCACGGCCTGTCTCAAATGCCTCTGAGAGGCGGTTGTAGAGGGAAGATTGATCAAGGACTGGAAGGGCTTGCTTGACGTCACCTATTCTAAATCAGTACGCCGCTAAAAACCCAACTACAACCTGCCTTTGACAAGATGCACAGGAATCATGAAGGAAAGGATATAATGACTTACCAGTCTCAGTCATGGCAGTGACGGTACCATTGCTGATGTCCAGAACACGGTACTGCTTGAAGATGGGACCAAGCATAGTCTGAACAACAACAGATGGGGAGGGGTTGGAGATCATAGAGGATTCCTCATGCAACTGGCGCGTGAAGAGGTCGACACCGAGGTAACGATGCTGACCAGTGGCAGAAGATGTGGTGATCTTGATGACCTGGCATGGACGACCCTGGAGGATCAAAAGGTCACCGATGCGAATGTGGTGAGTTGGTATGCTTGAGTATGTTAGTATGACCATGAGACTTTTGATTCAGGGTGATTGAGAAGGAAACTTACGTGACAGTCTGGGTGGCACCCTTGCCATTGCTGGAGCCTGTTTTGATGGTATGGTAAGCGGAATGCTCAAAGCCATGCTCGATGATGACAATATTATCTTCATCAAGGAGTCTACTTACCGGCTGAAGACATGATGCGTTCGACTGGACGATGTACGTGTTCGACTGGGCGATGCACGTGTTCGGATCCGTGTGTTATCTTGTTGGCGACCTTGTGGGTAACCTTGTCAGCTGCGTGGCTTAACTTCTCAACGGCGTGTTCGGCTGCGTGAGAAACTGCTTTCCTGAAGCCCGTGTGATGGCCCTGATACTTTTATGTCAGCTGGTTGAACTGGTAGGATGTCCGAGTGAGTGAAAGATGACCTACTTCGTCGTCACGGAAGAAAGACTTGTGCTGGTGATGACGTGGGTAGTCAATGTTCTCTTCTACACGAACTTCTTCGTGGTAGGAAGGTTGGGCAAGGCGAGTTGGCTCTACGGTCCCTTGGAAACGAACTTCTTCGTTGTAGGAAGGTTGATCGAAACGAGTTGGCTCTACAGTCTCTTGGAAACGAACTTCCTCTTGGTAGGAAGGTTGGTGTTGGTGGTGACGTGGGTAGTCAACAGTGTCTTCGATGTGGACCTTGTCTTGGTAGTTTGGCTGGAAGCGAGTACGGTATTGACGCTCGACGTGATCAAGCTGAGTCTCGTGTGATCGACGGTGACCAGGGAGCTCTATATCAACCTCGGTACGGCGAGTGAACTCTTGGTTTGGTCTAATGGAATGTTAGTCGTATGTTCAACAGGGGAAGACGTGTAAGCATATTTCTATATGGACACATAATTGAAATGTAGAATCCTTGAACATGCATGATGACTAGACTCAAAAGACCAGTCTTATGGCACCATTGAAAGGCACCGGCGCATAGAGGAAGAAAATAAAAAATAGAGCTCACCTGTGCTCGTCACGTTCGTAAACGTACTTGATATCCTCGTGGCGGCTCGGACGGTATCGATCTTCGACCCGGACCTCCTCACGTTTATACTGATCTCGGTACTGGTCTCTGTGACTGTTATAACGTGCCTCTTGCGTGGCAGAGAGATGATCGTCCCGTCCGACGCGCTGAGTACCTGCTGGGAAGGATAGCTCCTCCTCGTATCTAGTCTCAGTGACTGTCTGTTGGTTCTTCTGGGCGTCGTTCCGGTACGACGACGGGAAGATGCTGAAGGGAATCGGGACTCGGGCGTCAAAGTCCAGATTGCCGGTCTGCTATTGCAGAGAGTATCTCTTCTCGAATGCCTTTCGACGTGCCGAAAGGAAGACAAGAAGGGGTCTCTTGCTTCGTGGAGAAAGAAGAGGGAAAGAAGAAGACGTGCGAAGACGCTTCTTAGATATTCGTTCTTTCAAATGAGGATTTGGTTGGGAGTTGGGTTGATGATGATGATGATGATGGAGTGTGGAGGTGATAAGATTGGAAGAGGAGAGAGAGATAGAGAGAGAAGCAGCGAGATGGGGGGTGTGGATTGGATGTTTATGCGAGGTGATGTGGTGGGAGAGTTGGGTTTTAATGTTTATTATGGAAGCAATCGAATGATTGGAGTGATTGAAGTGACTGGAATGGATTGGAGTGAGATTATGGAAGAAGGAGGGATTCGTTGGCAGAGAGAAATGAGGCGAGAGCTTTGATGTAGAGGTGTAGAATACTCGTGTTGTGGCTGTAGTTGTAGTAGTTGTTGTTGTGGTTGTAGAGGAGGTTGGTAGAGGTTGGGAATTGTTATTGTTATTGTTATTGTTTACGTTTTATCTCGACCCATGTAATGCGTGTACTTGTACATGTCACGACTTAGTCCCGTGCTGCGAATAACGGGGATAGGCGCGTGGAGAAGAGAGACGAGGCGATGCACTGACTCTTGTATTATTATGCTCAGTCTCTTTCTCTCTCATCTCTCTCTCTATACAAGTACATACATACTCCTTGCTGTGAAAGAAAAGAAAAGAAGCTATTCCCCTGGACAACCGAACAGAGAAGTACACCTTGAAACCTCTCCTTACCCAGTGAGGCACGGATGAGGAGTATCAAGAAGATTAAGAAGATCATCCCCTCAAAACCCAATGGCTGGATGTACCTGTACCTCAATGTACTCCATACCTACTTACTTACTACTGTAGCACATTTCCTCACTCATGTTCATGTTCATATCCATATCATATCATATCATACCCATATCCATATCCATATCCATATCCGTCCTCTCCCTATTACCATCACAAACACAAACGGCCACTCCTCGTCTCACATCTTCCCCTCCCGGCCCCAGCCCAGCCCTCCTCCATTCAATCCTCCATACGATACCCCAGCCAGCCACTCAACCTACGAAGATACCCAGAGAACGCCCCTCAGCCAGAAAGCTGTGAGAGTACTTGTAGTGCTGCAAATCAACTGTATCATGCGTGGACAACACTCATTGGTAGGCAAGGCAGAAGCTCACTGCATGTGAAGGACGTAGGTATGAGATAACATGCAGTAGTGTGCATGGCGGCCCAGCCAGCGGTTTATCGTTATATACAATCAGGTACTCTCTCACTCCCTCTACCCATCCATATCCCATGTCCCTTTGCTCTAATAGCCGTTTGTAGAGTTTTGTGAGAGTACGACTTCATCCATCGTCATAATCTAAAATCAGTTTCTCAGAAGTAGGAATATTCGTTGTCGAGGCCCCAATTCTGGTGGTGATGGCGATGGCGATGGTGATTGTGATAGTGACAGATGGCGCACATCGTTGTCGTTAAGTGGGCGGCGTAGCTATAGCAACGGACCCCTGGTCCTGACAAACGAACGGATGTCTTCCGTCCCGCACGAACCCCTTCAGCTCAGCTTGACCCAGGGAGTGCATAAGGTACGTACCTAGTTACTTGTAGTCGTTAGATGCTTATGATGTAGCAACATTGTTGTTGTTGAGTCTACAACTAGAGGAAATGATATGATTATTCAGAGTCGTTTTCATTTCGACTTACTACAAGATCATCAAAACTTGTATAATTATCAAGAGTTATATAATCATCTTGGGCGGTGGAATCCCTTAGCTTTGTAAACTCAAATCGAACTATATTAATTAGTTAGATACATAGCATTTGATGATACTCGCTTAGCAAAATTCCAAAAAGTAGGTGATAATACAATCTGCACTTAAATTACTATAAAAGGTTCATTGGTTAGCAGTTGAAATAAATCATTGCTTATACTTATACCCTACATGTATCTACAACATATATAGAAATTAAGAATTTTATAAGATTCTAGTGAAGCCCTCCATATAGAATTTATCCCAGGCCCTTTTCTTTTCCAAAAAAAAAATCGAGTTTTTTTTGTTGTAATACCTCCTTAGTGTATAGACCCAAGTCATTTCAACCCCAATCCAGCGAAGTGCATCGCGAATTCCGTCACACACTGGCGATCCCTACAATCTAATTAAAGACAATAGTTATAAAGGCTAGTTACTCATCTATAACAGACAAAGCCTCTACAATTATAGTAAACTAGAGTATCATAGAGGTGCCTTCTAGAGATAGAACACAGATAGAATATATAGCAACGATGGAGAAAGTCGTCGGAATTAACTTTCTTCCAGCTAGATAATCCACAACCGGTGGATGGATAGCGTGTGACATTCCTTCGCGGGGAATGTGGAGTGTGGGAATGGACCCTTATATTCCTTCGACGACGGATGCGCACGAGCTGGATTCTTGGCAGGATGGGATAGGATACTCAGCGGATGTTGAGAGTACTAGTACTAGTAAAAGTAAAAGTAAAAGTCGTTTCATTGTCAGATCGACAGATATCAGGAAAGCTGAAATCATTTAGAATTGTATGTTTATTCGAAGTCGTTTTGAAAGTTACCACTTCTTGAAGATGGGCTTTAGAAGGAAACTTCGATTCTCAATATCAAAGCAAAATCAATCGAAAGCAAGTGATGAAGCAGGTAATGAAGTTCGAAAACGTATCGTATTGCAAGTATTAAGTATTTATATATATATAATGAGTGACCAATGCTAAAATTCCATATCAAAAACCAAAATCGAATGACCTTCACAAGTACCAAAACCCTGTGTGATCCGCTAACCTTTCAAATCCTGCTTTACCCCAAAATTTTCATGAACATGGTTTGGACCTACCGCTTAAGCGGAGGTTGGGCAAGCACAGCCACCGACAGTGGTAGTGGCGTACACGGTGGAGACCATGTAGATGGTGCCGGAGGAGGAGGCGACAGACTCGTAAGAGCCGGCGGAGTAGTGGACAACACCGGAGGCATCGGTGGAAGAACCTGCGTAGGACGAGGCGACGGTGGTAGCTCCAGAGTATCCAGTACCGGTGGAGGTAACGGATGGTGAAGCAACAGCAGCCGAAGAGCCAGCAGCAGTGACAGAGGCAGCTGAAGCAACTGGGGTGGAAGCAGCAGAGGCACCTGGAACGGTGAAGCCAACAACACACATGGAGTCACCAACGATCAAGTTGTTGCAGTTGTTGTTGATGTATGGGTTCAAGACGCGGAGACCATCGAAGGAAATGCTGAAGGCAGCCTCAATGCTGGAGCAGGTGTCCGAGCTGGTAACGGTGTGCCATTGACCGCAGGAGGCGGTGGTACCAGAGGCGGTTGGGGATGGGGCAGCAACGGTACCGGTGACGGAGGAAAGAATAGAGGCAACTGGGCTGGAGACAGCGACCGAGGCGGCTGGGCTAGAGACAGCGACAGAAGCGGCTGGGCTGGAGACAGCGACAGAAGCGGCTGGGCTGGAGACAGCGACCGAGGCGGCTGGGCTAGAGACAGCGACCGAGGCGGCTGGGCTAGAGACAGCGACAGAAGCGGCTGGGCTGGAGACAGCGACCGAGGCGGCTGGGCTAGAGACAGCGACAGAAGCGGCTGGGCTGGAGACAGCGACCGAGGCGGCTGGGCTAGAGACAGCTGGGACGGAGGCAGAGGAAGAACCCTGCACTGGGGAGTTCTGGGAGGTAGAAGCACCGTTGGAAGCAACTGGGGTAGAAGCAGCGGAGGAGGCAACAACTGGGGTGGAGACTGCGACGGAAGCAGTGGTAGAGACGGCTGGAACGGAGACGGCTGGGGCGGAGGTAGAGGCACCAGTCGAGATAGAGGCAGCAGAAAGGGAGCCAACTGGGGTCGAGGCAGCGATGGAGGAGGAGGCGACAACAGAAGAGCCCGAGCCCGAGCCAGAAGTGGTGGAGCCAGATGAGGAGGAACGGCCAGAGAGGTCAGAACCGCACATCCATCCTCCGAGGTAGAAAGCGACATCGACATCGATCTCGACGGAGACGGAGACGGAAGCGGAGCCAGAAAGGAATACAGCAAGCTCGGCAGCAGCACCGGTGGAAAGACCAGAGCATGATCCGCCGGCAGCAGCGTGACCAATGGCACCAGCGAGGGTGGCGGAGATTGAGGAACCGGCGGAGGAGACGAAGGTGGTGAGGGAGGTCTGAACACTGGAACCGAGGGCGACGGAGACATCGGCAGAGAGACCGGCCTGGAACCAAAGCATGATCTGGGCCTTGAGAGCAGCGTCGAGTGGGCAGCTGTCGGCGTTCAGCCAGGCGGCAAGGTTGACGCGGGCGGAAGCGCTAAGGGCAGAGGAAACCTTGCCAGATGCACAGGTGGTGAGAGAGGCGGAGATGCCAGAGTCGATCTTGGCACCAACAGAACCCTTCAACCAGGTGGTGAGGGTGGTGCGGACAGAGGCAATGAGAGCGAGGTTGGCATCGATGGATGCAGATGCTCCAAGAGCGGCACTGGCAAAGAGATCGGTGGATGCCAAGGAACAGCTGTTGGCAGCAGTACCAGCGATCCAGGAGGTACAGGTGCTCTTGAGGCTAGAAGAGAGCTTGCAGGAAGATGAGCTCAACCAGGTGCCGAAAGCAACGCTGACATCGGCATCAAGGGAGGCAGCAACACCCTTGTGGGCACAGGCACCGAGGGCACCCTTGACGTGGGCGGAAAGGCCAGTGTTGGACTTGAGGAAAGCCTTGAGGGAAGCGGAGACCGAATCGGAAACGATAACGTTGGCGGAAACTATTAAGATTGTTAGCATGAGAAGTATGGGAAGGATTTATATAACGACATACCAGTGCTTGCTGCATCAAGGGAACCGATGGAGGTACCGCTGACCCAGGCGGCAACAGAAGCCTTGAGGCCAGTGCTCAAACCGCAAGAGCTGGAGCTCAACCAGGTGTTAAGCTTGGTCTTGACAGAGGTGTCGAGAGTGGCAACAACACCACCGCTAGCACAGATCTTAAGAGCAGACAGGATAGAGGCGTCAATGTTGACGTTGGCGGCTACACCCAACCAAGCGGAGAGAGCAACCTGGGCAACCAAGTCCAGGGAGACACCGGCAGATGCGCTGGTGCTTCCAAGAACGAGTGTGTTGAGGTAAGCCATAAGGTCACCACCGACACTGAGATCAGCGGTAAGGGAGGCAAGGGTGGAAGATCCAGCTGAGCCGCCCAACCATGCGGTGACCATGGTCTTGGTGGAAGCAGAGACGGAGGCGCTCTGGATCCAGGTAGAAAGAGCCTTCTTGCTTGAAGAAGAAACAGATCCAACGGATGCACCGGCGGCGCAGGCAGAAAGGGCTGAGGCGGCACCAGTGCTGAGCTTGACATTGGCGGAGGCGCTCACGGCTGTAGATCCGGAAGTCGTAACGGAACCGAGAATATCACCAAGGAGGTTGAGGAGACCGGAGGTACGCTTGTCGATGACCTCGACATCAGCGGATGGGGTAGTTGGTGCCGCGATGGCGACAGCTGCGAAAGCAGCGAGAAGGACGGATGACTTGACCATGATGACGGTTATGTGAAGTTATTGGTTTTTGATGATGAAAAAGCCTGAAAGGGTGGAATGTATTGTTCAAGTGATTATGAACTGTAATGAGTGATGATGAAAATCGAAATGAGCGAGTGATACGATTCGTATGAAGAAAAAATCAAAAATGAGAGAGAGAGAAAATTATAGAGAAAGGAATGTCTGAAAGACGAAGTTGATGATGATGATGATGAGGATGAGAATGAGAGTTTATGTGTGAGGAAGTAGAAACATCTTATACAAAGACGATCGATACTCCCGTTGCCCCCAAGTATGTATGCCCAGGGATCCGAGGAGCCCCAAAATATCACAGACAAGTAAATTCCGACCCATGTCCTCGAATGCCAAGATGGACCAGGGCAAGCGGGCGCGGACTCACCAACCTACTCCATCAATCTAAAGTACTCCCTTTCTATGTGCCTGGTAAGAAGGGCTTCTGATGATCAATGCGGAGAAGATGTTTGTGCATCTACATGAGTGGCACAGACAGGTACAGTGATGTTAGGAGATGTGGCTCAAGAGAGAGTGAGTGAGGGAGTGAGTGAGGGAGTGAGTGAGTGAGTGAGTAAGGGTACATGGCATGGGTGGATGGGTAGGTAGAGCGACGAGGGGTAGTAGAGTGAAGTGAGGGTATGTAGTATGGTAAGGTGAACAGTAGTAAGTAAATAAGTCAGGTACATGAGTAGAGTAATGAAACATTGAAGAGGTGGACCACGCTACTTACATGGAACTAAGGTCAAGATAGACAGTACATATGTATGTATATACCACGATACTGTAGCGACGGCCTTCAATGCAGGTACAAGTGGCGTATGCATAAACGAATAAGCGAGCCGATCCGATTGGCCACGAGAAGGGAAATGGAAGCGTCGAAGTTCTCGTTCTCGTTCTCGTTGTAATTGTAATTGTAATTGTAATATCAATACAAGTGTATCTCGAAATAGCTTTTTCTTGCCTGTGTCGACCATCTCTTGTGTGTAAATTGTGTGTCCCTTGATGTCGTCTGTCGCAATACGAAGGACGATGAAACACCCATTGCTGGTAGATGCGCCTTCCCCGTGACTTCTTTTCAGTCCGATGCCATCTCGAGGGCATCTCGAAGGCATCCCAAGGTCGGGAGAGGCCTTCGTAGTCCTTCGTAGTCCTTCTGGTCCATCATAACTCATCAGACTCCCCACACAGCTCATCATACTTTAGCATGGTATGGGACGAGCTAGAACGAACTGGGATCATCAAGCCTCGGCCTCGACCATGCGTCGACACTTTCGGGGGCACACTAGTCCCCATCGAGCCTCGCTGGATTATTTTGGTGCTGTACAAATCCCGAGCGTTTTGCCAACGATGGCCTAACGCGAAAAGTAAGCATAAGGGGAGCCAATTCCCTGTGCTTAGCCCGATGAACTAGTGTTTGATCAATTTATGCTACCTACTTACCTGCTTACCTACTTACCTACGTTCGGAGTACCATACCTTAAGTCCAGCAGAGTGCAGCTATGGGTGTTTATTCTGAGATATTTCGAGGTACAAGCACTAGAACATTGCGGACATTAATATCGAAGTAAATGAATCGAGGAGTAGCAAAAACATCAATGCCCATCGATGATCGCATCGAGCTGGAAAATAAAGGGAAAAAAAAGAGAAGGGGGAAAGAAGCGACAGAGAGAACAAGAACACGTCTCGTCCAAAATTGTCCTCAGCTGTTCTCACCGTATCACTCACTGTACGTAGATCTGCGTACGCAAAGAGGAATGTCCCGGAAGAATGAGGGCAGAAACACAATGTCTACAAAAGTATCAATACTAGTTGTCATGAAGTACGTACCTTAGCATCACTCATTTATGCGGCGATACATCGCTACAACGAAGACATCTGCGGATCTCAATGTCCCCTTGTTCCAAGGCTGAAGAGCGAGATATCGTCTCTATTCAGGTCCAAGACTGGCTCGCTAGGCGCAAGGGGCAAGAGAACAGAGGCACAGAGGCACACAGGCGAGGAGGAGGAAGAAGAAGAAGAAGAAGAAGAAGAAGAAGAAAAAGAGCGTTGTAGCGGTACTTCGTCCTCACCACGTCCTCACCAAGCCATGTTCTGTACCTTTCCTACGCGTCTGTAGACAAAAGTGTGGGATGTCTCTGTCGTTAACATTAGGTAGCTTGCTTTGTACCTTGACGGGTCGAGGATCAGGTCGACGGTCGTCAGGAGCGTGCAGATCTCTGCGTTCGTCATTTTGTGATCCCTGAAGTCCCCACCGTCTGTCCATGAATATGCATGCATTGCAGGCAAGAGTAAGCGTGATGCCTGTATTCTGTGTCTGTTTTTGGGACACGTGCAGGGACCGCCAGGGACCGCCAGGGACCTCCTCTTCGCTCGTAGCAGCATGCGATACACACAACATACGATATGGACGGAGGAATGGCGAGGTTCTGAGTGTACAACGAGTACAATCATGTCGCGTCGAACCACTAGACAGGTACATGCCTATGATAGTAGCAGCGTGTAAAGTATCTATTCTCCATTGCCATTGCCATTGCCATTGTCATGTCCATGTCCATGTCCATATCCATGTCTATGCTGGCCGGGTACCTGAAAGAGGTCGACGACCGATTCGTGCTGTCTCTGAGCTTGGATCTCTCGAGTCCAAGAGCGCAGTGGATAGCGATAAGTCTGGTGCGTAAGTCGTCCTCGCTCAGAAGTATTTCTAATAGTTGAGACCTTCGTGGAAGAGGAATTGCCTTGCCGAAATTTGAGGTCAGGGCGGTGACGGTGCTTTGAGCAAGTAAACATCTGCATTTGGATTAGGGCGCGTTGGGCAGATGGGTAGATGGACGGGGCGGGTGAGGGCCGATGGAGGCGATGGAAGGGAGACGGGGGGGAGATGGGAGAAATGCCAATGTTGGCCTTCCTTGTCTTGAACCTTTGCCATGGTGAATGTACAATATAATATGTACTCAGCACATGTACATGTACATGAGCACGAGGGGAACTGGCCGGTCATGCGTACCTGAGTATGCAACGACGATGAGATGATGAGATGATCGGAGATAAGTTGATGTATAATAGGTTGTAAGTAATGTTCACGTCGCAAGCACAATCATACGCAAGTACAACGTACAAGTAGATGCTCTGTGCTAGTACGCCTCTTTTCGTATTTCAATCTCGAATCTCATGGCGGACTCGTGGCAGCACAATAGCCGGCTTGTTAATGGGCAGGGTTTCCTCTCCAATGCTCGAAAAGAAAGTTCATTCCTCAGAATTCCCGTCAGAATGCTCCTCGGATATCCTCATATCTCATATCTCCTCATCTCGTCTCGCTGGTATATACATATGTAATATTGTGTATTCATCTACAGTGTACTTGTAAGCTAGCCGGGTGAGCCGGGACGATGTCCCTCGTTCGGCAAACGCGCATCGCATCGCATCGCATCGCGAGGACAAGAATAGATAGATACACGTGACTGGCTGACATATGCAGAATACCTACCTACTTACTTAACTATCTTATTCTACGAAGTATTCATAAGTATCAATCGTACGAATACATCAACGTCGGCGATGGAACTTCGGACGTAGCGAATTACATACTACATTAACAACCACACATTCATGGAACTATAATATGACAGCATCGACCATGCAAGACACAACGCAATAGTCACGGAGAAAGAAAGAGAGAAAAAAGACGAGGAGATCTTGGATGTCGATGAAAGGGGCCCAGGCTGACCTCGCCGTTCTGGCTCTGGCTCTGGCTCTGGCTGGTCGGGGCTCGACCACCACCCAACAAGCCCTCGCGCAATCCAAGATGGATATCTCCGATATTTGATCAGTATTAGATCAGATGATCTACCCATCCTCTATCCATCTGGCTGCGAAATTGAGATTGAAAGCGCCGCTCGGTCCGCGCTTGAGAATGCATTATCAACAACCACCGACGCCTTGTGCGAAGGCTCACACCCAGACGTGTGAAGAAAGAGGCTGGCCAGCTTTCCACGACATTGAAAAAGTGCCATCAATGTCGTCGTCGCCGTACGCCGACTTGCTACTTCGGGGTCCGGAGCTGTATCACTAATGGATACCATTTAGTACATACAGCATGATTCTGCTAAGTACCGCATAAAATCCGCCATCGCCTTTCCACAATTCCCTAGACCTTCGGGATCGAAGGATGCCGCACGGCTGTGGCACTGATATGAAAGGCGTCAAATCCATCGACAGGATCCGCATATGTGCGAGATTTTCATAAAGAATGGAGAGCACAATAGCATCGTACTCATCGTATCTTTACCTATTCGTATGCAGGGGAGCAGGGAACGAAACTTCCGCGCACGCAAAGCTTCACAACAGCCAATCCCTCAGCCGACCAGTGACCAGTAACCAGTGACCAGTGACCAGTGACCAGTGACCAGTGACCAGTGACCAGTGACCATTGACCATGGTGACTAGCACTCCATCGCTGCACTTTTTAACCTCTACACAATATCTTTTGAGGTACTTTCCAACTCCCTCCTAGGATTGCAGATAGCAGGATTCTGAACAATGGAGCTTGCGTTGGACCTGTTGTTTCCGCGTAACGCTGATCTCTCCTCAATATCACGTGACTGTCCGTATTTTGCCGTAAAGGGGGAAGATCAACCAACGCAAGGATGTTCTCTCATCTAAATAGTAACTCCTTTCCACATCCCAGCGCAAATCCAGAAACCCCAGGGAATCACCATCTGCTTGCCCTACGCACTACCACGGCAGTACTGTAGAAAAGAAGTATGACAAGTTCTTTTCTTTTGTTTTGTCCGAGGGAATTCTTCGCCACCGAGTCGTGACGGGGCATAGAGGATTCGGGCACGACTCGACGACACACGAGATGTTTCGGCGTCGCACCAAGGATGCGCTCAACGATGCCGGGGAGAGAGGCACACAAGAGTCAAGACCCTTTGCCTCACCTTGTCCTTCACGGCCGAATCCACATTCACAAACTATCACATTGCGAAACCCCCATCCATTATCCACTTCAACTCAACTAAGTATACAGGCCATTTGACTTTCCCTCCCTATCATCCCGTTCTGTTTCCATGGATCCGCATGCCTGCGTGGGTACATCTGTCCCATCGCAACGCGTAAAGCAGGTGGCTGAAGGAAGTTGCAAGAGTCAGAAAACCTTCGCGATGCATGTCTGCTCACGGACACTTCTCCAGACCCTCTCTTTGCCTCGTACCTTTCCATCTCTTCCTCCCCCTTCCCTTTTCTCTCCCTCTACCTCTGTTCCTTTTCCTTCACGTTCCCCTTCTCGTCCCCCGTCTTCATTTCGCATCTACGAGAAGGATTCTGGCGTCTTGCCCGCCATGAGGTGAAGATTTCAAGGCGTCCCGGCTCCTTGGACGTCCATTGCGGGCGCCACGCGGGAGGATTCAACGGTCAGTGGGTTCTGAGGGGAAGCTTGGGAGCCGTGGGTTATGCTGTCAAAGTTGACATGGTGCTCTTGGCTCTTGGCCAAGCATCAAAGTTTACACATGTGGCTGGGCTGAGGATGCTCGAAGGATTTGGGATGTCATAGCGGCTGGAGCATTGATTGTTTCAGTGATGGCATACTTGCTGAACATACTTCACGATCAAGAGAATCTTCTGAGAGGATGTTTGTGGGAGATTTTGGTCGAGTTGATGAGGTGGGATCACAGTACAACAACCTCCCAAACTCAAAGTCTCCTACTTTTCCTCCATGTCTAATTGGTACGCCTTCATCCATCCTCCGTCCAACTGCTGTGGCCCTCGATCTGTATCCTCTTCTTAACTGCATAGGTCTGCAGAAAATGCTCTTCTCGATACATTGGAGTTTCATTCCTTCTTCGAAAATTTTCACATTGCTTCCCGCAGTCATTATAGCATGTATGAACATCTATCTCGCGGGGACATATGTAAACATCCCTTCGTGCCATCACATGGTGGTAGTCGACCTGATCATAGCCAGTGAAGGTATTCAATGAATCCCTCACCTCCACAACCTCAAATTCATGCCTCACAGCACTCAGATATTTCTTTTTCTCCAGCCAATCCACCAACTTGTCAACCTGGAAATATCTCGCCTCCTGCAGAAGCTCAAAATACTTCATGTTATCATGACCTTGCGCCGGGTCATAGAAGATAGGATAAGCGCCTCGCCTCAAATACTTGAGGATTTGAGCGAAGAGGTCCGGATCCGCATCGATTAGATACGAGCCATCGGGTTGTTTATTGCTTTCCCATCTTCCCGAGATGATTGGATCGAAGAAGTGGGCCTCGGCGAGCGTGTCTGAAGATGTAACGAAGAGTTGTGAGCCTATTAGCAACTTTATGGGTGGCCCAAGATAACCAGCAGGGCTTATGGAGTCTGAAGACTCTGAAGCATTGGCCTCATCATTGGGTTCGCCGGTGGTGCTCATGATTGGTTTTGATACTTCACGAGTAGGCTGCGGTGATGATGATATAGATATGAGGAACAAGGAAGTCGAGGGGTAGTAGGAGAATAGGAGAATAGGAGAAGAGAATGGCATCGCAAGATATGAAAACTACTCTGGTCTATAACTGCATCTGACACTTCTGTTTGTTGCCATGCAATTAAGATGCAAGAGGACGGTGTTCCTGCCAACTGTGATACATGCATTAATGCGTGATTGTGTTGAGATGCATCTTCAGAAGGTGTAGGTTTCTTCACAAAGAGAGTACATCTCCTATTGGCAAAAAGTATCTACGTTCTCACTCACCCACCTATCAGTGACTGCAATGATGACAAGAAAGAAGTCTGTTCTATTCTTGCATGTCCCAGTTGCAGTGCTCCATGGTACTCAGCCATAAAACATATTATCAGCCCGTATCCTGTAGTAGCTCGCAGCAGCCCGAAACATTCCCACCAACATCAACACCCTCAAACCCCCCATCAGACATTCCCAAACCCATCCAGAATACCCTCTGGGATCAAACACCCTCCACACTCAGCCCTATCCATCTCATCTACGCCCATCACCCCAATCCAACCAATCCAACCAACCAATAGTTTTAACTTATGTATCTCCCAAACCACTCAATTCCACCAGGTACCCAACAACAACACCCCCAATCAAACGCGGGGAAATAAGGTTAATCTCGCCTCGCCTCGTTTGCCGGGACAACCCCCCACCCCTCCCCCTTCCGCTCCGCCCTACCCTGCGCGGCGACATTAGTGCCCGACTCAGCAATCAACAACAATCAACAATCAACAATCAACGATCGGCAATCAGTGATCAGTGATCAGCGAAACGCGCGCCGCTCGCCATCTCGCGTCGGCGCGCGCAGTACACGCACGGTATCCGGATCGTCGGGGTGGTAATTTCCTCCTGCTATACGATACGACACGACCAGCGCATCTCTTTAACATCTTTGTTTCTTCTTCCGAGCGTGAGCTTTGAAGGTAGAGTTAGAAAAGGTGGTGGTCTTTCAGCGCTGCTTGGGCGCTGTTGATGCCATGCGGCTGTGTATACGAGGGGTTTGGGGTGCTTGAAATGAGGTGTGGTTTGATGGCAGGGTGAGTGTTTCTGGGTTTGGGAGGATTTGCCGTGAGGTGAGGTGAGGTGAGGTGAAGTTTTGTTGAGTGATGTAAAGTCAAGTGAAGTGGGGTGAAGTTGAGTGAGGTGAAGTGAGATGAGGATATTTGTTTACGGGCTGTGGAGGGGTGAGTGATGGGCTGTGTGTGGAAGGGAAAGTTTACTACGTACATAATAGGATTGGATGTACAAGCACAGTAAGTGTACGTACATAGTAATAGTAATAGTGACCTCAGGTAGAGCAGAGCGATGCGGTCAGCTCATGTCAGGTGCTGGTGCCAAGATGAGGTAACTATTGATGATACTTACAAACGGAGTCTGAGGTATGTGGTATGTACTATGTACTATATACTATGTACTTGCATGGAACTCCCAAGGTACGAGTGTTTGTGAAGCACATGCCCGACCCTTATCTTACTCATGATGTTGCTGGCTCTCTTCATTTGTGTTCATGAGAGTTACGTTGCCCTGCCTTGCATCACCTAACGGCGTTGGCTATTGGCTGTGAATGGTTGCGGTCTTGATCTCCCAGATGTGGCTTGCGGCATTCAATATACATATGTACTGTAGATCCATTTCGTGGAATGCAACATGAACAAACACGAGCTCAAACGGCGCCTCAAGGTTGCAGCTGACGAGTTGGAGCACTCAAGAAAGAAGAGTCGACATAGGTAGAGAATGTAGGTTCTTGGAAGATCGACCGTTGTTGCGAAACATCTAATACATATTTTATATATATTTCATATAACCTCATCTCGAAATGCTAAATACACAGAGAGAATGAGCTCACATGTACTCGAGAGTAGCCGACGGGCGGTGAACGGCTCGGCATCAAGAATCAATTGGCTGACGTGACTGATTATGGTCTCGTGATGAACATCATGTCACCACTACAAGTCAATAAATAGCTGACGTCGCTCATCCTCCCAATACTCAACAAAAAGCATAGACCAATCAGTCATTCCTCATGCGCCATCCTTATGAACCCTTTGGAAACATACCAAAAGGTGGGAATGCATGAATCAAGTATCAACAATCTTCCCGCAAATTCCTGAGCTTTCTACTCTGTTTCCCTGGAACCTGGGTATCTCGAGCTATCGCAACATATCCTCTACGATTCCGACTCGGGGAACTGGAGTATCTTATATTGTATGCACTACGGTCAACACTCAAAATGTCTTCTCCAGAAGTCTCCGAAGCCTCAATGATCCGCTGCATACCATGCCAGCGTGAGATCGTCGACCGTGATTTCCAACACCACCTCTCCTCACTCCGCCATGCTCGTCGTGTGGCCTTCACCTGTGCAACATGCAATGAGCCCTTTTCAAGTGGAGTCTTACTGCGAAAACACCTGACTGTGATATCTTGCCAGGCCACCTCGCCAAGCATGCCTTTGGGATCTTCCCGTTCTCTACTAGAGTGTCTTTCCACAGGGAGCTCTCCGGTAAAGCAAGAGAAGGATAAGCAAGAAGAGAAGACCAGGAAGCAGGAAGAAAAGAAGAAGAATAAACTGGAGAAGAAGAAGAGGAAGAAGGAGGCGAAGAAGAAGAAGAAAGACGAGGAAGAAAGAAAAAGACAAGAAGAAGGAACAAATCAAGAAGAGCAGAAGAAAGCGAAGAAGAAGTCGAAGCAGAAGAAGAAACATGCCTGCACCATCTGCAACAAGAAATTCCGCAGCGAGAAAGCCAAGTGTGCCCACGAAGCGTCCGACGTACACAGGCCGTTCTGCGCACCACTGGCTTGTCTATTCTCGAAGAAGTGCGGCAGGAAATTCAAGGCCCCAAGTGCGATGCTAAAGCATACGGAAAGTGGTGGATGTGTATCTGGCTGGGAGTGGCAGGCGATGTACGCACGCATCGTGGAGTCGGATGTAGAGCACCTGATCAGCATTGCCGTGCCTCCAGATACCAAAGACTCCAAGAGTATGGGAAGAGAGGAGAGTCAAGATGAAGAGAGCGAGTGGGATTCGGAAGAAGGAGGGGTGAGGGCTAGTGATGAACAAGATATCGTAGAGAAAGCTGACGAGGACGAGGAGGCCGAATGGGAGGTGATCACGCCAGCGGAGACATGGCAGCGCAGCACTTCCTTCAGCTCCTTCGCCAGCATCGCAACACCGCTCTCAGAAGGCAGTCTGGCGTTCACCGGCACCGATACGCCACCACTGCCCAACGAAGAAACGCCCCCTCGGTCACCGGAAGCGTTTTGCTGCGCGCACTGTCTTGGCGCCTACAGATCAGCTGCTGCTCTCGCGCAGCACGAAGCCTCGCCCGTGCACGCTGCCGCGGTCTTCCGCATGCCGGCGGGCTTCGGTTTCGAGAAGGGCGAGAGGGAGCGCCTGTTCACGACGCTCAGTGGGCTCTTGCAGCATGTTGAGAGCCGGATGCGGGCGGGAGAGGCGCGGGCTGAGGCTGTGCTGGAGATTGTCGATGGTGTTTTTGGGAGGTTGGGGTTGGGGAGGCTGTGGGAGGTGGGGGTGTAGAAGCCGGGGGAATTGGTGGACTAGAGGGGCTTGATGATGGCCTGAAGCGGTGGAGGCTTAACGACGATGGTGAATGAAAGAGGCTCTTGAGTTATGTTGCTTTGCATGTTGAGGTAGCTATAGTGTCACTCTTCGTTTTTCTGGCTGCCATGTTGAAACAGGCTCGCTCTGTAGACTAGGCAAAATGATTTTTTCTATACGATTAATGCGGTAGAAGAATACGAATCTTGAGTTCTTGTATAGTAAACTAGTTATACAGTACATAGGTATAGTATAGTACGTATGTACATACAGCCTGCAGCCCTTATCAAAGCCAGATCACGCGTCATGTATTTCTCCGCAGTATGTGATGAAAATCGCAGATGGCTTGGATAAACAAAGATGAACCCACCTGTTTGATGGCACTTGTTTGAGACCAAAACTAAGATAGAGCTATCCATACTGGGACAACAAGACGTTTGTTCAGTCTGCTTTAAATCGGATGGTTACATTAAATACATGCCGTTCCTCTTCGAAACATTTAGTTTGAAATCATGTCACTTGTGGTGCTCATTCCACCACATTCTGACTAGAATGTAGCAAGCAGCAACATTTCGATTCGTGGAAGTACACAAACTAATACTTAAGTGATATGGTCTCCTAATGTGTGTGCATATATTCGACTACCTTTGTTGTATGCACTTGAAAGCAAGAGATGAGATCTACGACCTTCAGTGCAAACAGTGAAAGCTTGTAACAAGATAGTATGAGAGTCCGACACATACCAACCGCACATCACAAAGCCCAAGAACAAGTAAAATGTAAAATGTAAAATAAAAGATCCATTACTACGGCTATGCTACTTTCCATGCATCTTCAAGGCAGAGCTTTTTCGTTTCATTGTTTTTCCGTAGCCCTCAGCTACCATTATGGAGCTCCCATCCCCTATACTTTGATGGTAATCGAGACTTAAAGGGAGCGATCCATCCAAGCACCCAGCCTCCCTATCTTTATCAGTCCCCAAAAAGCAGGAACTTTTCATATCCTTCAACGGGGTATCGTAGCAAAGCCACAAACACCATTTCATGCAACGCCACCCAATGCAGCACAACCAAAGACAACAGGTAGCCTCTACCAAGTTGTGGAAAGAAAAAAAGAGAGCCTTTGAGCTTTTCTTGATTTTTTTTGATTTTTTTTTGATTTTTGATTTTGAGAACCATCCATATGTTCAGAAAAAGAAAGGGAGTAAAAGTGAATCGAAATGCTGGGGTCGATGACTGACGGCGCAGTCTGAATTTGGTCTACTGAGTAGATGCATTGTTGATTCTACATGTCGGATACTTTTACACGTGGTGCTGCGTACGTAAGTGCTCAAAGGGCTGGGGTATCGAGGGTCAACACTCTGGAGCTATCATTAAGGAACTTGGAACGGAAAGCTGCAATTTCCGTGGCAATGGTCTGGAAGTCTCGGAGTTTCTTAACTCGAAGATTCTGAAGGACTTCTCGGAGTCCTTTGATAAAGTTGGCCTTGTCGCTGTCGGAATACGCGGACGAGTCGCCGAGGTGAACCAGGATTGCATCATCTAGAAATGGTTAATCAGCCACATGTTGAGGACGAGCAAAAGAAATAAGAAGGGGGGTAAGATGATTCGAAGAAACAATCATTTAGATCTGTATCGAGAACAATCCACGCACCAGGTATGCTCAACTCTCTGAAATGTTGCATATCACAGGTTGAGTCATTACAGATGCCTCCAGCAAGCTCCCAGCGGCAAAGCGGCTTATCTTGCTGGATTTTATGACTATAAGTCAACGAACGGAAACCGCCAGCAACGTCTTCGTTGAATTTGGGGTGGAAACGATAAGCTCTAAAGTGTTTGAGGGGGCTTTCATAGGATGTAAAGAACCTATGTGGGTTCGAACTGTTCTGCTCGTCGATCTGCTGTTGTGTCAGCGATGGGATGTGCTGCTGGAATGGGTGCCTAGATACATCGTGAGAGTTGACAGTATTTGCAGAAGCTGCCTGTGGTGTCCCGGATTCTCCCACGGGGCTTGATAGAGGTTGTTCAAAACCAGATATTTCAACAGTTTGATCCTCCTTATTGGTGATCACTGGAGACATATCTCTGGACTGGGTTGCCGACATAGCTGGCATTGCTGCTGGAGTAGGTTCGAGTGAACTGAACGCTGGAGTATCATCCCAAGGTTGAGCCTCCGCAGCTGGTGGTGTGGCCTCTGGTGGTTCGTAATCCTCTGATTCTCGACGCTCAAAGTTATCACTGACGGACGCAGTACCCACATTGGACACATCAGCTGCACCGGTGCCGGAACTTGCGGTATATTCAGGGGCTAATTCTTCTGGATTGGGTGCATAGCTTTCCTCAATCTCGGTACTAGCTTGCTCGGATTTGTCCCGCTCTGACATGTGTATATCTTCGGTCTCTGCTGAAGCATTCTGCAAGGCTAATTCGAGATTCTGGTCTGGTGTAGCATTTTCGTCGGTGCCTTGCTGACATGGGATCGAAATGTTGGCGATTTTGGTAGTGGTTGCGTCTTTTGGCACGGGAAGATCTGACATGACTATATCGTTGTTCACAACTGTAACTGGTGACCTCTCCTTCGCATTCCAGGCTGGAGACTCGGTAGGGATAGAATCCTGCTTGTCTGTTGTGGCAGCGGTAGCTGGAGATACTGCCGACGCCTGTTCTGGAGAGTTTCTAGTTGGAGCTAAAAGAGTTGAGTTCAGTCAACATTCGGAAGAACACTATGCGATGATGTGCAATAAGATCCTGTACTTACTGTGAACTGGAGTGTCATCGGCAGCTTGAAGAGTGCGAAGCTTATCTGAATCGGCTTGAAACAGTTCATCAGCCTCCTGTCCCAACTTCTCCATTTCCTCTGCCAGACGCCGCTTCTCTTCGATGCCACGTTGTATGGCAACGTCATGTTTGGCCATTTCTGCTTGCAGTTCTGCAAGCCTTCTAGATTTTATGTTACCCCGTACGACCTTCTTGCGCTCAGCCTCCATTCGCTGAAGCTCATTAGCCTTCTGCTGTTCATCGGCCAATTCTTGCTTCTCCAGATCGACCTTGCGATTAACATCATCGATCAAACGCTCAATAATTACAGATTCTGCAACTTTTTGAGCAATGGTTGTATCTGTGGCCTTGTCACTAGCTGAGGAAGACGCGACAGAGTGAGGCGTATGTGTGCCGCTTTGAGCCTGTTTTGCCTTCTTCCGTGCTTCGGCTTCCTCGATCTTTTTCCGCATCTGTAATATAGCCTGCTCATGCATCTTGATACGATCGCTAGCTGTGTTGTAGTTGCCCTGCGGAGTAGAAGGTGAGCTCGTTGTTGTAGCAGTCTTGCTAGCAGCCTTCCGCGACGGAACATCGGTTAATGGAGGCTGGTCGCGAATATTCTTCATATTGATGTTACTCTGCTGGACAATTGGTGGAGAAGAAGAATCATCAGATGGCTCATCAATATCCATATCACTTTCTTCATCGTTGTCCTCATCACTCACATCAATCACCAACCGTTGATCATGGCGACTATGGCCGAAAGGCCTTTTGAATATACCTAAGATTGGGGCCGGCTCATCGAAATCAGACGCAACTGGTCGTTTACGCTGTGGTGCTGGGTGGATTGGTTCTGTCGGTACCGAGATAGGATTGGGTGACTGCTGAGGACTTGCAGTGGAAGCGAGAAACAAACCAGGAATCGAGGGCACTGTCGGCACAGGATTCTGAATATAAGGTTCCGAAGAAGTTCTTAACGGGAGCTGTGTAAGGGCAACTAGATTTGTAGGAGATGATAAAGTCGGGGGAGTGTTCGAAACCGCTGGTTGGGAGGTCATTGGTGGCGGATCACCTGAAATGGATCTTTGTGGCATGGGCTTCGAAACTTGCGTTGTTTTTGTCGTACGAGCTTCACGAGACTTTTGTAGAGCTTCCATTTTCTGCCGAAGTAATTGCTGTTTGTCAATTTTCATAGAGGATTGAGTTGAGGTGGCTGGGTCAACAGGAGGAATATTTTGGGCTGGCACTGTTGATGTTGATGGAATGACAGATTTCTTGTTGGCTTTCTCCGCCATTAACCTCGCAATCATGTCTTTTCGTTCTTCTGCCTTTGAAACCTTGCCAGACGGCATTGGTAGTGCTGTGGATGTGGCATTAGGTAATGTGTTGAGAGTATCTTTGCGAGACACCGAGGTCGTATCAAATGTAGGTTTTGAGTTTTTGATGTCTTTGATCAGAGGCTTTGTGCTTGAACCAACAATAGCAACAGCATCCGTTTTGACATTATGTGTGTCTGCTTGCGACTGCGCCATCACTCCGTCGTTCACTTTCGCCTGAACTTGGGGCAGGCGGAGGTTGACAAATATGCGTTTAACGAGATCCTCTGATACACCTTCATCTAGATAGTCCTGGAACGATACCTTAGCTGGCATCAAATTCAAAACAGCGTTTTCGGCCAGTTTGAGTACTTCAGCGTGAGTCTTGTTCGCTACTAGACTTGAAGAATGCATATCAACACGATTCTCATCGACGACTCTTGAGGGAGTATGAATAGAACGATCGTAGGAAGGTCTCTGCGGGCCATTTTGAGAGTATCCATTGTCTTGCCACATGGACGGATTCTTTCCCTTCAAAACATGAGAATCCGAGTATTCTTCGAGAGGCATGGGTGATGCTACAGGAGAATATGCGTCATCATCATCATCATCGTCGGGAACAGCAGGGGCTGGCTCATATTCGTCATCGTACTTATATGGGCCATCTGAAGGATAAGTTAGCTAGAGAGCAAGAAGGATTGGAGAGGCACACTAACCATTCTGGTTATTGTAAAGTCTGCCGTCCCGAATAGGAGCAGAGGATGCTTGTGCATTGTTTCCCGAGTCGCCTTCGCTGAGCTCTCCCTCTTCTGTTTCTTGCACTGCTAACGTATTTTTGGGGTATTCATGTGAAGGCAGCACAGACGTGTTGCTTGCCGTTGCTGCGTAACCAGAAGGTAGCTGCTGGACTTGAATCGATGGCCCAAAAGCCCCATTGCTACCATTTGATCCGTACCCGGACATGACAGGAGTATGTGAGGACACTGTACCCGGTCGCCACGATGCGGTCGCATTCCAATTTGGAAATATTGGCAGAGGTGGAATACCAGCGGCTACAGCAGCAGCACTGAAAGCTGGAATGTTCCGGTTTTGCTGAAAAGCAGCATATAAATCGATTTGATCGGATGCAATCGACCGCACTGGTGCTTGTTGTGTATGATCCTGGGAACGTGCTGTTGAGGTTGTCTGGTCGTACGCGCTTCCTGGTGTAGTTGAAGCAGGAACAGCTGCCCCAAAGTTCATCCCAAAGGAAGGTGTTGGGGGATAGTTTGCCATGCTGTTTGTGTATTTGGATATGACTGTAAGGGTACCTTCAAGGTCTGATCTGTTAGTTCAAGGGGATAGATGTCAGACACATGCATCAAACATGATATCCTGAATATGACGAGCAGTGGATGCGACGACGCGGAATTATCTACAAAGAACAGAGAACAGAGAAGCACTGCAGCTGCAGAATATGCAAAACCTGTGAGTGTCGATGGTCAAAGACGCACACGATATATTCTGATAGACACGATTAGCACCAGAGTGCAGTTCTCTTCTCTTCTCTCCTCTTCTCGTGATGGGCGCGGTGATGATGAGTTGAACAAAGATGCTCTGTTGCGACCGAGTTGAGAAATCAGGCCTGCCGCTTCCACTCTAACCATGAACATCGACATCTGAATGGCCGACCACAATTTGCAGTGTCGCCTGACATGTGAGGCGACAAACAATGCTTTTCAGGTGTCCGTGCCATTGACATGGTCGAGGTCACACCTTTACACTTCTCGGTGCTTTAACTTGAACGCGATTGCAGGTGGTTGGTGGCTGAAGTGTTGGCAAGCGCGATTTGGTTACGGCGTTATCCCGGTCAACAGGTAAGGAAGCTTTGTTTACCTATTATCGTCACTCCTACTTGACCAACGCAACAACTTCATTTACTCCATTTCCACCCAACTCGTGAACTTCTTGACCTCTCCTTTGTGGTGTCCGTTTCATTTGTTCTCGTTTGTTCTCAGCACTTGTTCTCAATGATTCGCGCAAAGATCCCCCAATAAGCAACCAAGTCACAGTTGCCGGAAAGCACTGTTCTGATCACTATCGATTGTTTTGTTGACACTCGATGAATAAATGCAATAGGCCCGACCTCCACGAATAATGAGAACAGTCTAAATCGCCAACGAAGAAATACAAACATGACGACACCTTCGCAAAATGGAACTCAGAAAAGAGCAAATCCATTTGCAAGAACAACTCCAGCTTCACCCACTGCCGTCTCGTTGCCAGGTGCTAGGCCACAATCTGCCAGCCTCACTCCTTCGCAGTTATCCTTCCCTAAAGGCCCGTCGCATGCGCGGCATCAGTCATATACTTCTCTTGGAAACATAATACCCACAAATGGATTACCAACAAACTCGAGCGTGCGACAAAACTCGAAAAGTGGTCCAGTTGCTTCAAATACATTTGCCCCAAGTTTCATTAAATCAGAAGACATGAGGCGCGGCTCGGAAGCCGTGAGGGGCATAGAGGGGGAGAATGATTTCTCGGGCAAGAGATATGTATGGCTGAAGGATCCACAAACAGCTTTTGTGAAGGGATGGGTTGTGGAAGAGCTGGAGAACAATAAAATAACCGTCCAATGCGACGATGGCAGCGTACGTTTTCAAATTTCATGATCTTACAATATACTGAATACATTCTAGCAACGAGAAGTGGATGCGGATAGTGTTGATAAAGTCAACCCTGCAAAATTCGATAAAGCCGACGACATGGCAGAACTTACTCACCTGAACGAGGCATCTGTTGTTCACAACCTGCATATGAGATATCAAGCCGACTTAATCTACACATACTCTGGGCTATTTCTTGTGACTATCAATCCGTATTGTCCTTTGCCTATCTATACGAATGAGTACATCAACATGTACAAGGGTCAAAGTCGAGAGGAAACAAAGCCTCATATATATGCCATGGCTGATGTAGCCTTTCGAAACCTGGTGGATGAAGGAGAGAACCAGAGTATTCTTGTGACTGGAGAGTCCGGGGCTGGAAAGACAGAAAATACCAAGAAGGTCATTCAATACTTGGCAGCTGTAGCCTACTCCGATTCGCCAGTAAAGAATAAGACGCAGCATTCGAATCTTTCACAGCAAATTTTGCGAGCCAATCCAATCCTCGAGGCATTTGGTAATGCACAAACCGTGCGTAACAATAACTCCTCACGATTTGGAAAATTCATTCGTATCGAATTCACCAGAACAGGGACAATTGCTGGAGCGTTTATCGATTGGTATCTACTTGAAAAGTCAAGAGTTGTCAGACTGAATTCTCAAGAAAGGAACTACCATGTATTTTACCAACTCCTCAAATCGGGAGATCGCAAGATGAAACAAGATTTCTTGCTCGATGAGCAGGACGTTGAGGACTTCACTTATACGAAAGATGGAAACCATACTATATCTGGGGTGTCCGATAGAGAAGAGTGGGATTCTTTGATTGAAGCTTTCAATATCATGGGATTTTCCGATAAGGAGCAGACTGCTATCCTCCGTACTGTTGCGGCTGTTCTCCATTTGGGAAATATCACGGTGATGAAAGAGAGTAGAAGCGCTGATCAGGCTCGTCTAGCTTCAGATGCTCGGACACAAGCCGAAAAGGTTTGCAAGTTGCTTGGCATTCCAGTGGATCCTTTTCTTCAAGGTCTTCTGCATCCTCGTGTGAAGGCTGGCCGCGAATGGGTTGAGAAGGTTCAAACTCCAGAGCAAGTCCGTCTTGCCATCGATGCTTTGGCTAAAGGTATATACGAGCGTGGATTCGGTGACCTGGTGTCTCGCATCAATCGACAACTTGACAGGACTGGTATGGGCCTTGATGATTCCCACTTTATTGGCGTTTTAGATATTGCTGGATTCGAAATTTTCGAGGAGAACAGTTTTGAGCAGCTATGCATCAACTATACCAACGAAAAACTCCAGCAGTTCTTCAATCATCACATGTTTGTACTCGAGCAAGAAGAATATGCAAGAGAACAGATCGAGTGGAAGTTCATCGACTTTGGTCATGATCTACAGCCTACAATTGACCTCATCGAACTCCCGAATCCCATCGGAATTTTCTCTTGCTTGGACGAGGACTCTGTCATGCCCAAGGCTAGCGACAAGTCTTTCACAGAGAAACTTCATCAACTATGGGATAAGAAGACGCCCAAGTATCGTGCCTCAAGGCTAGGCCAAGGGTTCTTGCTCACTCATTACGCTGCAGAAGTGGAGTACTCTACTGAAGGATGGCTCGAAAAGAACAAAGACCCTCTGAACGACAACGTTACTCGTCTTCTTGCCGCTTCTACGGACCCTCATGTTGCCAAACTCTTTGTGGATTGTGCTGAGGTTGATGAAGAAAGTGGGGCTATGCGTAGTAGGGTGAAGAAGGGACTATTTCGCACCGTTGCTCAGCGACACAAAGAACAGCTCTCCAGTCTGATGGCCCAACTTCATTCAACCCATCCTCATTTTGTACGCTGTATAATTCCGAATCACAAAAAGCGACCAAAGCAACTCAGCGCTCCACTGGTCCTTGACCAGCTTCGTTGCAATGGTGTCCTCGAAGGTATTCGTATCGCTCGGACCGGATTTCCCAACCGTCTTTCCTTCACCGAGTTCCGCCAAAGATATGAGGTGCTTTGCAAAAACATGCCCAAAGGCTATCTTGAGGGACAAAACGCAGCCTCAATCATGCTTGAAAAGTTGAATCTAGACAAGTCGTTGTATCGAGTCGGTCTTACAAAGGTGTTCTTCCGCGCGGGTGTTTTAGCAGAGTTAGAAGAGCAGAGAGACACTCTTATTCGAGAAATCATGTCTAGATTTCAGTCTGTTGCTCGTGGATTTATGCAGAGACGCATTGCCAACAAGAGATTGTACCGTGCCGAAGCAACACGTATTGTGCAGCGAAATCTCCAAGTCTACCTAGACCTCCAAGAAAATCCTTGGTGGCGTTTGTCAACGAAAATGAAACCTTTACTCGGCGCTACAAGAACTTCGGGCGAGGTCAAGAAGCGTGACGAGATGATTCAGAAACTCAACGAAAAGGTGAAGCAGGAAGCCGAGGAGCGCCAAAGGTTGGACGATGAGCGTCGGATCACACATACCGAGATGCAGAGAATACAACATACTTTAGAGAGCGAACGGGCTCTTGCTCTGGATAAGGAAGAGATCTTCAAGCGTCTGCAACTTCGAGAGGCCGAACTTATTGATCAGTTAGCCGAAAGCACTGAAGACCAGGATAAGCTTGAGGAAGAACTCGAAGAGGCGATGGAAGCAAAGAAGAAAGCAGAGGACCAGGTTACAAGATTACGTGAGGAGTTGGGGCAGGCTGCGACGTTCATTGAAAAGCTCGAGACGGAGAAACAAGACTTGATTGATCGCCTTGCTGAGATGGATGCGCGGGTTGAGGAGATCAGCCGACGACAGTCTGAGCGAACCGCCAAGGAAGCTGAGCTATCACAGGAAGTCAGTATGCTTCAGAGCCAACTGAGTATAAAGGATCGCAAAGTCAAGGACCTGGAAGGTAAATTACTGAAGGTGGATCAAGACCTGGATGTCAAACTTGCAACAGCAACCAAACAACTCCAAGAGTCTCGGTCAAAAGAGCAGCGGCTTGTCAGCGAAAACAAACAAGTACGTGAACAATTAGCAGAGCTCTCAGCTACATCAACAGGTTATGAGGACCTCGTACGCCGCAAAGAGAGCGAGCTGGTACTTTTGAGATCCGACAATAAGAAGTACGAAACAGAGCTCAAGTCCTTTGACTCCGAGAAGAAGGCTCTGGTTGGAGAAAAGGAGAATGTTACAAACAGACTCCGTGAAGTCCAGGCT
Source organism: Xenosphaeropsis pyriputrescens (assembly GCA_022609375.1). Classification (NCBI taxonomy): domain Eukaryota; kingdom Fungi; phylum Ascomycota; class Leotiomycetes; order Phacidiales; family Phacidiaceae; genus Xenosphaeropsis; species Xenosphaeropsis pyriputrescens. The sequence continues at coordinate 158,909 of JAGKQE010000057.1, forward strand.
GAAATGGTAGCGATGAAATCCCAAAAGGCTCAACTTGAACGTGAGGTCGCAGATATCAAAAACCTTCTAGAGGCTCGAGTATCTGAGGATGCCCAAGCTGGACAAAACCGAAAAATGCTGGAAGAGCAGATTCAAGACTTGAAGACTCAACTTTATGAAGTCGAGATGAGTCTCAGCCGGGAACGCCAATCTAGAGATGACGTACAACTACTAGGCGAGCATAAACTTGAAACCCTGAAGGAGGAGTACGAAGCATTGAATGAGGCCAAGATCACCATCGAAAAGGAGTTGTATGTTCAGCAAGATACCCTTCGCCGTGCTCTGGAGAGCCGTGTAACAGCCGAAAAGGAGCGCAATGAGGCTCGTAACGAGGTTCGTAAACTGCGAGAAGCCAAAGCAGCAGCCGAAGAGGCAAAACTTCAAGCTGAACAAGCTGGTGCAAAAGCAGCAGCTCGCCAAGCTCGTGAGCGTGAGATGAGCCTAATCAAGGACCTAGAGGCCGAGCAGAGTCGATTGAGATGGTTTGAAGCTGAATGCGGACGGCTAAATCAGCAAGTTGAGGATCTCAACAAACTCATTCTGGAATCTGGTAACTTCGGCCTGAAAAATGATCAGCAGAAAGAGCGTCTTCAGAGCGAGCTGAACACTGTGAGAAGTCGCCTGACTGCCTCGGAGAACGATAACCGTGCACTTCTCACCAAGCTTCAACAAAAAGGTCTAGAAGTCCAACGTGCCAACACAGGAGCCAGAGAGTCAGAACGTCTGAAGCTGAAGCCGCTTCAAGACGAGAAACTGCGAATCGAACAACAGAATGCCAAACTCCAGAAGCAACTTGGCGAAGTACAGCTGATGGTGGCGTCCCTAGAAAAGCAAAAGGAGAAGTTGCAACTAAGCTTGGAGGATCTGAACCATGAAGTTTCTCGCGAACACAAAGCCAGCAGAAACGCAGAGCAGGCTTCGTCGACTCTTTCAATTCAAGTTGGTGAGCTCAATAGAAAGTTCGAAGCAGAGAAACAATTGAAAACGCAAGCCCAAGCAACGTCTAGACAACTGCAATCCATGGTTGACGACCGAAACAAGGAATTGGAGGAGCTCCGGACACATTTCATGCAGGTCGCGAAGGTTGTGGATCCAGAAACCAAATTGCCTCAGTTGGATGGCAGTCCTGGAAAAACAGCAAAGTACAATGTTGAGCTCGTTCAAAAAATCGAAAAACTACAGAACGATCTTCGCCTTCAAAAGATCGGTCGACTCAATGCTGAAAAGCAGATTTCTGACCTCCGAAATAAGCATGGAGACGATTTTGCGGAACTTCCTGATCGCACGGGATCCCCTGATCGTGCAAAATTAGGAGAAATCAACCCAAATGGAACACCATTCAATCGATCCCCTACGCACATGCGCAAGTTGAATGGCCGCCCACTTTCTGTTGCTTCGACGCCATCTCGACGTTTCCCAAGCGATGGCACAGAGGGTGCTAATGACTCTGGCCGTTCAGATAGAACTGCAGACATGCTTAGCTTTAATAACAGAATGGATCTGAAAGCGGATTTCGAGGAACTACAAAACCAACTACAGCTTACGCAGATGCAAAATCGCCATTTACAAAGCCAGCTGGAGCGTGCCTCACCTTCAAGAGATCCGTTTGATGATAGTCCTTCTGTTCGTCGTGTCCAGAAGCTGGAAATGGCAAATGGCCGTCTCCATGAAATGCTTGACGACTCTGCAAAGAAAGTCTCTGCCCTGGAGAGAAATATCCAGACTGGCGAGATATCCCTTCGGGACATCCAGACCAAGTCCCACGAAGAGCTTTTTGACATCATCAACAATCAGGAGCTATCTCGCCGAGCTTTGGCAGTTCAGCATAATGATGCGTTGGGTGAGTTGGCTCATGCTAGAGATCACTTTGAAGGCCTCAAGCGTGCCAGAGCAACGCTGGAAGTTGATCTTAGAGATGCGAAATCTGAATTGCAGGAAGTCTCTCAAGCTCGAGAGCAGGAGGCCGCAAATCAAGCTCAACTTCTCCAAGACTTCTCAGACTTGCAAATGAGATTGGATGCCGAATCCTCGAAATTTATGGATGTCAATTCAAGTCTGTCATTGTACAAGAGCCGATCAGATGAATACTTCAGTAAGCTTGAACAAGCTGAAATTGCTGTACTCAAGGCATCCAGGGCGGAGCAATTTGCACGATCGCAAGCTCAGGAAGCCGAGGAAACATGCGCTACCATAATGTCTGAGCGTCAACAGTTGGATGAGACAATCGAAGACCTCCAACGCGAGAACCAAAGTTACGAGGCTCGTGTTGAAGATCTCTCTGCTGACCTTGAAGCTGCTACACAAGCTAGAAAGCGATTGCAGCACGAACTTGAAGATTACAGGAGTCAAAGGGAAATGGACATCGAAGATAAGGAATCAAGTATGGAGCAGATGCGCAAAAAGTATCAAGCAGAATTTGCCACCTTGACAAATGAGCTTGATATTGCTCGCGAGGAAAAGCTTTTCAAGCAAGCTGAATCAACCCGCCTCAGAGAAGAGCTTGACGATCTTCGATCGAAGTGGGATGACGAAGTACTCAACAGCTCTACATGGTCCAAGGAGAAAGCTCGCCTTGAGGCAACTTTGGCAGACTTATCTGAGGCTCGTGAGGAGGCTGTCAATGCGCATAACGATGCCCAGGGCAAAATTGTCTCTCTTTTGACACAAGTACGTGGTCTTCGCACATCCGTTGATGACGCAACTGCCGAAAGAGATGCTCTTTTGAGAGAGAAGCGTGGTTTGGAGGCTAGACTGGAGGAGGCCAAAACAGGCCTCGAAGATCTTGCCCGTGGAGACAGCGCGTCAATTCGCAACGCTGCGGGCTTGGATCGTGAATTACTTGAACTCAAATCCAACCTTGCACAGAAGGAAGATGTTGCTGCTGCCGCTGTTGATAAGATGCGCCGAGCCGAGGCTCTTGCCTCCGAGATCCAGAAAGACATTGTAGCTGAACGTGAGACAACTGTCAAGCTTCACAAGGAGAAGGCAGCTCTTGAGAAGTCTCTGAAGGAGACTCAAGTCAGACTGGTTGATCTCGAAACCAAAGGCTACTCGAGTGCTAGCCATGATGTTAGATTCCTACACGGTAGAGTCCAAGAGGTACAAGCATCTCCCTACTCACACTTGAGAACTCAACTAACAGTCGCCCAGCTCGAAAGCCAGCTTGAAGCACAAGAAAGCGAACGCTCCAAGTCACAACGCTCAGTCCGTAATGTTGACCGTACGGTCAAAGACTTGCAATCCCAGATTGAGCGTCGAGACAAAATTAACATGCAGCTTCAAGAAGATGTCACCCGCTCCCGCGACAAGGTCGACAAGCTTCTCAAGACCATCGACGAGCTTCAATCCAGTGACTCAGCTAACCAGCTTTCGGCACGTCGTGCCGAGCGCGAGCTCAGAGAAGAGCGTGAGAAGGCGTTAAGGCTTGAAAGGGAGCTAGAGGCTTGGAAAGCCTTGCGCATGGAGAAGAGCAGCGCTCATGGCAGCATGAATGGGCGCAATGGACAGTGGAATGATAGCTTGCTTAGCAGTACTGGCATTGATATTCCAAAGAGGAAGAGCAGTTTGAATAGGCAGATGAGTGTTACTAAGGGCTTTTTGTAGTATAGACGGCGGTGGATGTTTGCATGAGTTACGATGAATGCGTTAGCGATGGGAAAGTGGTATTGGGATAATGGTTATATGATTGTCGCTTGACAAGGAGTCGGGTGGGGACTAAGGTAGTTATGATTATTATGTAGTATGCACTAGGTGCCCGATATGAATACAGATCTTAATGATGTTCCATCTTCTTGGGGAGCTGATGTTATGCGTGAAATATTTGCTCATGCTCTATTACTGCTCCGATGGTTATCAAAGACAGCTTTGCATTTCTCGCGAAATCATCAGATTATAATGACATGCTCTTGGGAAAAAAACCCCCCTTCATAATCTCACAAAATCTGCAGTAGAGTGGTATTGCAAGTGTAGTTGCATACTTAACGGACTACTCGCAAGCATAACAAACGACTGCATCAACCTCCATACCTCAAGCACCAAGGCGTTATGCTCCTAAGTCACAGATACAAGCACGCTGCACTGGCCCGATACCCGTCCCGGAGCAACCCTCATTGTCATGTTCGTCATCACCATTCATCAATCCGTCACCACTCCATTCCTCATCATCGTCGACCTCGACACCATCATTACGGGTAGATCCGGCTAAGTTCGGCTAATCACCCGTCCCACCACCACACACAGCATGATCCAGAAGGTCCTAGCCGAGAAGTTGCCCGCCCATTTTCAAATGTGGAAGGCCTCATTATATAGGGAGGGTTCTGAAGTACTTAACGACTGAGACTGTGGTGATCTGAGGTGATGTGGGGGGTAAGTGGAGCAGAGATGTGTTCGATCGGCAGAGGCCTGGGTTGATATGATAGTCATGGTAGAACATGTTTTTGAAGAGGCGGTTCAAAAAAGGTTGACAAAAAAAAAGGTTAGTAAAAAAGGAGAAGGAGAAGAATTATAGCCAGAGCCGGGTTCGAACTCGTAAAAGATCAATGTGTAGGAGAGTGCAGTCTCGTACGCCATTGCAGAAAACCCGCTGGCGGGTTTTGCTTTTCGTGTTTCGTCTATTTACCGATTCCAAGTTTGGGGAAAGAGGAATTGACCGCTGCACCAGTCAAGCTTGGAAGTTGGAGGTGTTTGGCTTGTTTCGTTATGTGTAGTTGTTGGGGATAGTGTGTCGGAAAGGGGTTGGGAGTTGGCTGGATGTGAAAGTGAGTGATGGAAATGAATCGGACTGGTATACACTCAGGGGATGCGGAATGGTTTACTTTACTGCCTCTTGCCACATATCACACATATCTCTGTGCTGAGATTGCTTTGCTGGAGGGTTTTAGATGAGCTCGTAGTTGGAGCTTGTTCCTGAGTATGTTCTCGTGACCTTTACTTGATATTCTACTACTATGGTATGTTCTTGCTAGTCAGCGAAACTTGACATCTATACTTACACACCAGATGCTCTCCGGCTGTGTGATTGGCCTTGTTCCCTGAGTTCTCTTGAAACCAGTCAGAGGTCTTCAATGGCAGTGTGAAGTTGAAAATGGCTCTTGAACTGTGAGCACGGAATTTTATATTTGACTAACAAATCAACTCGTGATCTCCAGCTCAAGATATATACCTTGCTCGGTGGTACTTCATAAGTGTATCATTAATAAGAGAAGACTAAGATGAGAATAAGTGGCATCAGGGATACAGGTAAGAAAATAATTTCACCTGCATCGAGGACAGATCTCTATATAGTTGAATTCTTCCAAGATCAATCCCGAGCTATATGCATAATTAACAAGAGATGCGTTTTATTAATTCTATATAACATCTCCAAAGATCCAAACAAAACCCCTCATCTTTAATAATAAGAAAGCCTCTCTTCCCTAATTACCACACCAGCCTCCTACCTCAAAATCTCCCCATCAACAAGAACCGCGTAAGTAATCTCGTACTCCATCGGGACAGTATATACCTTCCTCGATCCAATTGAGCTTATCACCGCAAGGAAGCCTTCCGCCCCAACATCAGCCTTCCGGAGTCCATTCCAAGTAGCCACAATAGCCCCATCACTCGACAGGAAGGGAGACGAGCTCAACATCACAGTCCGCACACCGTCGCAACAAATGTTGTGGACGGAGCAGTGTACTAGAGAGAGTCGTAATCACAGTCCCGTCCGTAGCTACAATACCGGCGTCGAAGAGGGTACTTTTGGAGCGCAAACTGTGTTGTAGGCACTCCTAAAGGAGGGCATCAAGATGCCAATGATTCAAGGCAGAGGTGGAGCTTGAGAGAGGCCTGGTTTGGTGGTGTTGACTCAAGACCTTGACTTAGCTGAGTGGGTTATTGCGAGGCGTGGTGAGCTTTAGCCTCACTCTGGGCATCATGGGAGTCGTCTTGACTTGGTTGGGATCATAGGACTAGTTCTGGTTCTGGTTTGTGTGTTTGTATTCGATGATTAGTGGGCTTTGGTTGAGATTCGAGAGTGGCTTTCTAACGTAAAGCGAGATATAAAAAAATCAAAAAGTTGCAAAAGAGGGTGAGGATTTAAGTGAAAGGTTTGTACTTATGGTTTCATACTGATGTAGATCTGAGTTTGACTCTGGAAATATATGGGATCATCGTCGCCGTCTGGATACTTATTTTCAAGTCCATGAATTTGACCGGCATACTTCTGCTGCATATTCTGCACTGCTTATAAATTCCTGCATCTGATCAGAGGTATTGTGAAGCTGCTGTCAGTGTTCCTACACTTTTGAATTCCCGCCAATTCGCAATTGATCGCGACTCGGGAAAGTTTCACTCCTATCTGGTGTTGTCTTGATGGATCAAGCTAGGAAACATGAGTAGCAAGACAGCCTTGCTTCTAAGGAAGACAAGTTGCTCAGTCAGGGTGTGGAATTTGTCTTGGAGGCTGGCTACTTGATACGAGGTGGCTATTCTATTCCAGAATTAGATCGGAATAGTCATATGGATAGTCGAGGTTATTCTGGTATAGGCTATCAGAAAATAAAGTAGCCAAGGTGTTTATATGGATTCATATGACTACAACGTACCTTCAGGGGAATGTCTACTTAGGTTGCCAGCTTGGATAAACAGATGTTCATCTGAGAGAAAGAAAGTTGGTGGGCTGCTAGGAAATCAAAACATCGTAAAGTGCCGCTTCACCGGCTGAAGGCACTGGGACGGCGAGCCATCAGCCTAAACCAAATCAAGTCATTTCCCACCACTTTACGACACAAATCTGCACAAGTTAAATACAAATTTATTCAGCACTCACGAATAACAAAAGCATTGAAGATGCACTGTTCTGATTCTGCGCGTTTGTTTCGCATTCTGAGAGGTCTCACAGGCTATGCACCGTACTGCACTCTGGGTGGGAAGTATCTTCTGACCACTCACCAAATGTCCGCATTAATTAACTACTCGGTAGTTTGGCACATAAGCTCAGCTGAAGGATCTCAGGATCTGATACCTTAATTATTACTTTACCTTCCATCCCTGTATGCGAACACTCGAAAGGAAGAAATAGAAGGTGAAAGACAAGAAGCAGTAAATGGGAAACAAGAAACCCAATTTCGTCCGCCGAAATCTTCCTTTGGCGCATATCAAATCAATACCATCGCAGCAGTGCATATATACATGCTCTACTTCACACGCAGCACGCAGATACTCTGGGATGTCCCTATCGACGCTCCCCGCAGCCATGGAAACATACTACAAGAACATACCTACACAAGTGGTACACCAACGCGTCAGAAGTAGCACCGAGGAATGGAGATTCCAAGGCTGATTTGCTGGTTGAGAGGGAAAGCGAGCACGGCACCACAGTACGCTGTAAGCCTCTCTCTTCCAGCCCATCCCAGGCACGCTGGAACCTGTTACCTTATCGATGTCACCCCATAACTAGCCGGGGCTTTCTGGCTTTCTGAATCATCTCACTAAAGCAACTTGCTGCTGTGGTTCCTGGGTCGACGAATCACGGCCTGTTGGATTATCGCGTACATGGGATTGATACTGTGCTACTCCGCAAATAAGTAAGGTAAAGTTGAGGGAGCAGCTTGACTTATCTCGCTGGCTTCTGAAGTCTCCAGTCTGCGACGTGGGACGTACCGCGAAGTGTAGTTCTGTCAGCTCCTAAGGTTCTGGGACGGGATGAACGGAATGATGGAATTGTTTGTTTGGCCATGTGTATGGGCGAGCACAGGATGGGAGAAGGGGAGGAGAAAGGGCACGATGAATAATGGGTTGATGGAAGTTGAGGGGAAGAGAGGGGAACGAACACGCACAGTAAGTAAGAGTGGATGTGGAGTTGTTTTTCCCATTTTGATTCTGATTCTGATTTCGATGGACATTCAAATCAATCGGACAATCATCGTGGTTCACCAGTTGAGCAAATCTTTCACGTGCACGGGGCATTCGACGGATGGCGATGAGATGATGGGGATTGTGGCATTCCTCATATCTGTCATATCCCCCATATCTCCCATATTTCATCGGTGAAGAATTGAAAGTTTTCTAGTTGTGGCGCCTATCTATATGCATGCATATGTGTATGTATGTCTGTGTCTTGTAAGTATCTTGTCTCTCGTCTCTGTCTCTCTCTATCCTCCCCTTCGATTTCTTGCCGGTGACCGGGGTTGCTTGGTTGGAGCAGCAACGTACTTTACCTGTTTACTGCGCAAAAAATCGAGCATGCACTTGTACATAGTGAGTGAATGAGCATCACGACTGGATTCAGATTTCATGCTTATTTATAGATCCAGTCCAAGTCCGCAACTCAAACAGACGAACACGGCTACCTCGCTCGCAAGATCAACGAAATAAAGAACACGGAGAAGCCGAATTGCTGTGCTGAAAAGTATAAAACAGACATATATATAACAAAACTATGGGGACATATCCTATTCATACAAACTCATCACTACATGCTTGGAGTGCGCTTTGATGAGCTTTGGTGAGTGTACAAGTACAGTATTTGGCTCTGTAGATCTAAATTGTGTTGCTGATCCTCATCCTGCGATGATGAAGAGAGAAGAGAAGCATCCCCACTCAGCCTCTGCAAGAATCAACACCTACATCACATACTTTTCAACGCCGTCATGACAACGAGAAGCAATAAATCCCGTACATAGTACAGAATTCTTCACGTAGTAAAATGTACAAGTAGAAGAAGTGCTTCGTTTCTACATCTTACTCCACCTTGCCTCTTGTAATTCTCAACTCGCCCTCTTACAGCTTACTACGTACAGCCAAATACCACTTGCATTCCGCTCCTCACTCTGCCACCGCACGCACGCACGGAAAACGAGGGTAAGCCGCACGCCGCACGACGTATGTGCCAGGCGTGCCAGGCGTACTAGGCCTGCTAAGCGTGCCAATCCGCCGACCGCCGCCCAAGTTGGCCGAGAAGCTGGTCCTGAACCAAAGAAGAGCAAGCCGTTGGGACAGAGTGGCAGAGAGTGGTAGAGAAGTGACCGATAAACCGTTTCGGACTGTCCTGGTGTTAGACATGGCACGCGTAACTAGCAGCCCATTGTTTGGTCTGTATCAAGTCCAAGGCCCCCAAATCCAAAGCCAAACAGACACTTTTTTTGGCCTTATTCGTTACTTACGCTGGGCTTCGTTCCCCTCTCCCTTCCCCCCTATCCTTTCCTATATGCGCCCATCTTATGGTCATGCACTTGTAGGAGGAAGATGTGTCGTATGTCGTTGGGATACGGCCCACGACTGGTACTTATGTCATGCTGACCTTACACTCCCTCGATGGGAGGCTTTGTGTGAGGCCGGCATTTGTTTGAATGGATGTGTTGCACTTGTTTTAGAACTTGCTACTGTACATAGTACCTACTGTCCCCACGGTCTGATAGAAATTCCGCGCTCCGTTCTGTTCTTTGTCGCCGTCATTGTATGTCTTGAAAGGCTCCCGTCATGGAACTGAAAATAGAGTTGTGTATGCAATTTATCTATCATCCCTAAGACTTTCTATCAGCTTGTTATTGTATATACGTAGTATGATGTAGAGAAGGAATGGAGCAATAGATGAATAACTTGAAGAGCCTTCTTCTGTCTCCTGTCTTCTCTCTCTTCTCTTCTTTTCAACCGTGTACTTATCTGCATATCTTTTTTCATCCTTCATACCTTTTTTCCCTTCTCTTTGCCCATCTCAAGGTCCATTGCTCACGCCCATACATATCTTTGACGAAAGTGTGAATTAGCTGTGTCCCATAGTAAGTTTAGGATGGCTTTTAGGGACAGGGTTTGTGGAGAATTTTGGGAATGATGATACTCTAGGCCTTAGCAGACGGGTGAAAAGTTGGTCTTGGCTATTCATACCCTGTCTGGCGTGTTGACCTTGTCTTGGATGCTTTTGGTAGCAGAGGCTTGATGGAATACCTGCAAAGTGATGAGCCTCTACTCTGCGTATCCATAGAGGATGAATCAGTAGGTATTGATACAGTCGCAATCAGAGTAATATAGTGTTGTTAGAGAATGCTAGATCATGCCAGATGATGCCAAGGTAGGGGTCGATTCAGGTGCTGCTGTTGCTGCTACTAAGTACTAAGTACTGTGGAAGTCAAGCAAGCCATGATGCTGATGCACTGCCACTTTACCTTGCTGTCACGGTGATGATGGGAGCTACTTTGCGCCTCACGTCCTTCCCTTCCCTACCCATTACCTATGTACCTTACGACCTACCCTCGTCGCCAGATGCCCACCTAATACATACGCCAGCATGGGGCATGCACGCATGCTTACCTAGTCGCAGTCCATTACATTTACATTACCATTACGGGGCAACAACAACCAAAACATTACACCAATACGGGCATCTTGACTGCTCCAGTCCCGTCAATCCTTGGTCCTACATGTCCTACTTGTACATGTCCTAGATATCCTAGATGTCCTAGACCTAAATCTGCTTCCTTCTTTCCCTCTTGTTGCTGTAGCCATTCAAGCGATTTCTACCCAGCCAAAAATTTAATTCATCTTCAATCTTCCTCTCCTGTAATCCACATTCGACATTCGACATTCGACATTCGACATTCGACAATCCACAATCGACAATCGGCCAAGGACTGAGGAATCAAGGGGAATAAAGAGGGAATACCGGAAAGGGAAGAATACAAAAAGCAAATCACCTTGCGCAGAGTTCGAATTACGAATACATTCTGCCTCTCCTACGAATCTCGCTTCGTCATTCCGAGATCCCTCCCCTCCTCCCCTCCCACCCCCCGAACCACATTGATCGAGGATCAATCAGTACCACCAAGCAACCCCTCACCATACACGAAAAGATATACATGCCTCGACGACATATCCCCCTTGGATGCTTCTGATCTCCTCCGATTTTGCTGGGCTATCGAGCGACTTCTCCGTGGCGGCGGATCTCCGTTTCCGCAACTCATCCCACAACGAGAGTGAATGAATGCTATGGAGAGGCCATCCACCATTTTCCCACGTCCAGATCTTCCACCTTTCGAACATGTGCTAGGCCGTGCAAGCACCTGTGTTGTGGAAGACATGTCGACCCAGAGGAGGCTACGTCGCGAACTGTTGCAAGAGGATCTTGTCAGAGATGGAGAGCTTCGTCGAGTTGTGATGCCTGCCGCGGCGAAGAATAAAGCCCCTGGTCCTCGGACGTCACTCGCGATGACCTCAAGGTGCATCCCGCCAGTGAGGCCCTCTCACTTCGTCCTGCCCAAGCTCACATTTGTTCTCCTGGCTCTGAGTATACTTGCAACGCCCATTTCAGCGGTCTTCATCGACTTCGACAATTGCTTGAGTCTGGATTGGCAAACGCAGACGCCGCTATATCTCCAGTTCGTACCCAAGTATGTCAGCGCAGTTTTCAACACTACCGATGCATCCCACAACCTGAACGTCACGGTCTACGGAAATGTTACTGGCTCGTTACCTCTCGTGGTTCTGCCTTCTGCTTCAAGTTCAGAGTGGTCAGATGGCAACTTCACAGATGGGAAGATTGTGGATGTGCCGGATCCAGATGGGAACAACGTTGCTACCACTCTTTCTAACAAGGTCAATGTCTTGACATACGAGCCTTACAGCGAGAAAATGAACTTCTGTGATAGTTTGCTCGACTCTACTTGCCCTCTAGGACCAGTCTTTGACGTCGCAAATGCGTAAGCCAGCTTTCAGCACTTGATAAAATGGCTTGCTAATCAGAATTTATATTGTAGAAGCGACCCATACAGTTATCCTTCGTTTTCATTGTCCAATAACTTTTATTCGACGTATGCCTTCACCTCTTTCACGGCGACGCTCACCGTCATATCCGGAAACAGTCAGGCTTCGATTCTTGGATGCATATCCTCAGTCATCACACCAACTCTTGGCAGCACCCTCAGCAACGTGCTGACGTTCTTACCCGCTGCTATCCTCGTCATGGTGGCCTTTGCAACCGCTTTTGCAGCAATCTATAGTCCCTGGGGTTCGGCGGATGTCTTCCGGTGGACCACAAATTACGGGCGTGATGCTGATCTCCTCCGACTCGTTACCCCGGGTTTTGGCGATTGTTTACAATACATCCAGTTTGTCGTCTTGACCGGTGGTCTTACTTTGAGGTATCCTGGATTTTACCAGCCAGTTGTTAGCCAGGTCTCCTGGTCAGCTCTCATGTTCAACGAGAGCTTTGTCAGTCACGGTAACGGGAGTCAAGCCTTGGTTGATGGCATCTATATTACGAATGGCACATACGGACTTGACAAACTTAGCCAACTTGTCGGCATGACTCATGTAAAGGACGTATGGGCTGGGATGACTGTCTGGTTGCTGGTAGTCATCGCATCGGTGCTGTTTGGCATCCAGATCTGGTTTGTCCTTCGGTGGATCAACCGTTTCCTCTCAAACATTCAGGAGGAAGATCTTCGTGCAAAGAATATGCCTTTCTCGTTTGGTAACGTGATCCGCATAGTCTTCAGCTACTTTCTCCTGCCAATTGTTGCACTGTCAATGTTTCAGCTGATAGTGGCTTCGAAATCTCCTGTTTATACAGTGGCATTGGCAGTCATAATGCTACTAGTGGTTGTCGCTTTCGCTGGATGGCTCCTCTACCTCATCGCATCGACACGGCCGCGATCCTTTCTTTTCGACGATTTACCAACTGTGCTCTTGTATGGGTCGCTCTACAACACATACTCCGACAATGCTGCGCCCTTCGCTTTAATCCCCGTCATGTTAACGTTTGTACGAGGTGTTGCCATTGGAGCTGTCCAACCCAATGGCATTGCACAGCTCGTGTTGCTTGCCATTTGTGAAGTCATCACGATTTTGACTTTGCACGCCTTCCGCCCTTTCCATTCACCAACTTCCATGAATGCTTACCATACGTTCTTCGCAGCTATTCGTCTTGCGTCCATCCTCCTTATGGTTGCTTTTGCGCCCTCGCTTGGTGTATCAGAGGGGCCCAAAGGATGGATTGGATATGTCATTCTCCTCATGCACGCCATTGTACTGATCTTTGGTTTCTTGTTGAATGCCATACAGACAATCGTCGAAGTTGCGGCTCGAATGGCTGGTGCCGGTGGTGATCAGACCACTGGTGCTGCCAGAGGTGGATTAGTACGGGTATTTGGCATGCGTCAGCTTTCGCGTCGCATGCCTCGCCGCGATGTAGCGTCTAGACAGAGCCAACTTTCTAATGCCGCAATGCTGGGCGGGGCCGTCGACTCCGAAGGAAAATCTGGTTATGGAAACAGAATGAGAAGTCAATCTCAAGGTAGCAATGGGGTGCTACTACATAGACATAGCATGGGTCTGGAATCTTTCAACGGTACCCCAGCTGCCGCGTATCAAAGTGGTGGAAACAGTGCCTACACGCCCACGACTCCTGGCGAAGCTAGTTTCTCCTTCCTGCCTGGAGGAAATGGAAGCACTGGCCGCAGCCGCGGGCCACCTCTAGGCATCAATACAGGAAGTCCTTCAGATCCATACTATCGCCCACCACGATTAAGGCGCCCACCCGTACCCGAAACATATTCTCCAGGCTCCAAGAGCCGTGGATCTTGGGCCGATGACGGCTGGGGTGCAAGAAGATGGAGCCATCCTGATACAACGACACCAACCGACACAGGGCCATTCGATGCATTTGAGGGCCCATCTGTGTCTGCGCGAGGCTCTCCAGATTTAGCCCATCTTCCAGCTCAGACGGTTGGTCACGACCCCGTCGCGGACGGTCGACACTCAAAAACAGATTACACGACTAGAGAAGTGGATTTCTACTATAACATTCGTGGACCAGCGCTTAATGCTGGCCAAACTGGCCGAAGACTTGGTACTGGACCGGCGGACCCAACTGGACCCGTGGCGTCTGCTACAGGCTGGGTTAAAAGTCTTTTCGGCGGCAAGACAAAGGAGAAAGGAAAAGGTTTCGAGGTTGTGCGAAGCTCTCGTATGCCTCCTGGCATGAAAGCGAGAAATGTAGCGGGCGAAGAGACCCCTCCAGAGGGTATTCCAGTAGCGACAGGGGCAGCAAGAAATGGACCTATTGATTCAGACGATGAGGGAGGAAACGATAATGAGGTTACAGTTGGTGGTCATCATAACGACGATGAAACATCCGAATCGGATGACGATGTGAGCTCATTGTCGAGCGGCGAGTTGGATGACGAATTCGACACGCATCGTGTCTCCGACATACCTCCTTCACTGCCAGGTATCGATGCAGGCGAAGACATCGAACTTCCAAGCCGTATGGGTTCGCGTGTATCTCGACGAAGCACCATCAAACCTAAAGTCCCCCGCAAGAGCTCTCGTCGCGCCTCCAAGCCCCTCAGCATGACGGCAGACGACCTCGCAAACTTAAAGGAGCTAGGCATTCCATCGGCATCCGGCGCTGCTAGTCAGAAACTTTATGACCCACACCCGACAGCTGATCCAGGGCATTTGCAGGGTGAAACTGCGCGCCTACCATTTGCACGCTCGAACTCTCATAAGGTTTCAATCGTCTCAGCGACATCAAGTGGAGGATTCGAAGATTCTTCACATGGTGGAAGGGGGGCTTTGGGAAGGTACTCGATCGATACCAGAGAGGACAGGCCCACGAGTATTGGGCATGTGCATCAACATTCTCCGAAAACAGTTTACAGCCCCGGGCATGATCTGATGAGTAGCTCAGCGGAGGTTGTCAATGAGGTGGGTAGAAAAAGTGGGGAGGACGACTAGATTACCTTTCTGCGAACTCGACTCATCCCAAACCTCATCGTCATCGTGACTGCTCAGCTAAGGTCGTAACGAAATACTTTGCAAGAGCACTATTGATTAGGCTTCTCTACCTCTATCTCGTCTCACATACGCACATACATCCTCGCCTCAACCTCTCTCATCTCCTTCCATTTCTTTTAATCATTACTGTACACAGCTCACGAATCTTCTTTCGCATTGGCGGTCCGAGCACAAAAAAGCGAGCGTATAAATTCATCATTTTATTTTGGGGCGCGGCAGCATTCGGCGTTGTTGGCATTTTCGAGGGCTTGTGTATACATCCTCATGGAGTTTAGGGGGGGCAGCGGTCATTTCTTGGGTTTGATCTGGGCCTGATAGCGACACTGTGCACCAAGCGAGACATGGACTTGGAATTTTCCTTTTCTTCTTTTTCTGTTTTTGTGGTTGGGTTTCTGTCGCAATAGCTTCTTATACTGATATTATCTCCCCCTCATCTCCCTTTTTTTATAAGCAGACTTTTAGAGTTGGGACTTGGGGTATGGCATGGGAAATGGAAGGCAGGTCGCTTGATGGTCTCGGCTGGCTGCTGAGGGGATGGCGGGCGGCTTTGGGGGGCTGCAGCGCGCATCTTTTTCTTCTCTTTTCTTTTCATCGTGTACTCTGCTAGCACTTATGATGTGCCATAGACGTGTAATATCCAGGAGCAAGCTGTAAACTGCTACTAGCATGCCCCTTTTTCTTAAGAGTACTTGATATTGCGTGTATTGAGAGGAAATGTATGTGATTTGGAAGTGTCGATGGCTTTTTTGATATCTAGCATGTCAGATTCGTAGTCTTGGGTTTTCGAGTTATGCTGGAGAGTTGCTGCAAATGGATTTGGTGGATGCTTTTGATAAGTTGTTTCTTCTCGACATGGTTGCTGTCTTTTGGGTGGTGATGGGAGGTTGAATAGGGGATAAACGTGAGCGTGATGCTTGAGATAGGTAAACTGTAAACACATCCGAGCTCTTTTGGTGATGACAGCGAGAGACTGGGTACTTGCAGTACTGAAGTATAAAAGTGCTCTTGTCTATGCTCTTCCTGCTGTTTTTCTAACCTAGTTGCTTCTTATCACTACTACAGAATGCACTTGACAATAAGCAAGGGGATATTTTGAAGTACAAGTTACTCAATATTCGAATGGTTTTGCAAATATATGTATATATAGGCTATGAGATGTGTGCTCACACAGTTGTAGTGATATGACACAACGTAACAGTTTCATGTATATTAAGCAGTTGCTGTAAGTTTATCGTCAAGTTACATCGACCTTCATACTATCGAGAGTGCATGTCAACTCCATGTGCATAAAACAAATACCCCTGACTCGTTGAGTGATACACTAGCGTGCGTTGGTCGCCGCTTCGCACGCCGTACCCGTTATCGAGCGATAAGAGGTCGTGTGGGATGTGCTGCTCCGCCAATGTATATCCATGTTTGGGCACTCCTGGTCAATCAACCCTCATATTTATTTGCCTTCTGAATATGCCTCCCTGCAAATCACGCATGGCTTCCGTCCGTTCGTACTGAAACCATTCTCTGGAAAACATCTGAGTCCCTCCTCCAGCATAGCTTTACACGACTTGGATAGACTGCGGCCATCTGAAGTGCGGTGAGCATCCGCTTGATCGTCGTTAAGAGGAGGCCTTTGACTGTGGCGTCAGACGTATGTGTGTGCTGAGGCAAATAACTCATGAGTTTGGAAGATTTTCCCTGCTTATGGGATTGGAAGTCCTTGCTGACAGTCGTTCTATTCAGCCTTGCCTTCACAGACCTTTCTTGCCGGCTCGATTGCGCAGTGCTATTCTACAACCAACACAAGATACCATCCTTAACCGCGCTCGCCCCTGGCATATGAAACCCAACATAGCGAATATCCAAAAATCTTGTTGAGTGTATACAGTGTGGAAGGGGTTGCTGGTGATACTAGTGCCTCAAAACGAGTGCAAAAGTTTGGGCCCAATCCCGAATATGGAGAGTCCAGTTATTAGCCCTACTAACACCGACGTGATTGAAATCAAATCCTCCAGCACTCTACAACACGATACAGAGCATACAAAGGGAAAGAACGCGGATATTGCTGGCTGCAGTTCATCAGGCGGCAGTGGAAACATGGGTATGGCAAGTAGCTCAAGCTCAAGGGGCATCTGGGATACAGATCCATTGGCCGAAGGTAGTCGTAGAAACGGGCAGCGCGCAGATGAGGAAGCCGAGATACCTGAGAGGAGCGTTGTTGTGGGAGAAGGAGTTTCAGAGTCCAGACTGCGACATAAGAGAAAGGCGCGGAACGAACAGCCTTCCGGCGAACATCCACAGCTTTCGCCGGAAATCATCGACTTGACGGGCGACGAGGCTGCCGACGAACAGCCTTTGGAGCGTGTCACCAGCAAGACTGGCAGTACTAAGAGGAGGATTTCATCCAGTGGTTCTTCTAGCAGAGTGCTGCCGGACGCTCGTCAAGAGCACAGCGTAACACTGGGCCGTTCTGCAAGTGCCTCTCATAGTCGACCGAGGAGAGTTGAGGCTCCCGATTCAGGGGATGTAACTATAGCTGCAGAATCTTCTAGTCGGCGACCACCTGGTCCAGTCCGAATTCCAAGCCTTGTTTTACCTAGATGGCAACCTGATGCTGAGGTTACATATTGCCCGATATGTCGTACTCAGTTCAGCTTCTTTGTTCGCAAACATCATTGCAGGTATATTCTCCACGTTACTATGAGTCAACCCCACTTCAGTATGATATAAAACTAACATTCCCAAGGAAATGTGGACGTGTTGTCTGTTCATCCTGTTCACCAGTGAGTCTGCTATTGTTGTATGCTGAATCCATACTGACTTCTCAAGCATCGTATAACTATACCATATTCGTTTATTGTTCAGCCAGACCTTGGTCTGATAAATTCATCACAACATAATAGGGGAGGCTCTCTCTATGTGCCGTCAAACATAAACAGCATAGCTGGTTTAGGTGGAGGTGAGAAAGTGCGCATGTGCAATACTTGTGTCGATATGCCATCCGGCGCCCCTCCTGGAGAACAGGACCGAAGAGACACTGGCGTCGCTTGTCGACCTTCTCATCGTCATGACAGAGGCCTCAATAACGAGCAGGCACGAGTCCGATTCCAAAATGGAAGTGAGTCTGGGCCACTACAGAGTCCAAGTATCCCAAGAGATGATACTATGACTGCACGAGACTTTATTATGCGATCTAGGAGTAGTACAGTATGTTTTATAGTTCTAATCGTTCTTTACAATATTTCGTTGTCTACCTCGAGCTAACCTTACCCAGGTCTCTACTGAAAGACAAAACAACCCTCAAGCATATCCTGGACGGCCCAACCATAACCCGTCACGCTCTCTAGCATCCAATGTCATCAGTGCCCCGCGCAACTTCGCAGATTACAGTGCCTACCAAGGCCGCGTCACAGTATCCAACCACAATGGCCTCATAAGCGGCTCCAACCCACAACCACACTATCGCTCTCTCCTTGACCCCAATCACCCAAATAACACCTCTCAACCTGACCTCTCACGCCCACTTCCAGCAGCCCCCCGCATCGCCGAAGAAGACGAATGTCCCGTTTGCCACCGTGAGCTCCCCTCCCGCACGCTGAGCGACTACGAGCGCCTACGCGAAGAACACATCAACGACTGCATCTTACGGCAGATCTCCGTGCACAGCGGAACCGTCCGACCAGGCGCCTACACCTCGAACTCTCAACCGCCACCGCAGAACAGCTCCATACCTCCCGTGCCCACGACTTCAACCTCCCCTCCACTCTCTCCCATCGCTACTTCCGCTGCCGCTCCTCCGCTCGATACGCCCGAGGCCCGCACGGCGGCTCGCGAACGCGCCCATGCCGCCGTCGTGCTGGGCCGCGGTGCCTCGTCCCCCGGCGGCACGCACCGCCTTACTGGTATGTTCCCGTATACGGCGACGGAGAAGGACTGTGTGGATGAGGCGGAGTGCACGATCTGTCTCGAGGAGTTCGAGGTGGGTGTTGGCATGGCGCGTCTGGAGTGTTTGTGTCGGTTCCACAGGAAGTGTATTCGGGACTGGTTCAAGGGGCACCCTGGTGAGTGTCCTGTGCATCGGATGATGGGGCTCGATTAGAAGGACGCGGTCTAGACAGGACGTGATTGTGAAGTAATTTGTGAAGATTGTGATGGTGGTGGAATGCGACTCTGTGTCCCTGGCGTTTTGAGCGGTTATGAACGAATGATGATTCGGAGGTTCTTTCTCTTCCCTCCCTTCCCACAGACGTCGTTGAGCGATGCTGTTTCCAGCTCTTTAATTCTGCATACCCTCCATGGTACTTGGCTACATTGCTACATTGCTACATAATTTGGTGCTCAAATCTACTCTTTCAAACCAACTTCTCTTGCCCGTCGTGCAGATTCCGAGACAGTCCCATCACTTTTGCGCAGTCGGTGATTTTTGACCGGAGCAGCCAGCTGTTAGGAAGAGACGATATCATTGTCTGTGTCCACGCAGGCACTGTCCTCGCAAGTATGAAGTGCCAAACTCCCGTGCTGTTAGCGTACAGAAATGCAAGTGTAGCCACGCACTCTGCCTACCTGGACAGGGATTCGCAGTCCATGTGCTGTTCTGTGTATTGTGTTGCTTGTTTACTCGGTGTTTATATCCATCCCACACACAACACAGCACAGCACAGTGCCCATAACACAAACCCATCCATAATCCATACACACATTATAATACAACGCCCGTAATCCAAGCCCACCCATGATCCATATACAGCATTCATTCAATCAAAAACAAACAGAAAAAATCGCTACAACGCTAACCGCTAGTATTAAAGAGCACTCTCACATTTCCAACCCTACTCATCTCTCGTGTCGTCTCGTTCCGTCTCGTTCTGTTCTATCCCATCCCAACCTGTCCTTGGGGAATCCATCTTCATATCTCCCACAATCCGGCAATCCACAACCACGCATTTACAATCCCTATTTCCCACCCTTCAAGCCCTGCAACAGAAGCATCGCCTGCTCAACTGGATACCCAATGAAGACGGGGCCCGTAAATACCATGGGCGGCCCATTATACGGTCCACTGGCACCCGCACTCCTATTCCCATTGTCGTTGCCGTTCCCAGTGCCATTGCTATTCGAGGTTCCGTTCTCAACACCCACACCCGCACCCCCCAGACCATTCACAGCCCCATCAGCACCAATAAACGTCGGCGCAGCCCCAGCATCAGCATCAGTGGCATGCGATTCCTGAGGCGTATGCTGTGGTATCGAAGTCTGCACGGGCTCGGGCCTCTTCATCTTGGTATGATCGAAAGGACAGGCCCCCTTCTTCTGCGGCACCGGCTCCGGGGCCCTATCCTGCTCATCAGCGGCCACAGGCGTCGCGGGTTCCCTGGGCTGGTCGAAACCGAATGGACAGCGCATCGGAGGGCCTGCTTTAGCAGGGGGGGAATCGACGAGCGGGCGGGTGGAGATGTTTTCTTCGGGCTCGGGCACATCGCTCGGGACATGGCCGTTCGTGACGTTGACGGGGGATGCGGGACGCGATTCGGGCACAGGATGGGCGTCGAAGGGGACGGAGATACCCCACGGGCGACTTGGGGACTCGCCAACGCGGACTTCTTTCAGATGGCGTTCGAAACGGCCCTCGCGATCATCTTCGTCGTCCTCGAGAACGGTGGGTCTGTCGTCGTCATCGTCGTCATCGTGGTTCGGGTCGGCAGAGCCCGTGGTGCTGACGCCATTGGCCCAGTTCTCAACCCGTTCGTTCGATTTACGTTCGGCCTCGATGAACTCCTCTTCCTCGTCCTGATCGACAGGTAGCATGGGTTGGTGCTTGTGTCCCAGGCCCTGGATCATGCTGACCAGGTTGCCGTACTTGGCGTCCAGCTTGCGAATGTCATCCTCATTACGTTGGTAGCGTTTCACGCAGACCTCGTGCGAGCGCGGAATCTCGTGCTTATGCGTCTCGAAGTAATGAGCTACCTCCTCAGGGGAATGTTGGTCCAGGAAGCGGATGGGACATTTCGGTGCTGAGCCTGAGGCCGAGGGTGCCACGGAGGAACGCGCTTGCGGGGGCAGAGATTCGGCGTACATGGCTGCGCAGATGGGGTCTTCGTTATGGTGCACATGCGGCTTGTGGTCAGATTTAAAGGTAGAGATGTTATCAGAGGAGGTGAGGTTGAGGTTTTGGTTTGCTGCCGCGTATGGCGGCGGCGAGAGTTGGTCATCTGCCGAGGCGGTTTTGTTTGTACTTGCGGCCATGGCCATGGGAGCGTACGGGCACTTCAGGTCACTTTTCTTTCCGGGCACGGTGAAGTCCTGCTCTAACACGGTGGACAAGGTGGTTCGGCGAGACGCCCGTAAACTGTTTGACCTGATACTATTTGTGGTTCCCGTCCCCGCGAGGCTTCGGCCACTCGAGGCAGCGGCCAGTCCACGTATTACAGCTAGCTTATGTGATGCCTGACGCCCGTCTCTTATAGCTACCGCTGTCTGTTGCTTCGATGCTGTGTGCTTCCTGGAGGGAAGAGGAACAAATCCGGCCCTGTCCGGGGATAGCAACTGTAGTTCAGGCGGTAGCTGGAGCTTTGCCAAAGTGCTCGATATCTCTAAGTCTGACGGCGCATACTTGTCCGCTAAATGTTGATACTTTTTGAGGGTATTCCAGTCAGCCTTGAAGTCCTTGAAATTGTGGTGGGGTTGGTTGATTGGGAAATGAGAAGCACGAAAAGTATGAAAATTTCAGGATACATGGTTTGTGTCGGTCGCTGCTGCTAATTGCAACTCCAGATCTAGAGCTATGTTGTTCATCATAAAAAGAGGGGGGGGAGGGAAGAGTATAACTTTTTTCGTTGTGGTATTGATGATGATGATTATGATGATGAGATGAAGAAACTTACTTGTTCATGGGCAAATCTGAGCTTGTGCTCTAGAATAGTCTTTCTGTCGCTCAGAAGCTGAACCTCATCAGCTAGAAGGGAGAAGCTGTCGGACAAAGTGTTCAAAAGCTCATCAAAGTCACGATCATTATTCTGCATTGTTAAACAGAAGGGAAGAAGGGATAAAGGGAGGAGGAGGAGGAGGAGGAGGAGGAGGAAAGGAATGTTTTTGTTTCTGTTTCGTCTGAAGTTGTTGATTGGTTGAGAGATGGGTTGAGTTTGGGTGTGAGAGATGAAAGTGGAGGGCAGAGGAATGTGCTTCACCCGTGAGTCAGGTGAGTCGCCGCATCGGAGGAGTACCTGATTTCAATGCCTTGACAATCAGGTACCAATCTCATACCTGCAACAAAAACAAATCATGTGACTGTCATCTACTTATCGGATGGCGGATATCGCGTATCAGGAATCCGGAGTTTGGCAGAAGGCGACACTTACAAGTACATATGTACGTCCAACCGAGCCGATGGAACAGCCGATGAGAAGTCAGGAGAAACTGAAGGATGAAGGATAAATGATAAACGATGAATGATAAACGATACCCGATACCCGATGAACGATGAAGGGGGTCCCTGGACCGGTAGAATGAGGGGAAGAAGGAGAGAGGAGATTGCATCAAAGTGCCATGAGAGACAGTCCCCCCTCCAGGACGAATGAGACCCAATGCACGAAGGACTCGGATTGTTCTCCTTCATTCCCGCTGGTAGTATTGCTGTTAATGCTATTCGTGTGTGTTCATGTTCATGTTCATGGTGATGTTCCTGTTCCTGTTCTATATTCGACATCTCACTTGCATAGTACGCACTCATGCTCCGTGCTCGAGGCTAGAAATTGGCAGATCTATTTTGTACTTATTACTTACTTGTACTCCATAGTCCCTCTAGATTCCTTCTTGTTCTTCTTTTTCCCCTCCTCCTCCTCCTCCACCCGACACAAGCGGGCACGTTCTGATTCTGACAGTCAATGGTCAACGAGTAGTGACAAAGACAGAGATCTCGCCTTACTTCACTCGAGTGCTGGTGGCTTGGTGGCTTCGGAGCTTCGTATCCATGAGTAAGGTATGTGTGCATACGAAGTGCAAAAGGTATGATAGATAGAGTACGGGTTACGATGAATGAGAATAC
Source organism: Xenosphaeropsis pyriputrescens (assembly GCA_022609375.1). Taxonomy (NCBI): domain Eukaryota; kingdom Fungi; phylum Ascomycota; class Leotiomycetes; order Phacidiales; family Phacidiaceae; genus Xenosphaeropsis; species Xenosphaeropsis pyriputrescens. The sequence goes on from JAGKQE010000057.1 coordinate 181,755, forward strand.
GTGAAGAAGAGGCACCTCGCGATACTCTATTCGAGTAAACAAGTAGACAAGTCAGCGAGTACTGTAATTTACGTTACTGTGCCATGGAAAGAGTGTTTTCGTATTCTGCTGTATCCTATTGGACTTTGGTTTGTACGTACAGTAGTACTATGTACTTGAACTCGAAGTGCCATTCCAATTCTAGTTCTAGTTCTAGTTCTAGTTCTAGCTCAACTCAACTCCGTAAGTGAAGTACCCTTCGCGTATTGGATTCATATAAATAATGCCTGTCACGAACTGTGTACTTGTAGTACTTGTACTGGTACGTAGGAGGTGATCTTACCTCACATCGTCAAGAGGTGAGGTGAGGTGCATCTTCATGGTAACAACTTGTACTAATATCGTAGCAGGAGGGGCACCTCACATCAACGTGCATGTTCAGTGATAGAGCCCCACTCAGGCCAGCGCAAGAGAGACTGCAGCATAGTGGGTTAATTACGCGTGTGTGATTGCGCTGCCCATCGCCGGGGGGGACTTGTACTTGTACTTAGATACGCTCAAAGTGTCTGTGTAGGGCTAATATGGTCACTAATTGACCGCTAATGAGTACAAGTACATAGTTACTCGATAATAACGGCCATTAATACGTATTACACATGTACTTGTACATGTGTACAAATACATGAGTACATACAGACAGGTCAACAGTCAAACCAATGATGGCTAGGATGGTTGTTCATATACTGTTTATATATGTATATATACAGATACATATACATATATATACTCAAACATATATTCCTTACCGAATACTATTCTCCTCATTAATCTTTTGATGATGATGATGATGATGATGACAATGAACCTGTTAATAGCCCTGCCTCTAACCGGTGTCTCATGCTGGTCTCACGTCTCACGCTGTGTCCCTTACGGTGATTTGGCTGACTTTGACATGCGGTTGAGATGCCCTGCAATGCCTTGCGATAAGCGCTTATCTGCCATTTCCTTGTCATTTATTGGGTAGTGTGAGCTGTCAGACAAGAAGGCAAGACAGGAATTCAGATGTCCCCTAGAACATGAATGGAATGATTTACCTATCTCTGTGGAATATATAGTGAGTCGGATATATATATCCGACGAGGGAGACTTCCCCGGTGTCAATGTTAATCGAAGAGGTGAGGAGAGATGAGATGAGGTGAGATGAGTATCTACCTAGGTAAGTAACAGTAGAGGCCGAGGCAGTAGAGGCCTTTTCTACTCCATCTCTTCCCCCTCATTCTCCTCCTTCTCCTCCTTCTCCTCCTTGTCCTCCCTTTTCTAAGTAAATCCAAGTACATCCAAGCAGATCCCAAGTACATCCCAAGTAATACCCAAGTAATACCAAGCATTTCCAAGCATTTCCAAGTGACATCCAAGTGACACGCAAGTCTGTTCTAGAAATGAAAAATCCCAATCCCAAGCAAAGGAAAAGGCTGCACGGGCATGGATGGGCATGGGCATGGGCATGGGCATGGGTGAGCGTCCCTTTCGTATCCATTCAAGCGCCAATACCTCGTAGCGACCTGGTGTGGTCTGGTCTGGTATGGTCTGGCATGGCATGGCATGGCATGGCATGGTATTATGGTACGTGCTGTGTGCGCATTCATCACAAACATCTCATCTCTTATTCATCCAGTGCAATTGAAGTTGTGATTTCTTTATATATACTCATAATATGACTATCATAAAGAGAAGTCCTTGTCGGGGGGGGAAGAGACAAAACAAAGGGAAAAGGAAAGGAAAAGCAAAAGAAAAGAGAAAAGAGAAAAGAGAAAAGAGAAAAGAGAAAAAAGAAAAGACTAAAATAGTAGAAACATACATAATACATGAGTAGGTAGTAAGTAATAAGTCAGTCTCTAGTGTATCCACGACCGACACGGCAAGTAGAATATTCATATTCATCATAGTCCATCAGGCGTGCGGTACTAAGAAAACGGCCAACTGCCTGACTCCATGTCATCGTGCACACATCACACTTCATACATCGTATATACAACTTTTTCCCTTTTCGTCCTTTTTATTTCTTGTTTCCTATCTCTCCCTCTCTCCCTCTCTCCCTCTCTCCCCCTCTCCCCCTCTCTCTTTGACGTCCTCTCTTTGATGTCCTCTCCAATCTTCCCCTCCAAAACTCAACTTCAAACAAAGTCATACTGCTCTGCCTTGCCTTGCCTTGCCTTGCCTTGTCCTACCCTGCTCTACCTACCTAGCTATCCTGCCTTGCCTTGTCATCTCACTTTCGTTGTTGACTTCTCTCCCTCTCTACCTCTTGTCAAATCAAAGTCAAAGCAGACAGAACATTGAGTCAAGATACTCTCGACTATTGATATCATTCGTTCATTCATTAGTTGAGTCCAAATCTAAATCCAAATCCAACATCAACATCAAATTCAATCCTGCCTCTCTTTGGCACTCAGACCTTGGACCCTCATTCTTTTTTTAATGTTGATCTTGATACCACTCTCTACCCTGCGTCCAATCAATCCCAACAAATACAACTACAACTACGTATTTCGTCGTCAAGAAAAGCACAATCCCCCGGTCACTTATCACCAGGTAGAAGAAACGAGCGCCCTGCATACATTCTGAGACGTGCAGATCCCGCAAAAAACGACCAGCAACTGTCCAAGTGGTCCAGTCCAATCCACGACATCTGCCGCGGGGGGGGGGGGGGGGGGGGGGGGGGGGGGGGGGGGGGGGGGGGGGGCGGGGGGGGGGGGGGGGAAAAAAAAAAAATTTTTTTTT
>JAGKQE010000058.1:0-183917 GCA_022609375.1 Xenosphaeropsis pyriputrescens
TATAACTCTTCTTCTACCATTTTTATTATATATCAAATATTACTCTTTATATTATACTCTACTATATCTCTCTTATTCTCTCTATAACTCTTTATATTTCTCTTTCTATTACTCTTCTTATAGCTCTTCCTACTCTTTTTATAACTTTCTTTCTACCTTCTATATTACTTTCTATACTACTTTCTATTATATCTTATATAATTGTTATAACCCTAACCCTAAGTAGGTCCAATACTAAGGAAGGTAGACAGTAGTTAGCAAGGTAGGCTATATAGGGACATTATAGGGTTGGATAGTTATATAATAGAACTATAGGAACTATAAGAGTTCCCCTAGTTCCCCAAGCATAAAGCTACTATATAGATCTTGTTATTTCCTAAGTAGATAGGAGCTTTGTGCTTAACTTCAATCAATACTTTGTTACCTACCTTTGTCCACCTTGATCTTAGTATTCAGTTACATGCTTCGATACCAACAGCCACTTGATCTAGTTACTAGAGACCCCCTACCTCTTCGAATATCCTGCTAGTATATTCACCCCGCTAAGAAGCCTATGCCTTGACACCACCTAGCAGTAAGGACCTAACAATAATGCATTTAATTCTAGTCGACTATTCAAGTGCACTCAATTCAAGTCAATTATTCAGGTGCACTCAATTGCGCCTAACCCCCAATTCCACTCTCACCAAAAAAAGCTTTTCTGACATGTCAGAAAAGCAGAAATAATGATAGGACTCTAGTACTAACTGTAGAATTCAGGACTCCTATAAAAATTTAGACACAATATATATATAGGATCTTGTTAGGATATGTCCTATACAAATCAACAATCGAGTCAATAGTATAGGTGAGTATAGAGTGGGTTGAAGTTGGTATCTTGTTGATTAATATTAAGTACCTTATAGTATGTTACAACAATTATCGATATTTATAATTCAGTTCAATATCTTCGTGTTACATGCTAGACAATCAAACTTTCATTATCATACAGGTCTATTCTAATCTAAAACTTGAAAACTTGTTCCTTCTCATATCCGAGCTCCTTGAGGATACCGGCGAGTTCACCCTGATCACTCGGAGAATTCTTGGTGCCAGAGATGGCCTTGTACAAAGGTGGAGGACCACAAACCATGACCTTGATATCCTCAGTCTTTGGTTCCGGAAGAACAGTCTTCAAGAGCTCCTTGTCGATGAAACCCTTGCTACCTCTCCATTCCTTTGGTGGGTTGTTGAGAACGTAGAAGGCGCGGAATCTTTGTGGGTAGGTGTTTTCAAGATGCTCAAACTCTCTCTTGAGTAGAATGTCCTCTTCACTAACATTGGCAAAGACAAGAGTGACCTTGGTCTGATCGGCTGGGTTGTTGAAAATGGCGCGAGCGATCTGGTACATTGGGGTGATTCCAGTTCCACCAGCGATGAGAGCGACGTGCTTGTACTTGTTGGCTTCATATGGAAGCTTTGGAATTGGACCCTTGAAATCGAGACGCTGTTGAGGCTCCATGGAGTGCATATGTTCGGACATGACACCATTTGGATAGACCTTCACCATAAGATCAAGGAATCCCTTCTCGTCTGTTTCAATTAGCGTTAGTTACCAAAAGAGATATGGTCAAACTTACTCTCATCGCTGACAGGAGTATAAGGTCTGATGGCTGGCTTCTCCATCTCTGGACCCTTGTACTTTGTCAAAAGCGCGGAAGCGACCTTCAATCCGGAAACCTCATCGCCTTCTGGGAGAGCGAAGCGGAACTTCTTGGTGTTGTGATTGATGTTCTCAATTGAATCCAACTTCAAACTGACCCATCCTTGATCTCCACCAGTGAAAGCGGCCTTTCCGACAGACCCTGGTTGAGTCTGCCCGACGAGACCTTTGGCCTTCTCTTCAGCATCGTTAGCTGCGCCCTTGATCTTCTCGGCATTATCACCCTGGTTGAGGAAGTAGTAACCTGCTCCGGCAGCGATAGCAGCTACACCGGCGTAGATAGCTGCGTTGGAGCTACCTGTGGAAGACTCGGTCGCATATCTGCGGTATTGCTGAGTTTGTCAGTAATGAATGGCGCGAAAGGCTGATTCTGACCTACAGTTCTCAATGGCTGAGCTGATCTGAAGGCCTGTCGTGCGAACATGATGATGATTGTGGAATGGTTGATGTGTACGAGTCGAGACGAGCAGAGACGAGCAGAGAAGATGGAATGATTGCATTGGATTTGCGAATTACGTGAGGAAGAGCTGGTCCCTGCATAGTGACGTCTTATTAATGCTAAGGCTCAACCAGTCGCGAAAAGTGTATTTCCATCTGTCCACCCTCGATCTTCCGGCAGGAATCGAGATCATCTCAGGCACCGCATCGTCGGCAACAGGCCATCTAGTGGCAGTGGCACGGTTTCATCGTGACAACAGCGGATGACCGAGCGCCGACTTATCATAAGGAAAAGGTTTTGATGGAAATGCGGGGTTCCAGTTGATCTACAAACCATGGCGGACTCTCCAGAAGAAAATCGTGCAGAAGCTGCAAGAAGGAATCCTCCAAGTAGCAGTTCAAGACCGCCATCATACAGTTATTCAGCGCAAACAAACAATGAACGGAATCGAATGCCTAGCGAGAATCATTATGAGAGTCAGGATTATCAACGATTCTTGAGAGGATCAATGAGAGGCTTCGGTGATACTGGATCTATCAGGTCTATGGATTCCAGATTCAGCATGAATGAGCAATTCGCAGCGTCCAGACGCGACTTCGAATTCGATATGGAGAGCGATACAGAATCCATTCTCGAGCCTGCGCCAATCATTGATGAAACTACAAACGAGACTACTGAGAACAACGCAGGAGAAGCTTCCGACGACGACGACGCAATGTCAGATATCAGTGAAGCCGAGGTTCTACGATTGATGGATGCCGATGATGACGCCCAAGATTATTACACAATACTCTCGCTCCCAAAAGATCCCCCTCCAACAACGGCGCAAATCCGAACGGCATATCATCGTCTGAGTCTAGCCTTTCATCCTGATAAACAGCCACCAGCATTGAAAGCTGCCGCAGAAAGACATTTCTCACGGATTCAGAGGGCATATGAAACTCTGGTGGAGCCGAGGAAACGAGTCATCTATGATTTGGAGGGCGAGGAGGGTGTGGAGGAGGAATACAAAGTCGGGGGCGCTATGGGAAAAGGCGGAGAAAAAGACATGCTCGAAGTTGGTGTCAAAACTCTCAGTCCTGCAGAGTTCAAAGCTTGGTTCATGAATGTTCTGAAGAGAAGGGAACGGACGGCTGTAGAAGCGCTTGTCGGGAGCAGTGGCTCCATCACAGTGCGGTTAGATGGGAGCAGCTTATTCATGGGAAATCACCCTCTCGACTTCCAAGACCCAGATACGGGTGTCATGGTGCACCTCCCCGCTCCACGGTGCGAAGTTCGCTCACTGAGCATCTCGCATGATTTTCTCGTCCCATTGACTGGTGCTGCTCAAGTATACCGAAATTCATTGCAAATGCTCGAGAATTTGTTGGGTGATGATATGGATACGCCGGTTGAGGAGTTGCCCGAACGGAATTGGGAAGCTGCCGCATACGAAAATTGTCCCACTCTTTCAATATCTGCTGGTATTCAAGGAAACATAGCTACGAAGGTTGCAAGTCATCAGATTCTGGACGAGCCGCAACCTTTCACCGTCCGTCATAAGTTCATGGTGGCAGAGGACTTCACCATAGGAGCGGGCATTAACCATAAATTCCCGGAAGCCGATATCAATGATTCTAAAGGGGCTTCTTTGTTGGCAGGCAGCGAAGTCAGCTTTTCAACAACTTTCCTTCCACGACGCACTTATAGAGTTGGCATCGTACGACGGTTTATCCTTCTTGAAAATACCAGGCCTTTCTTTGTTGCTCTTGAAGCCAACCAAGGGCATAACAGGCCCACACCTGAACCCGGTGTCAACTTAATACCACCTGAAATTAGTGCAACGGTTACCCGTCCCATCAACAACAATTCCAGTATCTTCTGCCGACTTCATAGTGGTGCATTCATGTGGCCCTCATGGACTGTACCGTTGGTGGAAACCTTTGTTCAGATTCCAAAGTTTCTAATCACGAGTGGCAATCCTTCTAGTGTGCAGCTAGGTTGGATATACGCCGAGAACATGGGGCAGCATGCGGATCCAGATGGAGCATCTATTCATAGATCCCCAAATTCGGCAAACGAGAAATGGCAGGTGTCTTTGAATGCATTTTCTACGACCATGAGTATACGCGCAGGTTATGGGAGGGACTTTTTCTCTCGCTCTCAGGATCCACCAGTTCGCTCACGCATTATGAACAGCGGCGAAGCATTGCCTATCCAAAAGCCGCGACGCAGAGATATAACGGGCGTTCGACTCGAAGTAGAAGCCAACGTTGACATAGACATGTCGCTATCCTGGAACGTTCAAGGTGTCAAACGTATAGGAGACTTCACCGCTGTGGGATTAGGTATTGGAGTGCATTTTTCTAGTCTGACATTTTCTTTTTCCTGGAGTCGACTTGGCCAAGAAATCAAAATCCCAATCATGATTCTCCCACCAGAACTTCTTAACAGCCGTGCCGTCTTCTTTTCCCTTGCTTTTCCATGGGGTCTCTACAGCGCCTACGAATTCTTGATTCTCAGGCCCGTGGAACGCCGCGCACGGCGGAAACTGATAAGACAAAAGAGAAAGGAACTGAAGGCTAACGTGGAAAGAAAAAGAGAACAAGCACTGCAAGCCGTTGAATTGATGGCGGCCCAGGTGGCGTATAAACAAGCCCTGGAGTTAGAAAATAATGGTTTGATAATTTTGGAAGCTCGTTATGGTACTCCGTTGTCGACCACGCAAAGTACTGGAATGGGCGAGTTCGTGCCGGGAGAGGTGGTTGACGTCACAATTCCATTAGCAGGCTTGGTTGAAGGGGGTCAATTGGTTCTGAACAAGAAGGTCGACAGGAATGGGATTCTGGGATTCTATGATCCAGTACCGCTTGGACGTAAAGGACTGGGCGTTAGGTATTCGTTTGGAGGCAAGGCGCACGAAGTTTTCGTCAGCGATAAGGAGAGTTTAACTTTGCCACAGAGAGAGCATGAGGTTCAGCTCGATTAATGGATTTGCGATGTGGATAGGAATGGTTTGTATATACCCTGCTCATAATTTATTGTTATCTGTTACATAGTATCCAGAACGAGATTCAAATCGCTCATCCAGAAGCTCTCTAAGCCATATCCTCTGACCTACAGTTTTCTATAACTGACATAGGAGCAGATTTTTTGAAAGGAAGTGACGTGGCGTGACGTGACTACAACACCCTTGAACTTGACATATCCCACAATAAATTTGGTATTTGGTATTTGGTATTTTAAACTATCTGAATTTACTCGGAATGAATGCCAATCAGCGTACCCGGTGCCGGATACTGCTTTCCGGTTAACTCGAGTTCACCATACAAGAAGGGACCATCGACAACGAGATCGGCAAGGTGGCTGCGATCGTTGAGAGGAGGCTGCAGAGTTGGGTACTCTGGGGCAGGGAGAACGAGGCAGGCACGTCCATCGATGGCTTGCATGTAGTGGGCGTTGATTCCAGGGGTCTCCCAGAAGGCCATGTTGGGGTCGTACTTGTTCTTGATCATCGACAAGCGTTGGTAGTTCTCGCCCCAGAAGGATTCCCACCAATTCTCTTGTTGGTAGTTGGCCTGAGGTGTGTTAGTCAGCGACTCTGTCTTTTATGCTGATGAAGGGTATTTGAGGTGTAGAGAATTCATTGCATACCTCGTTAATATATGCACCCATATGGGGAGCAAGTTCTCGGAGTCCATCGACATTCAAGCCGCTCGCTGCGTCGCTCCAACCAACAAGATGCACAACTGCCTTCCTCCATCCTGGATTGGCGGAAGTATCCTTTCCATCACCTTGAGACTTGCCAGGGGCATCAAGCATGATACCATAGTTATTGTGGCAGCCGCGGAGAGCGTAGGTGATGTTTGGGCTCTGAAGATGTTCAGCGGCAAGGAGACGACTATCGTATGGCATGATACCACGGTTGTATGGAGGAGCATCTGGTCCTATTTCCGGTACGAAGGTACCATAGGTCTCGTCAAAGAACTCACGATAGTTGGCGAATTCGAATGGTCTGGTCTGGAAAGGGGTCATATTCTTAAAGGACTGCATCTTAGTCAAGATTGGCTCCCAGACCGAATTTGCCTTATCAATTCCTGACTGATTGCCAGGGTGAATCATGAAGCCTCGAACGTTGCTTGGGTTCACGTAAACAGCACCGCTAATTCCTTTTTCATGCAGCCCTGGAAGTTCTCCAAGGAGGTAATCCATAGCATCACTGATAGGACCCTCGCCAGTGGCAGTGTTAGACACGTTGGAGCCTGTGATAGTGGAGTTGAGATACCAGTTGTAGCCAGTGATAGGGGTAGCACGATGAGCTTTCCAGGTTGACTGGATAATAACGCCAAAAGTGCCGCCTCCACCTCCACGGATGGCCCAGAAAAGATCGCAGTTGGAAACATTGTTAGCAATAAGTAATTGTCCATCAGCGGTAACAATCTTGGCCTCAAGCCATTGGTCTACACCAAGACCATACTGGGCAGTGAGTGGGCCATAACCACCGTTCTGTCCCCAGCCACCACTTACAGCAACACCGGCTATAAAGATGTGTCAGTAGAGTAACAGTGACGAAGAGGTATGTTGTATATTGTGATAAAATGAAATTGGCATTGATGTTCTTACCTGCACCACCGCTGACAGTAAACAGTCCTGAAGGAGAGACAGCATAATTAAGAGCAAGACCGACAACAGCAGGTCCAAATGTAACTGCAGCTTGAACATCATCAAGTGGGGTAATAACATTGGGGCTTTCATAGGTATAATTAGGGCTTGGAGCACCCTCAGTGGTTGGGACGAAAGATTCGAGGACCTGTACTTTGTCGAGGAGAGACAAGTCGATGATGAGACCAGAAGCAGCATCGCTACGGCCTAGCTGGTCATGGCCGGTGGTGATCACGGATAGACGAATATTGTTAGCAGTTGCAAATTTGATGGCAGCCTGCACGTCCTCGGCACCTTGAGCGCGGATACGGTAGTTGGGAATAGGACGGCCAAGACCATCAGTGCTGTTGGATTGAATGACTCCTGGAATTGCCGCCTTCCATTCATCGGGGGCGGGCCAGTCTCTGTCGGTAATCAGTTTACGGCATCCCTCCGGCGTCGTGGTCGAGTTGATCAGGCTGCTGGCATGGCAGAGCGTATAGGTGGGTAACGTAACGGCCAGGTAAAATAGGAAAGTCGACTTCATTGCGGAGGAGAAGCTAGAGGTCGTCGAAAGATGAATAACATACACAGGAGTGATTTAATATCTGCTCGAGCGGAACACATAGGCAGTTATATAAATATTTATCATTGTTTGCGGATATGGAAAGAGCAGCGTTTCTCCTTTCGTCATACCTGAGATGATCTTTCGGACTCTATACGCAGCTTCATGAAATGTACGAGCGAGCGAGAAGGATCAGATCCCATTGAGGCGGGGCGAGTACGAGAGATAATGATCCGCGCATAGACAGCATGTTGGCTCAGCGGCTGCCAAAGCTATTATGCGTAAGTTAGGCCAACACAGAGGTACTCGAATCAGGCGGCTGGTGTTTATGAAACTGTTTATTGTATAGTTGTGTGGCAGCTTGAGATGTCATGATAAACATCTTATCATTTCAAGCTGTAGGATTGAGGAATAGTAACATTGTATTAGGGAATATCGGGTACACTTTCAACATCATAACTTCGCTTGTTTTGCGTGGCAATTTGATTGCAACAAGCAAAAGTCATTATATCGTGAAATAAAAAAAACACAAGTTGACGATGTACTCGCATTGGTGACCGATGAAGTGAGCAGAACTTTGAACAGGGACATACACTGATATGAGACGGTACCAAATAGTGAGCAGCTTTCTTGATCGACGTTAGAGCTAACACGATAGGGGGTTTTAGGTACGAGGTACGAAATACGACTTACGACTTACGACTTACGACTTACGAAGGCTGTCAGGAATGTTGGAATTATACTCTCAGGGTTTCAATCTGCAACCTAGAATATTACCTAGATGTTCTAGTGGAGGTGAATCGCATAAGCCGTATGTCGCAATTGCGGGGTAGTTATGAGGAGTGCTTAGATATATCGTACTCGATCCGTTGATAATTCTTAGGTACCTCGCTGTTTGTATTGCTCGCAACAAGTGGAAAGGCTTTGAAGGCCATGACATGTTATTTGAGGATTGCTTACCTAATTACGGAAATCCTTAGAGGCTGAGCCTTTCACAGAGAAAGCAACTCTCCAGAAACTGTTGATCTAAAAAAACAATGGGACTTCGGCCATTTCTGAGGAGATGTCAAATACATGCGATATTGACTAGTTCAGCATTTGTGGACTCCTCGTTGGCTTTCTTCACTCGTAATGCGTCAACTTACGAAGATACATCGGCATCACGATGGTCGATATTCTGTCCATGAGCGCACTGTTGCGTTCTTCATTTCGGCGTGTTGGAATTGATTTCGATATGGTCTCGCAACAGCCCTCAGAGCGAGCGAAACGAATGTCAGCGAATGGTGAAACCACAATGCTCACTGCCAAAGTCGATCTCCTCAAAGCAATAGGTATATGTCTCATGTGAGAAGAATGTCTGCTTCCTAGACAGGCATAAGGTACAAATCTTGTGCTGCTGGTATCCTATATATCTCCAATACAAACTAACAATGAACGAGTTGCGCATCTGGCCACTGACCACTGGACTGTAGCATTCAATTGTGATGAGAGTATGCAGAAAGATAGAGCATAATCATCGAATAGCAACCAACTTGTCGATTAAATCCAGTAATTCATCCTTGTAGGATAGACTGCGCCAAAATCAGCCTTACCTCTAAGCTCCCGCGCCTCCGATTGCGTAAGTGAACTCTTGCGCTTCCAAAATCCTCAGATACTCGGCAGCATTTCTCCAACGTTCGCCTACTCTTCTCAAGCAACCCCTGAGAACATCCAGAGCCATTTGTGCTCCTTCATCCCCACTCTCTCTCACAAACCAAGCCCAATTTGCAGCTCCAGCGTACAAACTATCCATCACTAGAGGTGAAATCCGATCAACATCAGTCGTGTAAGGAGTTCGGCTAATGATCTGTTCAGCAAAACTCTTGATATCAAGAGACACAGCCTTCAGCCCATGGACCGATTCTATTTGCATATTTTGATCAGGCGGGATGTCGTCGCTACTAGGCGCCGTTGCACTGGGAACTCTTTCCGTATGATTACATGCGTAAGGGTCGTACAGGGTAGATAGAGCGCTGAAACAGGTTGCCATTGGGGCGGAGAGATTGATATAGTCTGAAGAAGTCGCAGCCTCTTCCATGATCTGGGTTGTGAGAGCACGAATCTCTGTGTTCAACTGAAGGGCCTCTTTATGCTTTTCAGCATCGGAAGTATGTTGTTTAGTATGATGCCGAATAGCTTTTGCTACCGCATTACTGGCTTGACATAGACGAGCGAATGGAGCAGTCGGCGAGGTGATAGCAGCGGATACTGTCACCGGCGCTGATGATAGAAGCTCGCCGGCATCCTAAATATGTTAACATTATCCTTGATCTGCTTCGTTTTTCTCTATTGACTTACCCACGCTGCATCATCACATGGGAGGTTCTCTGATGGTAGTGGATCATCACTTGCAAGACTATGACCACGCGCTCCAAGAGTTACAGCTCTGTCCAAAATTCGCACACCCCACCATACTCTTCGTCTCTCTTCAACTTCAGTCCATGTACCCTATCAGAATTAGCAACTACTCATAAATCGAAATTTCACACTCACAGCTCTACCAAGAAGCTGTGCAGCTTCAGGATGTCCACTGATGCCCAAAAGTGATCCATATCTTGTACAAGCTCCGGCAGTCATCCAAGCAGCTGGATAAATAGCTTGACCATACTCATACAGTGTGATCAACAACATAGCCTGCAGAACCATCAAGGAAGTCATTCCACTGGCTTCGGCCAAGGCAATAAACTTTTTCGCAGAATAATACATCGCCGTCTGAGAGCTCTCACCCTCCGCCAATCTACTGATGTTGAGTTTCATGCAAAGAAACAGAAGCGCCAAATCAGCACCAGCTTCCCACAGCGGATTAACCATGTTTTGTGTCATGCGTTTCTTGGAAATTACCGGGAACCAAGGATGAATGGCAGCAAAATAATCAGTGACAACGGCTTGGACCAAGTTTGCATCTCCAAGCAAGGATAACACATCAACTGGGATCTGTACCCCAGATTTTGGTACGTTGATACCACCATATTTGAAAGCCTCACTGTCCAAGAAAGCGATAGCCGGGAATCGATTCTGAGGAGATTGGTAGACTTCCTCTTGTACAAAGGCATTTACATTGACACTGCCATCTTCTTGGGCAGCACCGGTCGACGGCGTAGTTGTACTATACGGTGGGGTATGGTGCATGCCACCGCCGTTGAGATTCAATTTCCCCTCTAGCTCCATCACTTTTTGACGCAATACATTGAAGTCTTCGGACGTGGGTGCGGGTGCTGCTTCCGAGTAATCGCAGTGACGCGACATACGATCGCACAGTGCGCATGCCGGAAGTGCTTTGTCACATTTGCGCTTCTGTTTACGACATGATAGACATGCTTGAGGGGCCTTTGGAGCTTCAAGGTCCGCTGGAGGCGGTGGTGGTGTGTTGTAGGCGGACATCGTGGGAATGGACGAGGCGTATGCGGCCGCGCTGTCGGGATGCGGCCTTTTGGCACCAGAAGATGCTCTGTGCATATCAGAAATCATATCTGAAAGGTCTCGATCTCATGAGGCAGATATTACTCACTTATATGCTTCGCTATCCATGTTATCGATGATCAACACGCTTTAACGTTGGTATACGTGATTTATCGTTATGTCGTGAAGAATCATGTTGTCGCGGTTTAACCGGCCGCTAGTGATATTTGGGATACTTGGGATATTTGCCTGGATCAGAAGGCTGGTGAGGCAGCCACAGATATATTACCTATGATTCGCCTCAACTGACTTTCATTGATTACTGAAGTCGAAATCAGGTGAATGGCTCCTCTACTCTCTTCCATAATCAGATTGATTATTATAAAATTTATAGTCAGAAAAATAATTGGAGCTCTATCACTATCCAAAGCTGTAAAATCCCTGAATTCGTATGATCATTTAGGATCGTAGGGCTACTTACCTGAGGTCGTATATTCACTGATTTTTTTTATTCAAAGTCATAAAATGCTGAGAGTAGTAGGATTACTTAATACTAACCCAACCATTCCAACAGATCTGTATCTCTAGGTGGATCTTGGAAGATCTTGGCGAATATTGCTTGCTGAGTTGAGAGAAGTTGTTCTCTGTATAATTCAAAGTGTCATTTACCGAAGTAAGGCTTTCCTTCGATTCTTACCTAACCTCGTCACTATCACTGATTTTTATTTCCTCCCTGGATGAGTACGTCCTTGCCTTTACTATTAGATGTCTTGTGAGGGGGAGCCCCCCCTTCAAATACTTTGATCATCACCACATCAGACCGTTATTAATCAGCATCAGGCCATGCATCAAGGGGTCCGGCTGGAGGGTAGCTTATGCAGGTTGGGAAAAGAGCACCATGAGCAGCTCAAGGGAGCTGTCAGATTAAGAAGGGGGTCAGCTTTTACCACATTCGATATTTGGTTGACACCGAGTCGGTAGTTCTGAACGGACTTAGGGTTAGTATGTACTTCAAAGCAAACCCTGGGTTCAAGTATGACGGCAGATACCTGGTCCTCACATGGGTTATGGGTTGCTCCCACATCATACGACCCTGCATGAGGGTAATATAATGCAAATGGTAGGTCAATGTTGATATGAGATGAAGAATCATGTTCAACTGTGGTCATGAGAATTACTGATCTTGTAAGTTGTAAGTGACTGATGTGAGGCATGAGCATGACCTGGGCCTGCTAACGCAAGAGCCATTGAGAAACAAACGATTGATTGCATTGCTTAGTCTTTATGATATCACCTGAAAGCAAATATTCTGAAACATAATCTCCCAACGTTGTATCAATTATAATAAATCGTGTTCGAGCTAGGATATCATCTACAAGTACAGCCAACCACAAATCCCTCCCCAAAGAATTAAAATTTTACTTTTTATCCACAACCAGTAGCCCAGATGCCATATCAAGAACCTTCGAACACACCGCCGAATATTGCAAGGAAGATCGACCGTCAACACCAAAGCAAAGAAGAATTGTAAACATTATTTCGTGCCAATACGGATGTTCAGATTCGAGTCGTAAGGAACATCCAGCCCGCTATCCCACTGGCCCTGAGGCGGTACAGTGGTGTAGTTATTCCAGCCGCCCTCGCCATCGAAGGTTTCGATGGGTGGCGCAGACCACAAGCTGTCGTTGTGAGTGAAGCTGCCAAGATCAGCGCCGTGGATGTTGAAGCTGTCCATCTGGCTGTGCTGCGGATCCTGTTGGCTGTTTGGCTGCTCATGAGACACGAGGGTGGATTCGGAGTCTTGCACCGCCTCTGACATGAAGCTTAGGTTGTCATGAGGTGGACCTTGAGAATAGCCATAAGGTTCGAAAGGAGACTGAAGTGTGGCAGTCAGCGGTGGAGTGGCATAACCACCATGACCGAAAGGATCCATGAGACTAGGTGGCTGCATAGTACTGGGATGAGTTTCTGCCCAGCTGGAAAAGTTCTCATTCATGGCTGCTGACACAGCACACTGCTTCTGTACTCTTGGGCTGAAAATCATCTCTCGGGATGGTTGGTGCATATCTACGAAACGCCACGTCGTTTCCCCATTGGCGCCAGCTGAGGCCTTGCGGAAAGTCCAGATAAGAATAGCACGACGAATCCACGGTCCATTCTGTTCAGACTGAGACTGAACTTCCTGATATAGAGAAATTTGATTGATGTAGTCTCTCGCAGACGGCATAGAATGTTGACGACGTTTGGGATCATCGATTGATTCAGCATACATGTTTGCAAGAGAGGTGAAGGCATGTGCCCATGGATTGGCTGGGAAACCAATGGAAACCTTGGTCACCACTGAAGTACCGTCCTTGATGTAATGAGGAGACTCAGCTTCACCAAACGCACCATCCAGAGGAACATCATTGCTGTATAGTTCTTGTGGCTTGCACATGCTGCTCGAGGTTCGCCACATTGCATTTCCGAGATCTGATCCAGGTAGCATAATATTCAACTTGGTACAGAGCTCAGCACCCTTTGGAGCATGCTCTTTCCAGATTTGAAGGGAGGAATCGAGATGGATGATGGTGCAATCGGAGAGTTCACCTCTCGAGTGCAAATCTGAGAGACGATGGAAGCGAGAACGCCAGTGAGGAATAGCTTCAATAGACGCACGCTCAACTTCGGAGCTGTAAGGTGTCATTTTGGAGTATTGCCAAATCGTGCGTTTTTCTTTGCCAAGAGCAGCATAGTTTTCTGGAGCTTCGGTGATCTTCATCTCAAACGAATACGGTCTGACAATCAAAGGACGACGGATCTCCATGGGAGGGCCAAAGTCATCGAAGTCATAATGTTGTCTTTTGTTTGGTAAACGTCCTGCTGAGAGAGCCAGAAGACATGGATCGTTCTTGAAAGAATCTTCAAACCCGTTGTGAGGCTTGTCCTTGCTCGGGAAAAGCCTATCAACTGACACGTGTTAATACATATAAGACTCAAAACCGCGGGCAACTTACACGATGGGTGGCCTCTCATAAAGCCCTTGAGAACTTGAATGTGACTTGACACTTGTTTGCGAGTTCGCTCCATAGAGCGATCAGGGACTGCTCCTGGAGGAAGACTTTGACAATAAGCAATCCAGAGATAGACCTTGATGAGCTCATTTCTACCATGAAGCTTTCCCTTGAATGAATACTTCCGTCTTCCCATTTGTGGGATGTCAATGATAGCTAATATGGGTCAATTGGAATCTTTTTGATATCAGAATATTGCTCACCATCCAAGAAGGCTTCTTCGAGCTCAGCAGGCCATTTCTGATCATCATTTCCATCCCGACATTGACGCTGTCTATAAGCTTGATACTGTGGTGAGTTGACGAGTGGATTTCTGCTTTGCTGGTGACGATTCAATCTCTGTCGACGAGTGTGGTTTCTCCTGAGCTCCAAAGCACTTGCAACAGGTCTTGCTGGTTGAGAAGGGACAGTCGGCAACGAATACCTTGGGCGGCTATGATCGATGCGAGGCTGTAGTCCTTTGAGGTCATGGTATGTGCTTACGGTAGCCAGGTTGGGGTATTGGGCATTGCCCGCTGAATTTGAGAGAGGTTGTCGTGGTCTTGAAAGACTGAGAGGATCTGAAGGTATTTGATGAGTTGGATAGTTTGATGGCACTATATGCCGGGGATAGTCCATGAGTTCTTGAGTATGAGAGCGTGGAGTAAGCATGAGAATGTGGTGATGTGGTATGATGAATGAAGACTTGTGTAGGAGGTGAATGACTAATGTGCTGATTTGATGATGTCTCGTGATCGGATCGTAAGAGGTCGTAATTCGTAAGGCCAGGAGTCAGTATGGCAGTGGGTGGTGTAGTTGTCAGTTCAACACCGGTGTTTTCTTTTTTGGTATAGAGTTAAGGATTGTGGTCAGAAATGTTTGAAGGAATGACAGCACTTGGCTTTGGCGAAGGACCAAGTGGTAATTGTACGGAGGGAGTGGCAACGACTGGCGTGAGAATGGAAGAGAGGGTCTTTGACGGACTTATAAGGGTTGCTGATCTCCCTTTCAACTAACAACATGCGTAAACATTATCACGACCTTGTGCTACTCAAAACGGCCAGGACGCAGGGTGGGAGCAAAGTGGATTGGATGAATCTTGAAGGAACACATGAAGCAAAGCCCGAAGTAGTTCACAACTTGACAAGACTCGCCAGCTGCGAGGACGCCACAGCCGGAAAGAAACGAACGATGCCCAAATGTCTCGATTTCTTGATGCAAGGAGATGGAGATTTGGGCGATTGACGAGCCTTACTACCGCTTACCATCATCAACCACTGCCGCGATTTTGAAAGTCAAGAATGCATCATCTTGCTTGAAGTATGCAGCACAATTTACTCTGATGAGATCTGCATAGGAAAATGTGCTTTGGGCCACGCCACGTGCAAAGAGGGCAGGCACGAGAATGTGACGACCTGTGGATTTCACGTACCCGTTGGCCACTATGATTCGTCCTCTCGAGGAATTTGATAGGAATCTGGCACTGTCATAGTGACGGGTACTCGGATTACTTTCACTGGCAGTCCACCAAGGGTGAAATTATGCAAAGGGATATTGATCGCCCTTGGAAGGCTGAGCACAGGAAGGGTTGCTGGTCGTTGTGGGCCATGAGCGGACCAGACCATGGTAGATTCGATGCAGTATATGTGCCGAACAATAATCGAGTTGATGGGTAAGAATATGGGAAGAGGCTTCTTCACTGTCAAATGTCTCGGTGTCAAGACTTTGTCGTTGTGTCTTTATGAAGTGATTATCGGATGAAAGACAAAAAGCGATGCAGGTTTCGATCCAAATTGATTCTTTCTTTCCGTGTGTAGGGGTAGGTCGTTGTGGACAGGGATGGATTTCGTCCGCTGCTAATGACCAAACTGGATATAGCAGCAAGGGGCCGAGTAGACTAATCCACAGGCCGAACTAAGTTGGCGCATACCAAGCAACATCAAAAAAAAGGTAACTCGAGTACGAAAACTTCAAAATGAGAAGAAAAGAACAAGATGGGTATATTGATGACTACTAATTTCCTTTTTCCTTTTTCCTTTGCCCTCCATTGAGCCTCGGTATTTTCCTCCAAGTGCCTCCCAGATATCCTTATTCATCATTATCATTACCGGCGATCTCAAACTTCTTACGGCCACCACCAGTGAGGTTTTGCATAGCGACCTTGTTGACTTGCTTGCCGACTTTCTTCTGCATCTTCTCGATCTCTTCCTCAGCATCGACAGCATCTTCTGAGGCGAATTCCAGTACGAGTCGGCGACCGAGGAGATGAGTGTCCTTGAGTGCTTCTAGTGCATTCTCCGCTTCACGGGCCGTGACGAACTCAGCGAAAGCAAATCCTCTAGCTGAACTATCAAACTTCTTAGGCACACGCACGGATCGAAGCTGACCGTAGGTGCTAAATAATGCTCGAATGTCCTTCTTGGATGCCTCAAATGGTAAGTTCTTGACGATGATCTTAGTACGCTTGCCAGCCATCTTCTTGGCCTTTTCTTCCTTCTTTCGCTCTTCCGCAGCATCCACACCTCTGTGAGAAGCTTTGATGACAAGCTTATGGTTTTCGAGGTCAAAGCCATCCATAGTTGCCATGGCAGCTGTAGCTTGTGCTTTGCTTCTAAACTCAACAAATCCGAAACCCATACTGAGCACTTGACCCGGCTTCTTGGGATCAGTCTTTGTGTTGACACGGGCTGACAGAAACCCGCCAAGAGGCTTAAAGACTTCAGTCAAGCGATCGTTGGTAGTGGTAAAGTTGAGGTTTCTGACGAATAGAGTGCTGGTATCTGCACCATCATGCACACTTTCACGCTCAAGCAAATCGGACGCTGAGAGTTTGGCTACGGCCGATGAATCTGTTGCCTTCGCCGAAGCGGTTGTGTCAGCAGCTGGAGCGCCAGTGAACAGATCCTTTGGTGCTTTCTCGAGGAAGAGCACAGAATCCTTCATCCGACGGTAGGCCAAACTTGCAAAGGCTGCTCGAGCTTGGGGTGGTTGGGCAAACTCTACAATGGCAATTGTACCCGTGGGAGGCATCAATACGCGGAGAACTTGGCCGTATTCTTCGAACATCCTTCGAAGCTCTTCCAATGTCATTCCATAAGGAAAATTCTTGACCAAGATTGAAGTATCCCCGCGCTCTTTTCTCTTAAAAGCATCAAGATCAACACCGTTCTTAGCAAAATATGCCTTTGTCTCTTGTATGATGGTTGTTTCAGCTATAGCTTGCTTTACACCTGCTTCTGCTGATGTTGGATCCATCAACTCCGCTTTGGATACACCCAAACGATCGGCAATGGACGAATTGACAGCATCCTGGTTCATGTACAGAGAATTCCAGTTGAAAGTAGTAGATGCGGCCTCAGCCTTCTTCTTGATTTGCTTCTGCTTCTTAAGAGGTAACTTTGCGATGGCGAACTCATCAAGCTTGTTCTCTCGCTTTGCAGCAGCAGGGAGAATATGCAGAAGACGCCCTTGAAAAGGCTCACCATCAAGGTTATGATAAGCGTCGGCTGCAGCCACTGTATCTTGGAATTGTACAAGAACAAATCCTTTACTGGCGCCAGACGCATCAAGGGGAAGATGAACCTATGTAATTTGTCAGGGTTGTGTCAAACATCCATATGGTGACAAGGTAGTGCATAAAAGCTTTTATCAGAAAACACGAAGCATCTACTAAAATAATCGTACAGTTGACAGCATGTACTCGAAAGTATAAGTTGTCCCTATCTGTATGTTCATCATATAAAGCAAGGAAGGTGGGTGCCAAGAAATGAAAAGAAATTTTGTTACATACCTCATCTAAGGATCCATATTTACTGAAATGGTCTCGCAAATCCTCCTCAGTTGCACTGTATGGAAGATTTCGAACGAAGAGTCGACCATTGGATTTGATGGCCTCGATGTTTGGATCTTCAGCCACTGCAGCAGCTTCCTGCACGGGATCAATCGCGATCGTCGCGTCGTTGATTGTGACACCAGACATGGTGAGATCTTCTGGGTCTGATCGTGTCACCGGAACTTGTACCACTGGTTGGACATCCGCAGTGGCTGTAGGTTTTGGCATCGCAGCGATCTCATCGGGGTCCATAACATCCAGTAGTCTGTTGGTCCTTGATCGAAGCCAGTCGTCATCATCAGCAGGCTCGTTCGAAGTTTCGGCAGCATCGACTACCATCTCGTCCACAGGGAGTTGAATTGGTGGCGCTTGCACAGCCGGCGCAACATCTTCAAGCACGGGGATTGAAACAGCCTCAACCTTCTTGGCCTTCTTTGGTACAAGCTCGTACTCGTTATCACTCTCATCCTCCGGGATCTCAATGGCCTGCACCTTGTTGGGAGGTTCTTCGAGAGCACTGTCCGTAGCAGCCTGCCAGGACTTCTTTGCCGGTCCCATTACTTCCAGGAACTCTTGCAACTTCGGGTCCGACTCATCGACATCGCTACGCTTCCTCTTCTGACCAGCGCTCGCAGAAGCAGATGCAGACGCAGCTTCTTGGGCGGCTGCTGTGGCGGCTGCAACAGCTTTCTGCTGAGCTCGAACACTATTGGCTTCCTCTCTCTGAGCCTTTCTCGATGTTGGCAAGGTAGCATCAGAGATCTGAAAAAAGAAAAAAAACATTAGCATGGGAACAATGGCAGTTGATGTTGAGCACATACAGGTCGAGCCACTTCGACGGCAATCTTCGACATACGAATGAAAGACTTGTTGAAATATTTGACTGCCTTGGTAGCTTCTTCTGGGGTCTTGTAGCCCACATATCCAATTCTTCGATGTTGAATCAACTTTGCATCCGTAACAGCCTGCTTGGCAGAAAAGTGCTTTCGGAACTCATCCTCGGAAAAATTAGGCGGCAAGCCTTTGATGAATATCCTGGAAGAATCCATATTGGGTGCTTGTAGCGTGTGGTATTTTGTAGAGGATTGCCGCTCAAAGAGCAGAGAATCAACCAGTCATGATGTGCCGGTCGTGTTCCGGTCGTGTCTCTGAGTCAAGAGAGCAAGAACTGGAAGACAGATGATGTTGTGTAGAAGCAAGAGGCTGCAAGAAGAAAGAAAAGAAAGAAGCAGGAAAAGGAAAAGGAAAGTCGCGCGCAAAGAAAGTTTCCGCACACGGCACTCCGCCAGACCAGACCTAAGCTCTTTGGCGACGTAAGCTAAGCCCCACTTAGCCTAGCGTCAGCATAATGCCTCTAACGGTCTCTGGCATAGATCAATATAGTCGTGGTCCGTGCCCAGCCAGATCCAATCACCAATCACCAATCATCAACCATGATGGGTCCGAAGAGGTCGGTCAAATACAAGAGTTTGGGTGAGACTCTCACACCGGCAGCTCTAGATCCTCAGGCTGCAACAAAAGCCAAGTGCAAAGGCAAAGGCACAGGCACTGGTGCTGGTGTCGCTGCTGCTGCCGGCGCGCCGCCCGACTCGAGATCAACGACGACTCCGTGTACTTCGACCACCATCACCACCTCCCCCTCGCCCTCCATCGCTTCTGTTGGTCCTCCCACGCGCGTCGAGAATCCTCAGAAACATCAACAATATCAACATCAACAGCATCAACAACTCCAGCAGCGACAAAACAAGGAGAACAACAAAAACAACCCCAAGTCAACTGCTGCCATTGACAATCACCCTCTACCCCCAACTACACAAGTCACCATTCCACTCGCATCAGGCTCCACACAAACCTTGCTTTACGAGCTCGACGACTATACCCATACTTGCATTCATTGTTGGCTGTATCGTAACGACGAATATCATCCATCGCGAAGTTTTGGTTGCTTCAACGACGAAATCCAAAAGAGCATCTTGACTCATTATCATACCCCTCCCGGCATTCTCCCCCAATTTGGAACTCCATTCGATCCCTTCGACCAGTATCCGAATTACAAATACAAGCCCTACGTAGAAAATCTCTACGCCCAAGCCTATAAGCGTCTTCTGCCCGACAAGACCTGGCAAGCTCCGCCGCTCAGTAATAATTTCTGGCCGGCTCACAAATTCATCGATCAGATCTTCAATACATTCAACAAGGATTACGAGGAATATCGAAAGATGGCGTTCGACAGGGCTACTGAGAAGGAGATTCAAGCAACTGATGGTAAATTCACTGCCCTGCCTTTTGTTACTTGAGAATCAATACTGACTTTCACAGCTCAGGTCAAGTCTGCCGACATGGTGGGTGCTGTGTCTTTGTTTGATCGGAACACCACTAATTAGACAGAGCGAAGAAATGCAAGCAGATGCGATTGACGTGGCCATCGAGGCATTGAGGACCAAGAGTCTCGAGAAGGTAATACATTCACAGATTACAGGATTCAAGCATATACTAACGAGAGTTCCTAGGATATGGCTCAGCACATCAAGAAAACTGTATGCGCTCCTCCCAAATCACTTTCACATACGCAGACTGACGAAATAGTTTGATGATCAAAAAGGTCCAACATGGCACTGCATTGTAGGCCGCAACTTCGGCAGCTTTGTGACGCACGGTAAGTGGTGCCTCGCTCTTTGTGCGGCATAAAAACCTAACGAAGAACCAGAAACCAAGCACTTCATCTATTTCTACCTCGGTCACTATGCAATCCTCCTCTTCAAGACGCAATAAACGTGAGAGGCGCATCGGAAAAGGCGAAGGGCACGAATCAATGATCCATAGACCTGAATGATGGCAGATGGTAGATGGCAATGGTGAGCATGTGGACACGAGGGAATTGCGAAGACAGAATGCGTTTATGTACAGACCAGCTAAATCGCACGGCAAGGAAAATAATCAAGGAGGATTTCGATTTCAATTTCAATTTTCCATTACGACGTTGCAATCATGCTTGTATGCTCCGACACCTTGTAGATACCCAGCATTAGCAACCAACTCAGACAAGGTCCTTTCTCGATAGGACAGCAGACGCGCTTATGCATCTTCTTTCATCTCATCTCATTCATCCCATCCCATTTCACTTCATCCCACCTCACTCATCCAGAAGAAACGACTATTCACATGAAACCCCCACTGACTATATATATTCACATAAACACATCATCTCACCCCAACATCCAGTCCACGCACCACCAAAAAGCATTGAAAGCATCATGATCACAACACCACCACCTTCCGCACAAGTATTCCGTCCTCGGCGGGATATAAATACCGCGCCTCTCGATGGGCCTGAATGAGATGAGATGAAGTGAATACGATGACATGAACTGAAACGAAATAGCCCGAAACAGCAACGTCCCCACGATGACGTCTCGCCATGGCATGACATTCGATAGCTGGCACTCACGTGATTCGCGACTTGGTGAGAGTATGGAAAGCATGGAGTACGTAGTCCATAGGTAGATAGCACGTCCACCGGTAACTATGCGAAATAGCTGGATGTGAGCGCAACCCATACGAATCATCAGTCCATCGAATCAAGCAGCGCGACAAGAAACCCATCCCGAGTTCTGTGATTTGAGTATCCGGATTCAGATTCAGATCCCCATTCAAATGCAGATACCAATGTAGATGATCCCCGTCTCGTCTCGTCGTCGGAATATCGGGGTCTTCTTCATGGAGATGGACTCGTGGGGAGGGGTGAAAGGTAGGTATGCAAGTACAGTATGTATTTACATATGTACAGATGTATAATGTATAATGTATTCATGTATTTATGTATTTATGAATATACGCAGCTCGATGAAACCCCGGAGATATTTCCGAAGAACGGTATCAAATCACAGAAGAGTGAATGGAATGTGAAGTGAAGTGAAATACATTCAAAGTGGACACATGAATTTCACCCATAAACCCCATCTCCATCTGGTCACAATCCCACAAGAAACACCCCTCAAAGACTATGCGAGAACCACTATGATGCAAAGTCATTGGCCACAGTAGATATCATATCATCACAGCAAAATCATAGCAAATCACAGCATATCACAAATCATCGAATTCTCAAAGTAAGCACCGTATCGATTGCCAAGTACCTAATCCACCAGCTCTCACATGTCATATACTCTACGGAGCAAGTAATCCACATCTACATCAGAGGCAGAAGTAAATTCAACTTCCATGTTGTTCAAGGTCAAAGGACTCCCCAAATGCACCAGGCTTGCTAACATTCCTCAAAAAAACGACGTCAGATTTGAAGAGGGGAAAAAAGGTCAAGGTGAAAACCGAAAGAGATGGTAGAAGAAAGAAAAAAAGACCACAAAAACTCCATATTATGCTTTAATTCTTCGAACCGTTTCATCCATATCACCAAGTGGTAATTGTTGTTTTTTTGCCGTGTCATAGATGCATTCAGCTATCCAATCAGGAACTGGCTCTGTAATCCCTCCAGAATCCCTCCTTCTCCTTCGAAAGACGCGTGTACATATCTCTCAAGCGAAGACACTTGCGCTCAAACTCCTTGTTCTTGACCTTGTACTCGAGCAATTCGTTTCGGAGACGGATGTAATCCTTCCAGTCACGCTTCCACTGCAATCCTCTATCGCGAACATTGGTCTTGGTGACTCTTCCGTGCAAGACCTTCTGGTGGTGCTGCGTCTTGGTGCCATCTGGGGAGCGATCGGAGGAGGTCGAGGTGGTGTACGCAGCATCAATGTCGGATGCATTAGCTGGGGAAGAGGCAAGTGGAGAGGACTTTTGTGGAGAAGTGTTCTTCTTGCTAGCTGCGGAAGCGGAAGAGACGAGAGATGTGCTCGAGATATTGGTGGATTGAGATGTTCTGGAGGCATCCGACATTCGGTGCTTGGCGGCCTTGTCGGCATCCTCGATGGACTTCTTGGATTTCTTGGCAGCAGGGGCTTCGATATCGTCATCTCTGACGCGCTTTGCGGGCTTGGCGTGGGAAGTCTGCGGAGTTGAAGTTGCCTTCTTAGTAGGAGCTGAGGGAGCTGGAACCGGGGTGGGGGCAGGGAGCTGCAAGTAGTCGTCGTCCTCATCCGAATCGTTGACGAACTCACTCGACTTGAACTTCTCCTGACTGGCCGAGGACTTCTGCTTGGACGCTTGCGCCTTTGATGGCTTGCCCAACAATTTCTTTGCCTGAGTCTCCTTCTCGCTAACTCGCTTCTTGTGGGTGATTGGTGGCTGGGAGGTGGAACGGTTGTCAGCCTTCTTCGGGCTCAGCTTCTCACCGGCAGCATCGTCCTCGGTGTCCGCCTGCTTTGACTGTGGGTTTGGGCTCTTGCTGGCCTTCAAGACCTTGGCCGGTTTTGGGAGTGCCCGCTTTTCCGCAGTCTCAGCGATCTTGCTCTGGAGCTTCGAGAGGCACTTTCCAGTTCCACGCTCCTTGACTGGCAACAACAACTCCCACTCCGGCTCTCCAGTTCCCATGCGCAACTTGTCGAATGCCTTGATTGCATTTGCAATCGCCGTCTCCCTCAAAGCGTGGGACTCGTAGGGGTATTTGAATACGTTGAGCTCCTTGTAGCACTTGTTGCGCAACTTGTATTGATCACCATCGACATCGGCGACCTTGTCGAGGGTGGAAAGGAACTCATTTGGCGATTTGCCGGTGCGCTCGGCGATGTCCTTCTCGGAGAGGGGACCAACAGCGAGCTCGTGAACCAGAGCGGATCGGATGGAGTTGACCGCGGAGGATGAGGTGGGGGCGAGAGAAGGAGAACCTACGCCACTGAGGGCTGGCGAGGTTGGCATCGACCGAGTGGTATCCGTACCAAGAGACTTGTTTTTGCCCGAGAGAAAACGGTTGGTGTTGGAGATGGCCTTGGCTGGACCCTTCTTCTGAACCGGTGGTGGAAGCCCACTACCATCTTTGATGTACTTAATGCTGCAATTGACCATTAGCTATGCTTTTTTCGAGTAGCCAAGAAACCTTACGTATTGTTGCTCTTCTTTGCGGTCTCCTTTGCCATGGAGTTCTGGAGAGTTGCAAGGGCAGAGTCGGCACCTGCTGTAACGGCGGAGGTGTTTTGCGAGGTAGATGCGGGAGTTGAGGCTGAAGGTCTGGCCGTGGGCGCCATTCTCTTCATCTGGAAGACTGAATGCTTGGAGTTAAAGACAGGCATCTTGGCAGAGTTTGAGTTGTTTGATGTGTTTGAAGTATCGAGTTCTGAACGGTAGAGTTCCGTTGTAAAGGTGTCTTCGTTATACGCAAAATGTTGTTCGTTGTTACCGTAGGAAAGGACCTGAAGGTGAAAGTAATCAGCATATATTTCAGAGGTTGGTATTAATTCCCGTGAAGCTCATTGTCAGACGGTGACAATTGTTGGTGGACAAATCGGCTTTCCCGCCGCACACTTTACGACAATACGAATTGAAAAGAACAATAACGACAATGGAGCCTTACGGGATTAGGTCCCAAGGACAATTGAATTCCCTTTCCATTGCGAACACATTTAATCATATCCTCAATCACATTATCTGGGATTGTGACATTATAGGCATCGGGGCCGCTCTTCGCGGAGGAGGAATCGAGCGATAAGCCCGTCTTGGGGATGAGGAGGGAAGGCATCGTGGACAATGGTGTTCCCAGAAATTTTCTCTCGTGGGGATTTTCGTTATTCCCCGTAAGGATCGTCTTTTTGTATGAGGGTTCGTGAAGGGATATGGATGTATTCAGGGTGAATATGGGGTCGTTCTCGCGATCGTTGTCGTGGTCGTTATTCTTCTCGTCGTCACTATGGCTCAACAGCCTTCCCGACACTTAAAGAATAATTTATTCCTGTCCATTGATCACCAGCACCCTCCAAGCAAAAGCGCAGCAAGCAGACTTGTGAGTAATTATGACGGAAGCAAACTGCTAACAAGCTATTGCAGGTACATAGAAGTGTGCTGTTCTGGGGTATTGATATGAGGAGCGGGTGCTTTTGGATGGCGGAGAGGAGGACGAGGAATCTCGGAGGTGGAGCGGAGAGATGTGATCGGCGGGAGATCCGAGGAGGAAGTTCAAGTCGATCGTTGAGGGCGGAATGAAGTTGGAATTCGCTCTTCAGGTTGAGTTTTGAATTTGACGGTGAACTTGATGTTAGAGGGAGCAGTGAAGGAGTAGAAACGGAGGAGATTTCTGGAGCGGCTTGGATCGAAGCTAGAGTTGAGGCGGTAAAGCCGGTGGAGGGGAATAGAAAGGGAAGAAAGAGTGAGATGAGGGAATGTTGAAGAAGGGATGATGTTTGGAGAGTCAGAAAGGAGAGTGAGGTTGTGTAGAAGATCACGGAGGCACACGCACACACACACACACAATGTAGAGAGAATGAGGATGAGGCGGAGGAGGAGGAGGAGGAGGAGGGGGAGAAGAGTTGGAGGAGGTGATTATGATTGTGGTGGTGGAGGTGGAGTGGTGGTGGTGGTGATGGTGATGGTGATGGCGATGGTGGTGGGTGTGGATGTGTGAGTCCCTCCCTAGTGCCTGTCGGTGGAGTTGGGAGTTTTCGGGTCGTTAGTAAGACTTGCAGTTGCAGCGGTAGACTACTTCGCAGCAACGCTACTACCTTTAAGGTACTTGTTCTACAGCGGAATGCATGACAGGCATTGAATTGATTGAGTTGTTTGATCAAGACAAATACCCAAATGAGACAAGAGTGACATGGGGCCGGCGGGGAGAGAGGGTCGGGGGGGTAGAGCACGCGCAAAGAATGGTTAAGGGAATGGCTACCTAGGAACAGAACATGCAGGATAAGTCAATAATGGGCTGAACTGGGGGCTTAGGCTTTTTGTTTGAGCTGAGGTGAGGGAGACAGAAGGGAAAGAAAGAGGAGTAGAGAGAGAGGAAGAGAGGAAGAGAGGAAGAGACAGAGCAAGAGAGAAGAAAAGAGATATCCAGAAACAGACATTACCATGTTTTGTCCATAAATGATTCATGAGATGCCAAATGTATATACAACCACAAGTCGTGAATGGAGTATGTGTTTTACGGTATTACGGGGTGTATCGGATGTATGCATCAGACCAGACTTGACCAGACTTGATCTCTTGATCTCTTGATTCTTTGTCACAATTCGCTTGAAAATACGGGTATGATTTATGGTAGTTAAAGTATTATGGTATTATAGTATTATGGTATAGTCAGGTAGTATTGACTTGTCATGCTCATCATCTCGATTCCCCGTCATATCATCTTTTCTTTTCTTTTCTTCCCTTTCTTTCCTCGTCTTGTCTATTCTTTTCCCCTCTTCTCTTGCTTTTCCCAACCTCAATAGCTCCGTATCATGTCCATGATTATAACACTCGATTTAAAACTATTCTCTTTCCCGCACAAGCGAAGTGCCTTCGACTGTATGCACTACTCCGTAAAATAGTAGAGTGGAATATTTATACTACGTACAAAGATAAAAGATTCTCCTTTACTACGCTACTCCATCTGAGCGCTCTAGATTGCTCTCAATTACAGAGGTTGATGAGGTAACTCCCGCATGATGCAGACCGTCCACTTCTTCGAATCCCCATGATGATCCAATCATCCTAGTTAATTCATCATTCAATCTATATTGTTCGTTGTTCATTACTTATTTCATATTCATAATCTATCATTTTCGTCTATTTTCAGACATTCGCCCTTCTCTCTTATTTCCCCCTCTTCCTCCTTCCCTATCATGCTTATCCATCCTCGGTAGAAAAGTGCTCATATCTTGTCGAAAAATACTTTGTTCTTGTAACTGTATTATGCGGGCCATATTCACAGGCTTCAGCCTAGTAAGTATGGAGCAAGAGTGCTCGGATAAAAGATCGGATTTGGCCATATTCAGAAAGGAATTGACTGTACAGATACCTCCATACCTATCCATCCCACCCAAAAGCACATCCATTGTTCCCAAAATCTTCAATTCGGCACGCCCAGACATCCCGAAGAGGATCGGCCCTTTGTACCGGGCACAGCACAGTACATAGTACCTATGCAACAAGCCTGGTTCGGGGGAGCTACTCTGGCGCTGTACCAAGAAGAGGGAAGATTCGGTACAAGCACATACCTACATAGTACACAACCACCTGTTCTATGGTACTTACAGACGTGCCTATCCTGGATATGTGTGTGCCTAGCACCCGCCTTGATTTTACTCTCAATGGGGTACCTTACTGCTTGAGAACATCTAGGCGAGAGAGTCCGCCTCGCTCGAATCCTCCGACAGCCCCCGGATCAGCACAGCAAGAGGAACGTTATTTTGACAGGTATGAGGACATGTCGATCAGGCAGTTTTGGGGGGATTGTGGTTGTGGTTGTGGCTGTGGTGATGAGGATGTGGATGAGGATGAGGAAGAGAAGCGAGAATGCCAAAAGAGAACAGAAATTCGAGGGGAGATATAATAGAGGAGAGATGAATTGCTCAATCTGGATTCCGGCTTTGTATTTCGTACTTTGTATCTCACATGAGATAATATTGTGTAGAGATGCGGTGCTCATGCATGGTGACGAGTGACTGATCATTCACACTAGAATACGACATCGTGTGTCATGCTTCATACCGAAAGATCAATAAAGCGTGAATAACGTTCAGCAGTGCAAGAAACGCCATGAATTCGTGGAATTGCTCTACCCATCACCCATCCAACCCATCGACTCCGCAGTCTGTAGCATTCCATCGCTGCTCATACCTCTCTCCGCCAAGATGTAGAGTATTTTCGTTTCACTCATGCTCTACGTAGTACCGCATTCAGAATAACAATAGAGTACAGAATATAATAGTCCATAAACCACTGCCTCGTATTTCCCCCCTCGGGATTATCCAGCCCAACCCAGCATTGTCTAGAACTCTGTCTCGAAAAGAGGAGCACCAGAGGCACCGCCCACCCAGCAGTACTATGTACTATGTAAGTGGGCATCGCAGGGCGAACTGGACCGCACAGCCGGCTCGTCCACTAGGAGCGCATACCAGGCTGCGGTGCGGTACGGGACTTCCGACGATCAGAGTGGCAGGACGGAAAGCGTAAAGTGTAAAGAAGGGGAGAGGAGGAGGAGGAGGAGGAAGAAGAAGAAGATGAAGACGACGACGAGGGCAGAAGAGTTAATTAGAGATAAGATGCATGTCAGCGTAGAGTATCAATGCGGAATTCCATATCGGATGAACGGGACTGTGTATCTCTTGAAGCTGCAAGATGATCCGATCCAGGGAATTGGTCGTGGTGTTCTGGAGTGGAGTGTATGAATGAATATCAAGAGCAATATATTATCCATCTTCGATAGAGGAAGAAATAGATGAACGGGTGATTTGCCGGCAGGACCAGGGAGGGGAATCATCAATGCAGTGCGGTACTTGAGTACCAAGAGGAGCATTGTGCTGTACCTGTACCTGTACCTGTATCTGCACACACAACACAAACATACGTAGTACATACGACGAGCTATCCATCCACAATGGGATGGAATGAAGCCTCGAGATGTACAAGTACGTACATGATAAGGTATTATCAATTCAGCCGTCTAGATGTAGAGGGGTATGCGTGCACCATGCAGGATATCAGGCAGAGTTGTGCGCTTTCTTCTCTCTTCTCTTCTTCCTCTTGGAGTGCGCTTCAGCTGATAATGATGTAGTCGTTGTGCACTTGTAGATGAGCTGAACAGCTGAGGTATGCAGGCGAGGCAGAGTGAGAGGTACTGGGTATTTCTGAATATTTCTTGTTAATTGTTACTTGTTGTCTCTGATAGCAGGCGATTCTAGAGTGATGTAGGGGAGGAAAAGCATGAGATGCTGAGTTGATGGATGATGAATGATGGACGAATGAATGGATGGATGGATGGATGAGATGGAGGATGTTTTGGAAGAAATTGGTATTGTGAGGCCATATGTGGATAGATGTGAGGTTTTGCGTATTACTAAGTACGTATTACTACGTTGTACAGATGAAGGTAGTAGGCATGAATATACAACAAATGATGAACATGTTCTTCTTGAATTGGGCAATAGTTCATTCGAGGTGGTACGAGTTTTTATGTGCTGGCAATAAGCATGCTTATAACTACATAGAGTACAACAACTTGTATCTCCGAGTGTATATATATGTGTATGTAATTGTTGTACATGTATTCATATATTCATATATTCATATACTTATATACTTATATACTTATATACTCTTATACTCCTATACTCATATACTAATATACTCATATACTCATGTAACAACCCAACATGTACATACATACACATGTAGGTACAGCACATCCTCGTATTATCTACAAACATCCACTCCAGAGATATCTCACCCCAGCTATCAAACGGCCACAAAACACCTCGCCAACGCCAACACCAACGTCGCAACGAATTCCAACATGAATCGATGACGGCCAAGTGCCCCTCACCAGCATCAATGGACCCAACAATACCGCCCGATCAAAGAACTCCAACTCACCTCGCCTTGGACAGACGCGAGAATCGAAATCGAAATCGAAATCAAAACGATAAGTGGTTACCCGAATTCCAACTTCTCCCTCCTCACAGTGGGCCATTTCCGATGAAGCGACTCCCCTTCATCTTCCCTTGCCCAACAGGCGCCACCACCCCATCCCCTCGCCTCGTCTCATCTTGTCGCTGCTTTGCCCTGCGCCAGCACGGAAGACTGGCTGTGACTTGTGACATCTATCGCCTGTCATCTATCTACTCTGCATTGGAACTTGCACTTACACTTGCACTTAATACACTTGAACCTACTACACTTACACTTATAATGAGAACCCCCGGACAAGGGACGAGGGACGAGGGACGAGGGAAGGGAAGGGACGGCGACATAATAGAACAAGGGACATCAAACTCCAACCCAAAACCCGCTTGGGATCCGTCACCCGTGCGCTTAGATTCCCGTTCCCCGACGTTTCGAATTTCCCTCTTTTGGATGTGCGATGAGATGGCTGTTGGCTCTGCCCTCTCTTGCGTCTGGAACTTGAGAGGCTCTGTAACGAATGATTATGCGGCCGGGTCATCTTCAGGTATCTATTGAGGAGAGTCTGTGAATCTTTCGATGTTGAGAATGGTGAGTGGATTATTCGAGGTATCTACTAAGTATTCCAGGGTCTTTTTTTATTCAAATGTTTTTTGTTCTCGCATCTTTAACCGCCCATTCAAAACTCGCTCTGTCCATCGGACATTCCCCTGTCCGAAGGGACGATGCAGAAAGGGAGGTGGAAGTGGAAGTCGAAGTCGAAGTCGAAGTCGAAGCCGAAGTCAAAGTCAACTGGATATTAAATCATACTTACCTAAATAAGTACATGATTATATTGCCTGTACCTTACCTTGCCTGTAACCAGTCTTACGACTTATTCCTCCCTACTCAAAATCCCCTTCCCTTTCTTCCCTTGTCTCGTTCCTCATTGAGAAGTGTATAGGATGTCGATGGATGAAAAATGCTTCGTCACACCGTATGTGTCAGGGGTCTTTACGACTAAGGAGGAAGAAGTAATACTTATAATACTTATAATACTTGTAATACTTGTAATATGTATTCTACTTGCATGTACTGTACGTAGAGAAACAGGATACTATTAGACGGCATATTACGTTCACACGACCGACGAGACTAGAATATGTATGCAGGATTGATTGATGATTGAGCTTCGAGAAAAATACTGCAATGAGACTCGATCGTGATTGTCCATCTGTGTCACTTCATCATCCATCCATCACTATCACCATCACTATCACCATCACTATCACCATCGCCATCGCCATGAAAATCCAGATCATAGAATCAACAAACATCGCAAAACTCAAGTCTCAGTCAGTCTCAGTCGTGCACACTGTCACAGCCTCATGAAACCAAACACTCAATGGTACCCAGGTAGGTATTCACCCCCCCCCCCCCCAAAGACATCGGAAAAACGCACAGTCCAGAGCCATGATCACCGCATTTAAAGCTCCGCTCCACATTCGCTGCATCGCTCGCTCGCTCAAGGAGATGCTTGAAGGAGTCAAAGGTGAGAGACCGAATTCAGAACCGGAGTGAGGCGAGTTTGCTTGCTTGCTTGTTGGGACGACTCGACTCAGACCGGACCGGACCTACAGGTAAGTAACAATCAGACTTCGGTCTGGACGACGCTTCACCGGACTAGACATCTCCATCGAGTGGCCGCTTGGGACCGATACCTTAACGTCGCGTGCACCGTGCTTTGGGGCTGGATTGGGGAGGACTACGTAAAGTGCTTGAACTGGTGGACTTTACTCCGTGAGGTGAGGTGAGATGTTACTTATGCATTGGGTAGAGTTTGTACTTTGAGGATAAAGAGAATGAATATAATGGCTTGTTTCTAGAGCATTGGAGTATGGTAGGATGACCTGTTGTGTTATGTATCATGGTATTATTAATAGGAAAGGTTTGTGTGTAGTAGAGTGGCATAATACTGATGGAGAATTAATCAGTTATTGAATTGAAAGTTGTATCCAGAGTCGACTCTATAATAATTGAGAATTATAATTACACAAACCTATGACACTTCTCATTTCCAAATCACATCGAAGACCAAATAGCCATATATTACTGTACATCCACATAACGCATAAAAATACGTAGTAAATACAGAGATAAATAAATAAAAATACCCTCAAAAGCCCCCAGATCGAATCTCTCCACACCACACCCTCTCCACAAGCCGCCTCAAAACAATTGAGCAACGAACGGGGCGTTGAGCTGAAGCCTCCTCAAACGCCTCAACAACCGTCTACATAGGTAGGTAATTAATACCTACCAATATACCAACTTACCAACCCAGATAGGTATTTCATCCAAACCATTCTACTCTAATCGTTCGAATTATCTAAATCATCCATTATCCATGAATACCTAGGTACCCATCAATCCCGTTCTGTCGATCCCTTTCAACGTCAGCCGCACCCAAGCGTCAGCCCACCGACGACACACCAGACGCTTTCGTCGAGTGGGAGGGGCCCTTGAGTCTTGAGCGTACCTCGTGGGCGTCTTCCATTCGTGACAAAACTCTTCCCTTTCTCTGCGGCTTATGGGTGATGTTAATGGCTGATGACTGATGACTGATGGCGTGTGGCATGGCATGGCACGGCATGGCTCTGGCTGTACGGCTGAATGGCTGAATGGGAATGGAGATGAAGATGAAGATGAGATTGGGATGGAATTGGAATTGGAATTGTTAGGATGATGTGAGGCGTGTATCGGATAGACTGGCCTTATTGGCGGGTAAGTTTCTTCTTCTCTTCGTCTCTTCTCCATGCTTCGTAGATAGGTCTCCGGAAAGGTCGAGTGATACTTCAAGATGCAACATGAACTTGCGGAAGGATATACTCCGAATTTGCACAGTACTGTAAATGTACATGTAGCGACCAGGATAGCAACAGCAAGCTTCTTCCACGCCAACGGAAAAGACCAAGTACCTCATGTTCTACTTGGATACCCACTCCGTGACATATATGCGATGGATGAAATGTCGTTGTTTGCGTGGCGTGTTTGCATGCCGCAATGCTCGGAAGGGAAGAATAGGTGACGCACGTATATTACTCGGACAGTTACATATATCCTCATGGCCACGACCCCAATACCCTCTCCCAATCCTATAGGAAGATAGATACAACGGTCGATTGATATCGAGGGAGCCTCACTTCATCCCATCTCGCGCCTCAGAACGGCTGTGATCCAATTCAATCCATCGGTGATGTTGTGACTTTGAAGCTGATTGTGAAAGGGTCGAGATTGATGCCATGGAGCAAGATTCGATGTCGTAGATTTACCTTTGCATTTGCACTTGCATCTGCATCCGCATCCGCATTTGCATTTGCATTTGCGGCGGGTATGGCCGTGCTCTTGAGCATAGTGGGGATAATATGCTTGACCATGCATGATTCACTTGGATGCTCGTCAGGAACAGACAGGAACAATCAACTGAGTTCGGGTGATTCATCTTGCATTTTGCCTAAGAGGGGTAGAGGGCGCTTTAGTTGTTGGTGTTGGAGTTGGACTTGGACTTGGACTTGAACTTGGATTTGGAGCTGTCGTCGTTGAACTTGAAGTTGGATTTGAGTTGTGGAATAGACGACATGTCAATTAATGTTGGTTGTTGGTATGTTGGTATGTTGGTATGTTGGTATGTTGGTATGTTAGTTGGCGGTTATTTCTTATTTTTTATGTTGTTGGTGTTGGTGTTGGTGTTGTGTTGTGTTGTGCTGTGCTGTGTTGGTGTCGGATCTCGATGTTCGTCCTTCGACTTCATGCGTTTACATCCGCTCGATCAATAGCACGTGATACAATCTTCAATGGTCTGTACTCTACTCTCTCTCTCTCTCTCTCTCGTCCAATCATCTTTTCGTCCGCAAAAGATAATTCTTAAGCAATTCGGTATCTGCATTCTATTCACACGTTCAGGCATTTTCACTTACTCAGCACTAGGTCCCAGTAAACCGGTGAACTATCATTTGCTTTTGTTCAGGAACCAGGAATCTAAACGTCACTCCGAAATCAATGACGGCCTCTAGCGTCGACCTTCAACCTTCATAATGCTGTTTACATATCTCGCCAGTATAACATGCTTCCTCAATTTACAACCATTGAATATACTCTCTTATTGACCCTTCCACTGCTCTTGCTATTATTCTACACTTCTTTCAATATGCCTGCTTCCAAAGCCCCGACCAAGAGCCTCAATGGTATGTGATATCCCATACCAGATCTCGTGATATCAATCCGCATCTGAGAAGAATTGGTCTACTTAATACGTAGTAGGACTGAGACTGGAATGGGATTGGAATGGGATTGGAATGCAATATCACAGATAAGAGTAAAGCTAACACCAAGCAGTCATGAAAGGCCCCCTCCTCGCATTCTCAAAAGAACCCATGACAGGATTCTACCGCAACGGATACTGTGACGTTGGGCCCGAAGACACCGGAAACCATGCGATAGCAGGTACGTAGCAAATCTCCCTCATAACCCAGCCTCACTCATCTCCCTATCCCTCCACTAATACGACCCAGCAACGCTCACGCAAGAATTCCTCGACTTCAGCGCGTCCAAGGGCAACAACCTGCGCGGCATGGGCCTCAAGCCCGGCCAGAAATGGTGCCTGTGCACGTCGCGGTGGCAGGAGGCCATGCGGGCGGCCAAGGACGAGCACGACGCCGTAGTGCCCAAGGTGCACCTGCACGCGACGCACGAGAGCGCGCTGCAGAGCGTGTCCATGGCCGACCTGAAGCGCTTTGCGGCCGAGGGCGAGGCCGGCAATGCGAGTAGCGTGGCGCAGAGCACGCATGGCGGCATGGGTGGCAAGATCAAGCAGCGGACTGAGTTGGCCGGGAAGGGGGAGATGACGGGGAAGGAATAGGGGGTTGGCTCTCTTGATGGGCGGATTCGGAGGGATTGAAGGGATGACTTTTGTTTGTTCGGTTGTGCTTTGTCGCTTGTGGGGATTTCTGGTGAGCCCCGATGCTCTTGTCGGGTACATGAACTTGCTGTTGGCATATCTTGGAATAGGGGCAATCCGAACATGGTTTTGGGCAGACTCCTGGCCCTCGATGACCAGAGGGTGATGGCCGAACTTTTTTAGTTAATTACAGTGTCCTTGACAGCTTTGTATTTCTCAATGGCTGCATGACCCTGAACGCATATGCAACTTCTGAGATTTGTATATGCCTTGAAAATTACGCTGCTCTCAATAGCCCACCACGTTCGTTCTTCTTGGTTCAGTTGGGAACTCCAACTGAGGACGAGGATGTAGAACACAACCGTCACCTACAGTCTGGGAGTCGGGAATGGTCTCTTGATTCAAGTATTATCAATGACGACGCGGTTTGTTTTCAGCTATTACCAGACTTCAATAGCAACACTCTCCTTCAACGATATTCCGACATTCATCGAACAATGACAATCAAGCACAGAACGTCCACGTCAAACACTAAATTCAAATCCCCAAGAACTACCTAAGACCTAGGATTCCTCAAGAACCCAACAACACCACTACAATACCCAACCAAATCACCCAACCGCCTCCCCTCATCCTCCTGCACAGCCCTCCACCCCCTCAACGCCTCCCCAAGCCTCCGATCCAACGGCACGGAATCCGCATGCAGCCTCAGGAAAACCGTCATCCAAGCCTGCACCAGCTCATAATCCCTCTTGGCCTCGAGCCTCTGCGTCAACGCCCTCACGAAATCCACCAGCTCGTCGGATACGCTGTCGATGCCCGGGTTCAAGCTGCGGATCTCGAGGTCGGCGGACGACGGTGAGAGCGTCTTGAGCACGTCGATGAAGGGCGTGTAGTCGCCCGTCTGGCCGCCCGCGCGCAGCGACACCGTGAAGGCGTCCTCCGATGCGGCGCGGTCCATCTTCATGATGCGCGAGCGTTCGGCTGTGCTGTCTTCCTTCGCCTCGTCGGTTGGGGCGAAGGCCTTGGCGTTCTCAAGGGAGGGGAGGAAGAAAGGTGCCTTCTCGGGCACCTTTGGAGCTTCCTTGGGTTTGTTGCGTTGCTGGGTGCGTTAGTTTGTGTTGGATTGGGGATATGGGAGGAGAAATACCTTGATTAGATCCAGGTGCAGAAGAGTCTGCCATCTGCTCTTGGGCACTAGACTCAAGGTCGTCATGTCCTCGCTCAACTGCTCCAGACTTTGCACGGGCGCCGCATCAGTCTCTTCAGATTCGTCTTCAAACGCTCCCTCAATGACTCCCTGTCCACCTTCGCCTGAAGCGGTCGGACCATCCATCTCAGCGATTTCCTGCTCAGAAATATGGCGTGTAGGCACGTGCGTGAACAGAGTTTTGTTGTTCCAGATGTTGACGCCCACCTCACCTTCGCAGGCCGTGGCGAGGAACTCGCCCGTATGCGAGAATGCAAGCGCTTTGCAGACTCTTTGCGTACGGATCGCATCAATCAAATGACCTGTTGGTAAATCCCAGACGCGAATGATACGATCATTCGAGGTGGCGATAATCCAGCGGCCGTCGTTGGAGAAACAGTAATCATGGATATCTCCCTGGCAACCCCACAATTCTCTGACCGTCTTCTTTGTTACGATATCCACCACGCGAATGGAGGAGTCATTGCAAGTAAGGGCGATGAGGTCGTTCGAGGCGTGGTAACGAATTCCAGTAATTGCCGTCATTGGGAACCAGTCAATCTCGTCGACGAGATGACCAGTTCCGAAATCCCAGAACTTTAATTTTCCATCCAAAGAACTGCTAATAACGAATTTATTCATAGAATCAACCACCAGACCAGTAACAGTCTTCGTGTGCTTGCCGAGTCCTAT
Source organism: Xenosphaeropsis pyriputrescens (assembly GCA_022609375.1). Taxonomy (NCBI): domain Eukaryota; kingdom Fungi; phylum Ascomycota; class Leotiomycetes; order Phacidiales; family Phacidiaceae; genus Xenosphaeropsis; species Xenosphaeropsis pyriputrescens. Next base: position 35,934 of record JAGKQE010000058.1, read on the forward strand.
TGGGAAGGATTTCTTCGCTTGTATTTGAATAATACCGTTGTTCTCAAGCTGATCCATCTTCAACTTCCTAGCCTGTGCAGGCGTCAACTTTGCTGGGAAACGAAGTCGATGACGTCCAGATTGTATGTTGTACATATCGACACTGCCAGTCTCCGAACCAATGACCGCAAAAGTTCCGCAAGGAGATATGGTGACACTAGAGACATTACCTCCATCACTTGTCTCGAATGCCCATCGTCCAGCCTTCTTTCTGCCCCAAAACCACGTTCGAGCATACTTGTCTCCGCGATGACCTGTGACTACACTCTCCCAACCAGTGGCTCCACTTTGAGTCGCATCAATTTGCTTCTTACCGACCTGGTGACCCTTCTGCCAAATTGCACCGGTGCCAGCATGGGCACCCATACCACCGTCTCTGTTCAGAGAAGAAGCAATGCATGTGATCGGTGGTGCCTTCAAGTCTTCAAGTGTTGTACTTGGTTCATTTGCCAATTGCCCACCAGCAAGAATACCAAGCTTCTTTGCCTTTTTTCTGATATTGCCTTGACTCAACTCCGTACTCTGACCATCCCTCCGCAAACTCCAACCCCACAAGCTGCGGTCCTTGCCCGAAGTCAACAACCACTTTCCGCCAGAATCTGCACCATCAGAATTGGCAGGTAAGAATTGAAGGCGGGTGACAGGTGCAGCGTGGCCACTTCGGGAATGCAAAATTCGAGGAACTGGAGAGTATGGCGTCTCATCGAAGATCCAGGATTTCAAAGAATTGTCCAATCCACTGGTAATAATCACGGGTTGACCAGCAAGAAATTCGACTTTGTTAACACCGCCACCTACAGTGGCTTCTGATGAAGATGGCGGGTTATGAGCTCCACGGAGAACTCCCATGACTCTTCCGCCGTTGTTCAAGTCCCAGAAAGTAACATCGCCGTTCTCTGGTCCTGATGTAGCCATCACACCATCCTTACGTCCGTCTTCGCCTGCACCCTGACCATCTGTTCTGAAACTGATCGAAGTGATGTATGACTTTGAGATACCGGCATTGAGGTGAATGACAGTCTTATCAGTTCGGATGTCGTGTATGATGAGTGGGCCACCAGAGTATGCAATGGCAAGAAGAGATAATGATGTGGTTGGTTGCATAGCCGTGACCGAACCGGCGCCGGCAGTCGGCGGAAGAATGGTATAAATCAGTTTCCCTGTGCTGATATTCCAAATCTCAACACCGCCGTCCTTTCTCGCCGCAAAGACCTTGTTTAAGTATGTGGGCATAGTGCAGATTCCTCCGGTAATCTCATTACCCCCCTTGGGAGCTACAGTAGGGTATAGAGTCGTATAATGTTCGTATGAGATTGATTTCCAGACCTCGATTCTCGTCGAGCAACATCCAACAATCCATGATCCGAAGATGAGAATTTGCTTGATCGGTTGATCGAGATCTTCAGGCAGTGGAAGCTCTGCGATTTTCTTTCCTCTTTTGAACACCCAGAAACCTGCTTGGCCTGCCTGAGCTCCCCATGCGGCGAAGACGCGATCTTTCCATGCTAGAGTGGCTGTGATTTCGGTTGGCGTCTGTGGCCGAGTCAAGAAGACGAGGTTGAGACCGCGCTTGAGATCATATGTCTGAAGACTCCTGCCCACGGAGGTGGTAATCTGGAAGGTTGTCTTGCCGAGAGGAATCGAGGTGAACGGAACAGACGTTGAAGATACCAATCCTACAGTCTAAGGAGAGAGTCAGTCAGTGGATTCGAATTTCCAAGTGGTATCCATGCATACTCTGAATGGTGTGAAAATGCGAGATGCCCTGGCAGTCTTGCCAGGTATATCACTGCCGTTGCTGAGCTTCTGGCGCTTCACAACAGGCCCTTCATTGGCTCGAACAGCCACTGTTGAGGGCATATTTGGATATGGTTGATAGGTTCAACTTTCTGGTCGATTGGCATCAAACTACTGCTGTCGCATCGACAACAACTATTATTTTCTTGCAATCGGCATTCGTTGACAGGAATGTTCCGATGGCTGACGGAAAAAGTTCGCACCGCTTATCGATAAGAGGTTTGATAGCAGTAGCAATCGAGTGTTCTAATCACATGATTGATGATCATGAATTCTCGTGGGTCTTTATTTACTTAATCACATGGAAATCTCCAGGCAAGTAAGAGGTATAATATCATTGTTGAAAGGTATAAATAATATGGCCGATCTACACTAAGAGTAATTACAAACCGAAAATCATATGTATCAATATTAACCATATATGTAAATATATATATAAATATAAATACATCTATCATCAGGATTGATAAATGAATATCCAGCGAAATTTTATTTTCAATTTCCTCTCTACAGCTATCTGTTAGTAGAGAGCAGATCATAATAAACTTCCATCCAATTCTTATTTGATTTATTTGATTTATTTAAATTCGCCCCCATAACATATGGGTCAGTCAAGCATTAATACAGAAATCACAATATGTTTATGTCTTGCTTGTAGCAAAAGGCATAGTCCTCCATGTACCTATGTTTATTCCTTCTACCAAGTTAAATAGGTATAGTAGCAAGCAGAAGGTAAAATATTCAAGATTGGCATTATCAACGATAAGATTTATCACGGAGGCTTAAATTTGGGTTGAAGTGGTCGAGTTGACTGGATTGGAGTGGACTGACTACCTTCTTAAATGTGTAGGTATGTTACTTTCATTGTTGAAAATGGTGTTTCCTTACTGCATGCAGATAGAAGTGAGGGTATTGAGAGAGAAGGGGGGGAAGAGAGAGAGAGCGAACAACTTCAATGCAAGCACGAAGGAAGTCGATCGTCTACCTCTCTCTACCTGCCTACTCTTGTCCAATACCCTCAACACAATTTCCAATTCAATTCTCCATACCATGATGTGTTATGCAAACACCCAGATACCATGCGCCTCTCAACCTTGATCCCCTCTTCGTTCTCTCAAAACACATCTCCATCTTGATTCTGTCTTTGTGCATGTTCTAATCGCCGGCTGCATCTGTCTGTTGATACTTGCTGTTGGAAAGTGTGCATATTGGTTTCCACAATAATAATGGCAGATCACGATAGCGTCGACATGGACAACACTAAACACCCAACTGGCCCACTGGCGCCAGAAGAAGCTCGACCTTCTCAGACTACCGCTGCTACAACTACACTTCAACCTTCAACATCATCATCATTCTCCTCCCCTCCCACTCCTCTGGCTCCAAGAGTACCGACTGTACATACTCACCTTTTGCCCTCCGCGTCGGGCCATAAGAGGAATTCAAGTATCAAAGGAAAGCACGCCGAACCTGGTACAACAGAAACAAATTCGGATCGAGCGAGCATTTCTATGCCCCCACCCATTAATCGACATCCAAGTACCTCTCGTCCAGCAATTAGGTCTCGAACATCATCTTCCGTTTCTACTGTATCGACCGGCTCCCGCCGCCGATCCCTCCTCTTCGACACCTGGTTCGACGGTACAACAAACGCTCACGAAGGTTCTGCAATCGACGACCAAGATTACACTCCGAGACTTATGGCCGACAACATGGCGGAAGGCCAGAAGCACACGCCGCTACCGGAGCCTGCAATTCGACCAAGAAACCAGGGCGGCGAGCCAGATCCGAAACGAATGTCGGTATCCTCTATGTATTCTCTGAGCTCTGCACGAGCAGGAGGACCCAGCAATCCGGCCTCTGCGAATGGCTCAGAACATGGCACCAGATCAGTCTCTCAACCAATGTCCCCGACAAAGGCATTGTCTTCTCAACCAGAGACGGGAACATCTGCAATTTCAGTCACGACTACAAACACACAATTGGGAGGAAGTCAAGCAAGTTCTCATACTCAAAATCCAAAGGAAGCGAACACTCCTACATCAGCCCCCTCGGATGCCACTCGAAGAACGGCGACCAGTCGAGCGGATGCTAGTGTACGTATACCGCCGACGAGGTCTAGGAGCAGAGCGAAACGAAGATTCAGTGGTAGTACAGCAGCGAGTCATAGTCCAAGCAGTAGCGAGAGAGGCCTACTCTCAAAGGAATCCAAAGAGGATGTCAAGCCAAAGCCTGCACCATGGGGAATCATTGGAGTATGCGCCTTGGATGTGAAGGCGCGCAGCAAACCCAGTCGCAACATTCTGAATAGATTGATTAAGAATGGGGAATTCGAAGTTATTGTGTTTGGTGACAAGGTCATTTTGGACGAAGAGGTCCAGAATTGGCCGATTTGTGACTTCTTGATTTCCTTCTATTCAGACGGTTTCCCTCTGGATAAAGCCATTGCGTACGTCAAGGCCCGCAAGCCGTTCTGTGTCAATGATGTACCTATGCAACAGATCCTTTGGGACCGTCGAATCTGCTTGCGTATCCTGGATAAGATCAACGTGCCGACCCCAAAACGTCTGGAAGTTAACAGAGATGGTGGTCCACATGTTATAACGGCGGAATTAGCTCGTCACCTCAAGGAAACAACTGGAGTTGTTCTCGAAGGACCTGAAGATGGAACCGGCGGTCAAGTCAAACCACCACGGAAAGTTGAACTACTGGATGACGGGGATACTCTAAGTGTGGACGGATCTTTGCTGAGAAAACCTTTTGTCGAAAAGCCTGTTAGTGGAGAAGATCACAACATCTGCATCTATTACCCCAAAAGTCAGGGCGGAGGTGCTCGAAAACTGTTCCGAAAGATTGGGAATAAGAGTTCAGAATGGGTGGATGGATTGATAGTCCCAAGGGCTATTACGGAAGAAGGAGGCAGCTATCTTTACGAGCAGTTCATGAGAGTGGACAATGCTGAAGATGTCAAGGCTTATACCGTTGGACCCAGTTTCTGCCATGCTGAAACTCGAAAGTCACCGGTTGTAGACGGTCTTGTACGCAGAAACACACATGGAAAGGAAGTACGTTATATTACCGCTCTGGCTGATGAGGAGAAAGCTATGGCCTCGCGCATTGCAACGAGCTTTGGTCAGCGTGTATGTGGTTTCGATCTCTTGCGCGCAGATGGTAAGAGCTATGTTATCGACGTCAACGGGTGGAGTTTCGTAAAGGATAACGAGGAGTATTACAATCAGTGTGCGAATATCATGAGAGAGCTGTTTATCAAGGAGAAGCAATCCAAGAGTGGACAGCAAATGCCAGCAACTAACATGCCACCACCCCCGGCTCCAGAACCCGAACCAGTTTCTGCAAAGACCGAATCTACGAGCAAAGATCATCCTCACAGATCTGCTCTTCATCAGGTCATCTCGAAATCACCAAGCTTGTCTAAAATTTCCGGCCATATTCATAGAAAAGGGCACGAGTCTCCGGACTTATCTGGCTCAATGGCTTCGCTGACATCACCACCTTCCTTGGAAAGACCCGCATCACCATTGTTACCCAGTGTACCAAATACTCCTCTACTTCCCCCACCTTCTCAGTCGCTTCCCCCACATGCTACACCAGATACCGTGCCGGGCAGTCCGGCAATTCCAGCCGAAGATAGCAGTCTTCCACCACCAGCACCCAAACATACCTGGAAACTCAAGGGTATGGTATCAGTTATTCGTCATGCGGATCGCACGCCAAAGCAAAAGTACAAGTTTACTTTCCACACTCGACCTTTCATTGAGCTTCTGAAGGGTCATCAGGAGGAAGTTTTGTTGACCGGTGAAGCTGCATTGGACAGTGTGACAAATGCAGTTGATGTTGCTATGAAGGAAGGTATCGAGGACAAGGGCAAGCTGAAGACTCTTCGGAATGTTCTTATCAAGAAAGGTGGATGGGCTGGTACGAAGGTTCAAATAAAGCCAATGTTCCGAAAGCGCAAACCGGATGAAATGCCACCCGCCAAGGTTGCTGATCAGGTCGTGCCTGCGGAGGTTGTTGCAGTCACCAAGCCAGAAGAGGTGCTGCCGCTGAAGGACGAAGCTTCCAAGCCAGATGACGGTGCTGTGATGGACGATGAGGATTTATCACGAATGCCTCGACGTAACGATTCGGTATCTGGCACTACCCTTTCGCGAATTACTGCTGTTGAAGAAAGTCTGGTGCTCGACAAATTGCAACTCATTGTCAAGTGGGGTGGTGAACCTACTCATTCAGCCAGGTACCAAGCACAAGAGCTCGGTGATAATATGAGAAACGATTTGCTGCTGATGAACCGTGAGGTTCTCGATGAAGTTCATGTCTTCAGCAGTTCTGAGAGACGTGTTACTACCAGTGCCCAGATTTGGGCATCTTCATTCTTAGCCCAGAAAAACTTACCGAGCGACTACATCACCATTAGGAAAGATCTCTTGGACGATTCTAATGCTGCCAAGGATGAGATGGACAAAGTCAAGAAGAGACTTAAGACGTTATTGCGAGAGGGTGAGAAACCACCTCCTCAATTTGCGTGGCCAGAAAATATGCCCGAGCCGTCTATTGTACAGAAATACGTTGTTCAGCTTATGCACTTCCACCGCAGAGTCATGCGTCATAATTACACCAAGTTGTTTGGCGGGGCATCATCTTCACTGAGTGCTATTGCTAATCCAGGCGACAAGAGTTCTGGTGATACTTCCCCTGGAGCTGGAAACGCCATATCTCAGACGAATGCCACAAATTCTATCCAATCGAGATGGTGTTGTGGGGAAGATGCGGAACTCTTCAAGGAGAGGTGGGAGAAGCTCTTCAGTGAATTCTGTGATGGCGACAAGGTTGATCCTAGCAAGATCTCTGAGCTCTACGACACTATGAAATTTGATGCATTGCACAATCGTCAATTCTTAGAGTGGGTGTTCACTCCTAGTAATAGTATCCTTGAGGAGGAGAGTTCTCAGATGGAGGACTTGAAGGCCTCTGAGAAGGAGCACGAAGAGAACAAGACCGATGGCAAATCTGATAAGAGTCGAGGACCGGATGATAGCAAAACGGAGAAGACTCATACAGTTCCCGCTGAGAAGCCAGACACCAGCAAGACGAAGAGGGGTTTCCGTCGTCAGTCTATGATGCTTCGATCTAAGCCTGTTGAAGATCCCCCTGAGCAGTATTTCAACCTCTTCACAGGTAGCTCACAAACCAAGGCTAAGACTGATGCTCGGCTCGAGCGTCTTCGCGAGCTCTACAAGCTTGCTAAAGTTTTATTTGACTTCATTTGTCCTCAGGAATATGGTATCACCAACGCAGAAAAACTCGAGATTGGACTCCTCACCTCTCTTCCACTCCTCAAGGAGATTGTCCAGGACCTGGAGGAAATGCAAGCAAGTGACGACGCAAAATCGTTCATCTACTTCACCAAGGAGTCGCACATCTACACCCTTCTCAACTGTATACTCGAGGGAGGCATTGAAACGAAGATCAGTCGCTCGGCTATTCCGGAACTCGACTATCTCTCCCAAATTTGCTTCGAATTATATGAGAGCGAGAACAAGGTTGCTGAAGGAGCGCCGGTGGGCGAAGTACCCACGTTCACATATAGTATTCGTATTACTATCAGTCCAGGTTGTCATACTTTCGATCCTTTGGATGTCCAGTTGGACTCTAAACATTGTATTGGGTGTGCTCAACGTAGAAGTCTGACAGCTCATGGAGAGTGGAAACATGTTATCGAAACTTTGAGAGCGAAGTTCCACCAGTATGTCTTTCCCTCCCTACTCATCTTGCTGCCCAACATCCCCTCTTCTTGCCCAACATCTCTACTTAAAATTTCGTACGGAAAACCTTGCCGCGGGCATGTTGATCCAAGTGGTGGTGGTGATGATATTGCCCTCCAAGTCCTGCAGAACAATTCTGTCTTGAATGCATACTGACGTTTCCCAGGGTAAAATTACCAAAGAGTTTCTTGGCTGTGAACCTCAGCGAGAGCCATACTTTCCATAAGAAAGAGGATGTCGATGAAGGGGTATCAACGATGGCCGAGATGGAAGCCAAGAAAAACGAACAGAAGAGCGCAGAGGCCCTCGTGGAAGATCGAGCCAACAGCGATGCAATTTCAGATGCCAAGACTCCTGCAAGCGCAGAAGCGGGAATCGATGAAACTTCGACCGGATCCGCGGAGCTTGCCACGACTACGAGTATGGGAAATGATAGGGAGACCGAGACACAGGCGCAGGCACAGGTACAAGCACAGGCACAGACTGCTGAGCCGAAGTCGGAACGAGGTACATAGAGGGTGTATCATAGACGAAGCATAAATAGCATTGAGTTTGTTGACCGCTGTTATCAAGATTCTGAATCCAAAGTCAAAGTCTGTTTCTTCTGTCGCGTGCGCGCGCGCGCGCAAGGTGATGCAGATGCAGATGCGCAATTAGAAGCGCATGTACACCATAGGAGCAAGCCACCGACCAGCCAAGGAGGGGACAGGGCGTTCGCCTCGAGTGGAGTACCGAGTGCCCGGCCGGCCAAGGGCTCCATCCTGGCGCAAGCTAGGCAACGCTTAATTTTCCGAGAAGTCTATATGTGATGTGTGATGGATGTGTGATTACGGTGCCCCCCTGGATGCCCCTGTAATGTGGTAATGAGCGAAGCTTATATTGTGGAGCGGCCGATCCGGCCGGAGTCTTGCTGGTAGGCGCCCATGTTCGTGTTCTTTGGTCATGGACGGGGCATATGAGACGGACGTTTACTTGAATCATGGTGCTGCGAGGGGTGTTTGAGGACTGCGTACTTGGACCATCATGATCATGATCGTGGTCATGGGAGCCCCATCTGATCATGGCTGCTCATGTCGGCTACGACCGTGCATCTGTCTCCTGTGTCCCGCTGGATGGAAGTACCGGGCGAGTATGTATGCACTGTATGTATGTACATGGTCTGCGTCAATGTACTGTGTATTCATCTAGGCAGGTTTTGGACGGGCCTCCTCGGCTGACTTCTTCTCCCCCTTCGCGCTGTCTAACCAGCTGCCGCTTGGCGACTTGGTATTCCCTTGATCTCAGCAGGAGGAGGATACACCGCTTCTTGTGGGGGTGGGAGTGTGGGGGTGGGTTCATCGAGATGTTTGAGCAAGTCTTACCATGGTGAAGTCAAGTCTGCTGTTGCTTTGGTCTTGAAGCTTCTGCTCTGCTCTGCTCTGCTTTGGTTTGGGCTTGTGCGTGTGCTACACTTCGAATCCGATCTTCTCATGACCCGTTCTACGGAGTATGCAGCTGCATGCATGTATGTACCTATGACAGGCACACTTACCTACATACCCTGAGCGGATCTGTGGAATATTCGCTGCTTTGAGCGTTGAAGTCTATTTAGTTCCAACGTGTGCCCGCGTATCATAGCCTTGTCCTCTGAACCCCTCGCAGAGTCTCCGCGAGGAAAAAGTCTCCTGTCGAAGGCTCGAACTTAGTGACATCAGACCCAGGACATCAGTCCATAAGTTCGATGCTGAGAAATGTCTTGAGATCGTATGACCCACCAGCCGGCTCTGTTTGAGATGACTCTCTAATCTATCGTGTCGGATCGGCTAGCTGGTCGATGTTCTGGAAGTCCCCCTTCCTCCTTCTCTTGCACTGCAAAATATAATTGTCATGTGCCTATCCATATGTACCGTATGTTCTCTCACAGTATGCATGAATGTACACGCTCTACTACGCTACTTACATATGTACTCAAGTGCTCAAGTACTCAAACGATCCCTACGTAGTACCTAGACATCTTTATCGAAGCGCTCCAAGATCACGACGCTTATGCGTGACAGATGGAGCTTACGTCGTTAGTAAATCGCTGTCCATCATAATGACTTGCATATCCACTCCACTCGACTGCAGTCCAATCTAGCCCACACAGCCGAAAACCTCCGTCCGCCGTGGACTTTGGAAATTCCTGTGTCCGTGACAGTATGGCATTCCGATGCTGCCATTCATTCTTGCTGCTCCCATCGAGCATCGACCACCGAGCACCGCGCTTGTGGACGTTCCACATACCGAAAGCACAGTCCTGCTTCACCGTCGCACCAAAGGGCCCTGCCAACGGTATTGCATGCCTAGCTCCGCCCTGGGATGAGCGATGCCCTTGTGCACACGGGCAAAGGCGAGGCGGAAGGACGAGGATGAATGATGAGGGGCGATGGGCGATGGGCGATGGATAGGACAGGACGGGCTTGAGTGGTATCGTCAGGGGTGTTGAGTGGGGAGAATCGATGGATCATTTGTACCTTGTCAACGTCGACGTAACTTTGTGTGTACATACTGTACTTATATTGTATGTGTGTACCGTGTACAGTAGAATCCGATGAAGATTTCGATGGACAGGGGGCATGGGAAAACGAGCACTGCCAGCAGCGGAGCCCTCTGCGTGTGTCGTGCGATTGAGTTTTGGCGGATGCGATGTGATGGCGATCATTCAGATATGCCTGGATATGCGGATGAGCAGATGTATGGGACCTCACCGTCCATCTCCTCTGCTCATTGCGTCGTGTCTCTCTGCATCCTCATCCCAGCATGCCATGTGCGAGCGCTGTCCTTTGGGAAGTGCGATAAGCAGGCGGCCATCGGTGAAGGATGCAAATGTGATAGCGATGGAATGATAGATTATTAAGTTGATAGAGTAGCTGCTGGGATGACGATACAACAGAACAGAACAGAGCATTCATCTTCACCCTCATCCTCATCCTCATCCTCATCCTCATCGTCGCACTCACCCTCGCACTCGCCCTCGCGTGGAAAATGCAATTGGAAAGCCGGAAGCGAACGAGAGTGCTCCCCTCAGTTGATACATTTTCTTCCGTGATCGCTACAGGCCATTTAGATTACCGCGTTCTTCCCCGGAGAAGGGATTCGTTTCCATTGTGCATTGTCTTATTCCTCTGTGATGGCTGGTACAGGTCTTCGTGCCCCCGAAAGGGAGAAAAGAGAAAAGAGAGGGCAACTTTGTCTCCTCCTTGTTCCGCGAAAGTGACATTTGCTCTTTTCGTGTGATTCCGCTTGTATCGCTCACAAATGACCGATGTTCAACGGTCGCCCGAGGAAGCCGTCGACCCAATCGGATTGGTACGCGGCGTCTTGTCATTTTATTGTCAAGGTGTCGGTGTACCTGCACGGATTCGGGGAGACGTGCAGCAGAAGTTTTGCAGTCATAGGCGGCAATATCCATGTATATTATGTGGTCTACGGAGTAAGGTGTTTTGTTGCTGTTGTTATTGCTGTTATTGCCGTTATTGATTGAAAGCTGGAGACTGAGGGGAAAAGCTTCGATGGAGAGGGACTCGCGGGGAGGGGGAGTGAGAGACCATTGATAATGAATGAATCTGCTTGATTTAGGATTTAGGATCTAAGACCTGAAATTAGAAGAGAAGAGAAAGATGAGAGTAGTGTAATAATGAGAGTGATGATGTTGGTGGGTAATACACAATAACTCAACGAAGAATGAGACTGTCGATGATAGGTGTTCGAGGACAAGGTGAGGAGACGGGTAGCCCGAGGGTCACGGGAAGCGAAGAGTAGGGAGATGGTAATGTGCAGTCAAACCATGCTCACTCCTCCCATCATGATCATCAACAACACCAATCCAGCTGGACAGCGACAGCAGCAACAAACAACAACGACAGCGACAACGACAACGACAACCATGATGACAACAACAACAACAACAACAACATCATCGGCAACAACATCGGCTATGCGTCACTCCAGGCAATGATCATGCATATGAACCATTAACATGAGAAAGCGGGGTGAGACAGTGGAAACTGGAAACTGGAGACTGGAGACTGGAAACAGTGGAAGCCGTAGAAGCAGTCTGAGGATCTGAGGATCTGAGGATCTGAGGATCTAAGAAGATGAGCATTTGGTCTTCATCTATGTTGTATCGTATATACGGAATACAAAACATGTACTCGCAGATCAAATACACCCTCACTTCACCTCACTTCACTTCATTTTACCTCGCCAACTCGACACACTTCAAATACACTTCAAATTATCAGGGGTCAAGGATTTCAAGCGACAAGGACAGCGCCGTCTCCCATGTACCGGGTCTAATCACAAGGCGAGGCAAGGCAGAGGTAAAACGAGTGAAACTTCACCGGGGGCATAGGAGATGAGCCGGATCGATGATACCTGCATTTGCATACAAATACATACTACAGACCCTGGTGATCTTACTCCAAGACACATTAACATTGCTCCACTGGGAATCCACAGCTGTCGGGCTAGAAAAGTGATGATATCTATTCCATCATCTTGGTTGGAGATCAGCACAGGAGTAGGACCAGGATCAGGACCGACTGCAGCATGCTACTGTACGTAGTTATGAGTGCAACGTTATGTACGTTGTATACCGAATGATTCCATCGAAGGAAAGAAATGAGGCTGTGTGCTTCTCTCCGGGCTATTTGTCTTCTTCCCCTAGGTTCCTAGATATCTACCTACGTTGGCATATTGTGTTAGTGATGTTGTTTTTGTATTATTAGAATGGGCAGCAAAACATAAGGTGCCTTGAGACCTCAAGGCATGGTATTCACGGCCGTAGTCTGGCACTCTGGGCACAATATTCATGGCATGTTGGGGGTGGAGGATTGAAAAGGGGTTGAGGCAAAGATAAAGTCGTTGGGTGTATTGATGATGATACTCGCATCGCATCCTCATACTTGTACAAAGCTTCGCGTGGCAATCAGCCATTGACTGCCTCATCAGGCTGTCCACCGTCAAAGAGACAGCCCTCGACCCAGCAATGCACCGCCACGGCTGTCCAAATGCCTTTTATCCCAAATCAAATGGCAATGCCCAATAGAAAAGAGAAAGGAGTCACCGTTATCATGCCGGCTCACCAGTTATGCTCGTCAAGGGGACAGGAGACAAGCAGGCCAGGAGAGAAGAGGAAAACCCCCCCAGAAAGTCCCCCCCTGCCACGGCATCACACTTTCGTCATATAATGTCGGACCAGGAAAACATACAACTCACACTAGGAATATGTCTCCCGATATCCGCGAAGGTATACTGCCCATTCAATGTGCTCACAGCAGTATGAAGGCTGCGGTGGAGATCCAGTTGGCCATGGCCCTCCTCACCGTAGGGCGGTTCTAATCTTCTTCTTACTTTACATGATGAAGGGTTCGTCATTCTCGTCATACTTTTTCTACGAATATGCGAGGCCAGCCTTTTTTCTCCAAAGTGAAATTAAGCATTGGAAGGCCTTTGGGACGAGATTGAGAGGGACTTCATTGATATGCGTTAGGCCGATATCGTCGCATGCTGAGATGCTGGATGATGGAAGGGAACCCATAGATATTCCAAAGAGATATAAGATGCCCGTTGATTGCTACTTTCTGCAAACAAAAGACAAACATCAAAAGCCAGCGCCGTCGGGTTAATTGCATCTCTGAATGAGCAGATTCCCTTCAGACTTCATATAAATACCTCCCGGGACAGCCCTTCGAAGCACACCTCTCACTTTCAACATCCAAAGTAAATAACAAAATCTTCGAGCCTCGAGAAATTCCTCTCATCCTCAATTCCACCCTCTTCAGGAAGCTCACTTTCTTCTTCCACATATAAACACATCAGGTGAGTGAGAAGAAGCCCCCCCCCCCCTTCTTCAGAAAACGCCGAGACGCACAAGGGCTGATTTTGATATTGCCAGACATGGCGGTCCCCGGATACTGTGCACACTCCTTCAAGCTCATCAAATCCGAGAGCACGCTGATCCAATGGGTCTGCAACATGTGCCACAGCGGACCGCACTGGTTCATCTTCGAGTGCAAATACTGCCAGCTCAAGACCTGCCGGCCATGCACGCACAACGCCTAAGCGGCCCAACCTCGCATCGGTAAGTTGCCCACAGCTTTTTGCCCATCTCGAGAGAAAGAAGGAAAGGAAAGATTGTCACTCGGGAGTTCCTCTCCACTCGTGGGGGGGATTGCCGCCGGGAAGCAGAGTCCAGACTCGCTGCTCCGCGTCTGGTCTGGCATTGTGCTGTGCTGTGCTGTGCTGAGCTGAGCTGACGTTTGTACTCGGGCAGAAGCTCTGGAATGAACGAACCCTTCTCATTTCGCGGCTGGCGTCAAGTACCATCCCGGTAGCGATCGCTGCATGAAAGCAAGGGACGTCGGCATTACTCGGTACTGGGCAAATAGCGGATCCCTGAAGGGCCTCGGAGACAACGCCCCCACAAAAATATTGTTCTCGGGTGTTCTGGGCCTTCCTTCGCATCATGTTTCAAGCGCCTCGGAATCGCCTCGTCATTCTATTCAGTCGGAGTTCTTGTTTTGGAAGCGTCACGGATTATGGTAGCATTATGGTATGAAGGGGTTTGTGGAGTCACCGAGGAAGGAGTAAAGAGTGTTTGATTGGGCTTTCCTTTTTCTTCTCCTTTTCGATCCTCTTTCTGTTTGGGTTCAACGGGGTGTTTGGGTATACCACATAAAGAAGTGATACATTGTACGCAGTACGCAAGTACGTCTTTTCTGTCAGTAATGAAATATGAATACATAAAAATGCCATCGTCTATGAACCGCACTCCATCGTGACAGTGTGAATAAGGAAAGGGGAATGAAGATCTTCAAGAGGATGATTGAGAGGAGAAAAGACGATGCCCTAGGGCTTGCACACTGCCCCCATTCTCGAAATGATAATTGATATCTTGCTCCGAATGGCATTTCCTTGCCTCACGGCCATGGACAATGAGGTAGTCCGCCACCACGAGAACTGCATCCGATGATGCCGTGTAACCTGCCATCCATCTGCCATTAGCCGCGGTAAGGCTTAATCCGTACCACCTCAGTCACTTCGCAAGTACGAGTTCGAGAGTGCCGGACAAAGGCATAAGGGCATCGTGTGTTGCACGACAGATGCCATCGACTGCCCTTCTGTCACGAGGCTTTCTTCAGCCTCGCATGAGGGTCCTTGTGATTTGGAATGCCAGTCGCTTCGAGCGGTTTCTGACAGCTATCCGAATCCCAACACTCACGCTGTAATTTGTATTAATTCATCAAACTTGGCCAGTCTATAATTGTCAGTAAATGCCATCCACGCAAGGAATTCCCGGGAATACGAGGAGTAAGGTGCCGTTGCAAAAATAGACGTCACATCACGAGTACACAAGGAGGGAAAGGAGATGAATTGATGACATACCGAACTTCGTTCTCTCGTTGTTCCTCTTACTGACCACAACCTCATCTCCAACCGCAATAGCTCCACTCCCGGCTCCCAAAAACCCATATCTCCCAAACACAGGACTGTACTTGACCCCTGGATCCACTCTCCGATCTCTCATCAACTTCTTCAATATCGTGCCCGATTCCCCAGTTCCTGGTTTTCCAGTATCGAAGTCGATGTTGATGCTCTTGCATCGAGCACAGTTGGCCGTGAGGATGATTTCCGTCCCCCCAATCTTCAGCTCTCCCCAGAAGTCTTCATCCCATTTCCCTTCACCATCGAGAACAATGTTTGGCCTAAACTTGGTGATGTCCATCTTTTCATCTCCGGGCAGACGTGCATGTACGTCTTCAAGAGAGGATTCGCTGACCACCAAGAACGGTGCACAGTCAGAAAATGCAATGCCACTATCTCTTCGGCCGGGAAGATAGCTCGTGATGCTGGATAACCATCCGGTCTGTTGAGAGTTGGGGGAGATTGTCCCGAGCACCGGGCGTTGACCATCACCTAGATATGCCAGGATGACCTCGTAACCAAAACAGTCCGAGAACCATTGGTTGTACTTTTCCGGCATCTTGTATGCCGTAGTCTTACTCTGATGCATATCGACCTCTATCGGATCTAATTTTTCAAAGTCCGGAATCAATGGAATCGTGAGGGTTGATTGTGTCGACGCGTTCGCTTCGATGAGAGGTGGGTTCGGAGTTCGATAACGGACTTCGATATGGGAATTGCTAATGGTAGGATGGAAGAGTGTCATATCTGGAAAATGGGCCACATGCATGTTCTTGTAGGTTCCATCTTCAAGAACATTCAATATCATGAATTCTCGATCATGTTGAATTCCGAGAGCGCCCAAGTCCGCCGTCTGGAGAGAGACAGGCCGCAGGGATTTGATTGGATAGACGTATAACTATTGAAATCAGTCCTTGCTCTTATTGTTATTTCTTTTCTTTGCAAGAATCGTACCTGTTTGATTTTCATGATGAAAAGGTTGAGATGATTCAGACTTGAGATTGGATACTGGTACAAAAATGTCGTTAAAAGAGAGCAGACCGGCCGTCACATATGCTTAGGTAGTGATGTTGCTAGAACTCCTCTCGGGCCTTATCATAGGCGGGGTAGAGATACCCAAAATGGACAACTTTCAACGGGCCCGCCGACCCGGACACAATTAACGGGGAACTTCATAAGGATGAAAGATTGCTACGGCCATGAAAGAGCCCGAATTATATATCAAATTATAAAGACGTTATTCAAGAGATTATCTTGGTACCCCTTACACGTCTCAGTCGTTAAGTATGTAGAATTAACTAAATACGAAAAGAGAAAACCAAATAGCATAAAGTCAAGAAGGATATCTACATATCTATATCATGCATAAATAGTCACTGAGACCTTTCATAACAACAGATGCGTCTACAAATATACATACAATTTGTATATGTAGCTAGATAATTCTCCAATTATTATACTATTACTGTTCTTGATAATTCTACTTATTTACTTGTATAGTTTGGAACAAATTTGCAGCTCTAAATAAATACAGATTTCTAAATGATTTTACTAGTCAGGATAACTCTACAACCCTCATTAATAATCGATCTCATCATGAACAATCTGGGCGAGAACATGTCAGACTAACAACTAAAAAGCAAATACCTCAAAATAGCAAAAGACCCCTGAATTACTCAAGCGAGCTACGTCAACGCTGGACTATCCAAAGCTACCCCGCCAACCGATCTCTCCATCAATCCATGAATACAACGTCAATTCCCAATCATCCCCAATCATCAACGATCAACAACCTCAAAATGGCCTCTCCAGACCTCCAAGAAATCCACGACACCCTAATAACCATCGCCCACGCCGCCGGAAAAATGATAATGGCAGCCCACCCCTCAACGCTCAACCACGGCACGAAAAAGAACAGTCCGCGCCCACCCCCTCCCCCCTCCCCCATCTCGCACAAGCCAAGCTGACCCCCCACACAGCCACCGACATCGTCACGGAGACGGACCAAGCGGTCGAGAAGATGGTGTCGACGACGCTGTGCGCCAAATACCCCACCTACGCCTTCATCGGCGAGGAGACGTACCAGCCGGGCGAGCGCCTGACGGCCGCGCCGACCTTCATCTGCGACCCCATCGACGGCACCACGAACTTCGTGCACGCCTTCCCGGCCGTGTGCATCTCGCTGGGCTTCGCGGTGGAGCGGCGCGCGGCCGTGGGCGTGATCTTCAACCCGTTCAGCGAGACGCTGTACTCGGCCATCCACGGCCGCGGCGCGTATGTGACGCAGTCGGCCGGGCCGAGGCAGAGATTGCCGCTCAGGGAGCCCGAGGCGCTGAGGGGGCTGGATTCGTGCTTGGTCGGTGCGGAGTGGGGCTCTGATCGGTCGGGGAACAATTTCGAGCTGAAGGCGAGGGTGTTTAGGCAGTTGGCTGCTTCGAAGGAGGATGGGGGGGCGATGGTGCATAGTCTGAGGTGCTTGGGGTCTGCGGCGTTGAATCTTTGTGCTGTGGCGTCTGGGGTGCAGGACGTGTTTTGGGAGGGGGGTTGTTGGGTGTGGGATGTGGCTGCTGGGGCGTGTATACTGTTCGAGGCCGGTGGGATTATGGTTGATGGGAATCCGGGTGATTGGGAGCCTGAGCTCGATTGTAGGAGGTATCTTGCTGTGAGAGGGGCACCTAGTGGGCAGAAGGAAGTGGTGAAGGAATTGTGGGATGTCATCGGCGAGGGCAGATTAGATTATCATGCTTAGAAGCCTACACCATTCTCAATCTGGAGCAATTGGTCGTGCAAAAAAAAAAAAAAGGCAAGTTTGGTATTTGAGATTTCAATCTAGGTAACGCCTTTGCTTCAGTACGCCAGACCAATAACCATTACCAACTACCAACTACCAATAGCCATTACCACCTATCACCTACCGCCTACCAACTACTATCGATGACCATATCCCTAAGCGATGATGTCCGCGCGTATACTTGGACGGGAAAAAAATGTCATCATGTTCGCATGGAATTCAGGAGAGTGCGAACATTGGCGAACTCAAGCTCTGCCAACGTCTCCTCCCAGCATCTCTGCGTGACCGCTTTGCCCTCAGGTGTGTACAAGTAGGCGGCGAATCTGCGAGGGGGGTTAGCAAATGATGGATAGAAAGAGATGAGTGCAGGTGGAAAAGTCACAGAAACTTACGGGTGGATCTGCCAACTCATGATGAAGCATCCGTGAGACTCCTTTCCCTTGTTGACCACGGCATCGACAAAGCACGAGGCACCAACTTTTGGGGATCTACCAGTGAGGGCAGCGAAGATCTTGACGCCTACCTTCATCCCGCCCGTGGCATCACGCGCCAAGTCGGTGCCCTTGCACCAAGCTGGGTCGGCAAGGTTGACAATGACATCGTTGGCCGAGACGTAGTCGACGAGGTTCCAGAGGAACATGTGGGCCAATAGCTTGGATGAGTTATACGTCTCTTCGCGGTCAAACATCTTTGGGTCGTCAAAGGCCGCCAGCAGAGGGATTGAGTCTCTCTCGGAGAACTTGGCAGCCAAAGTCAGCGCAGCACTGACGATTGTCAGATGCGCGGGCCGACTGTTCGGTGGACCTTTGGCCTTGAGCGTGGGGAGGAGAAGGATAGCAAGTAGCATGGTCGAGAGATAGTTGACCTGCAGAAGCTCGCCGTGGCCAGTGCTCTTGTTTGCCTTGAAGGTCAAGCCAATGACACCGGCATTGAGGATGACAATGTCAATTCGCGACAGCTCGCTCGCGACGCGGGCGGCGAAGGCTTGGATTGAGTCATAGGCACTCATGTCCAGATGCCAGACTTCGATGCTAGCCTTGGGGTATTGTCGACGGAGGGTGGCAGCAGCTGCTTCTCCTCTATCGAGAGAACGCACTGCCATGATCAGACGGGACAATTTGAGGCCCAACAGCTGTCGTGAGGCCTCATAACCAAGTCCCGTGTTGCTTCCAGAGACGATGGCCGTGGCGCCTGAGAGTGACGCATTTGGAGCTGGCCATACTGGCTTGGCGCGGAATTGGTTGTGAAAGAAGATCTTCCCAAATGAATCCGTCGAGGGAGTCAGATCCCTTGAGCCGACCATGATGATGGGGATGCTGATGTTGTTGATGAGTTGAATGTTGTGATGTAGAGAGTATGGGAGTTTGGGTGATTGAGGTTGAGGTTGAGGTTGAGGTTGAAGTTGAAGTTGAGGTTGAGAGGAGGGTGGAGGTGCAGATGGAGATGGGGATGTAAGTGGAAAGTCGTTAGATGGAAATTATCAGAAAGAAGGTTCAATGATATACGGACTGCGCCTGCCACATCTGTCCGGTATGTGTCGATATATGTATGTGATTAATAATTAATGATTGACAAGGCGTGGAAGTGGAAGTGGAAGTGAAAGTGGAAGTGAAAGTGGAAGTGAGAGTGAAAGCGAACAAAGGATTCGAGTCTCAGCTATATTGGGTAACAGTAAGTAAGGTAAGGAAGGTATTATTATATCTCATAGGCTAGCTAGCTAAGAGGAGGCAGTCAGCGCAGTCTGAGGTATATGTGAATGTAGATGTAGATGTAGATGTAGATGTAGATGTAGATGTAGATGTAGATGTAGATGTAGACATAGCTAGAGATATGTACATATACGATGCGGTTAAATACATGACTTACCTTATGATTGCCTGTTCGAAGATGACCATCAAGATTATACTATACCTAGTCAAAGCTATAGTCAAGACAAGACCACAACGAGAATTGAAGATCGAAGATCAAGAACAACAACAACAACAATAATATCATTTCACATCACATGGATATGCCGTCAGCGTGGATATGGACACGTTATTATCTACGTGCAGCTATGATCTGCCTCCATGATAGGTTCTAGTTGCAAGCTAACCCGAAACGGCAAACAATCTCGATGATACAACGATGGCACATAGTAACACATGGTTACACAAGACCGTAAGCGACATGCCCAAATAGGTATATAATCTCGGGCCATTATTCTACTTACCTAGGCACTTACCTACATACACACATAGTTGCTTACATCTACGCTTACACTCATATTTACACTTTCACCTTCACCTTCACCTTCACCTTTACTTTCACTCACATTCACCCACATTCACACATTCACACCTTCACCCTCATTCACATTGCTTGCCATTTGAAGCTTCATACGCTCCGCATCTCCCCGACCGATTCTATTTCTATCATCTACAAGGTAATAGCATCATCCAGTATATATCACGTGTTATGGCTGCTTCTCAACCACCCAGTATGTGAGTACCCAGGGCAGTGTTGAGTGAAGTCATGGTGCTGTTGTTTCTAACGTGCTTCTCCTCTTTGTGCAACCACAGCAGCCCTGCATTTCGTGGTATCAACGGATGTGCAGAAGCCGAATGCAGAACTACGCAAATTCATCAGGAGTCATTGTATGCTGGGTAAGAACCGGGGAAAGACACTGCCCCCTCGCGGAAGAAAAACGAGGAGGATACAAGATGTATCAACTACGACGAGCATATCCCCGGCATCATCCATTACAACAGCCGCAGCAACAGCTACAACAACAACAACTACTACTACAACAATAACCACAACATCTCGCCAGGTTTCTCCCGTCACCATACCCCGCAAGTTCGGGTCGGATCTATCTGCAATCCGTTTCGCTGATGTTGTAGAGCCTAGGGTAGTTGAGATTGTTCTGCAGTGTAGGTTGTACTGTCTATCCTTCTCTGCAATCGGCTTATTCACTCAACACCAGTCTCGTCCATTGCCAAGCAGATTCTCTTCCCCCTAGAGAAATGCATCTTCTTCGAGAGGAGAGCTGAGAGATGGATAGCACCTCTAACATTCGACCCTGTCTACCTCCACGCCATGATATTCACTTCGCAGTATTATTTCGACTCGATACTAACCCACAGCTTTTCCCCTGTCAACCAGCGCTCGTTGCCGCATTTCCTGGAGACGATTAAGCTTCTACGGGAGAGATTGGAAGACAATAACAATGAGGCGAAACTCTCCTACTCTACGGCCGCCGCTATCATGGGCCTCACTGGCCATGCGCTTCTGACGGGCAATTGCAAGTTCGCTCGACACCACATGGAAGGACTCAGCAGGATAGTCAGGCTGAGAGGAGGTGTGGCCTCTTTCAACGAAAATCCAAAGCTTCTCGTCGAAATTCTCAGGTGTGACATGGGTATAGCACTTCATAGCGGCTCCGAACCATTCTTTTTCAACAGCTGTTCGTCTCAGGAACCCTATCCACCATTCCCGAACCTGAAATTGTTCCTGGAATTACAGGGGTCTGCTGTGACGAGCTTCCAGTACCAGTCAGCCACGTTCTACGACGATATGGCTGATGAACTGGCTGGCATCTGGAAAACCATGTCCGAGTTCTGCTCCGTCATCAACTTTGCTGCCGATTCAGGACAGTGCATCTCGGTACAAACTCTCCTAGATACCTTCACTTCGGTCATGTACCGCCTTCTTGGTATGAGCTTTGACACTGGCTCCAGCGATGAAGCAATTCGTGTCGGTCTCCTCGCCTTCACTAGCAGTGTTTTCCTGCAATGGCAAGACCTGGGAATGTCTTACCCTCCCATTATGGCCGCCTTCCGGAACTGCCTTGCAACGATGAATTCCCAGCAAATGTCTCCGCAGCTAGACCTGTGGCTCTTCATGGTCGGAGCGGCATTGTTATTTGATTCCACAGATGATTGGTGGCTGAAGCCTGCTCTCCTTATCAAAATGAGCTTATGGGATATCAGGTCGTGGGACGAGATGCAGCCTCTGTTGATGGCTAGCATGTGGATTGGTTTCATACATGATAAGCCTGGCAGGCGAGTGTTTGACTCTACAATGGCTTACTCGAATAGTACTGCGTTTGATATTTCCCCTGTTTTCATTGCTACTTCTCACTTGTCTTCATCAACACTACAACAGGAATAAGTTTCAAGAACCTCGGGATTGAACAGGTAGGATAACTTAGCTGGCCTGTACTTGGCATAACAGCCTTATTGAGAAGATTTCTGGTCCTAGTGGGATTCATGCTACATGAGGGAATCTGATACTTGATGTGATTAAATTGATTATATACCTCTCTTGTAATAGACTCATTTTGCTTTCATAATTTTGATTTCCAATTTTATTCATTGCTTTTACTTTGACTTTCCTTGCGGTCTTTGTCCCAAAATATTTGGAACAGCCAAGGATATGATTTGAGGTCAAAAACCAATGAGCCATATAATCATCTATCCTACGTAGAAAATTTACAATCAAGTACCAATTGTTCATATGCGAGGTTGTAACTGTCGTGCGAACGAATAATCTGCTTCGTGAACGTGACCATCGACATTCTTTCCAAAGAACCAGCATAAACACTTGTATGCATATAACCCAGAAATACTCGATGTTGAATTGAATTTATATTGTGTACACCTACATCGTAAGCCATACGACTCAGCAACTCCCAGCACCAGTACCAAGCTCATGTAAAACAGACGCCGGGTAAAGCAGAAGCGGAGAAAGCTACCCCGAGTAAAACATGCATTCGATATCCATAGCCCAGCTTACAGTGCCTTGCATTATACGGAGTAACCTTCTGCCCACATCATCCCCCTCACCCTCCTCCACAGCTTAAGAGCGCTTGTTCCAACATCGCCCACCTGAGCCGTCGCTGACAATCAGTCTTCTGTGTTTCACCGTGCGAAGAGAAGAACGAAGTAGAAAAGAAGGAAGAAGAAAGAGAAGACAAAAAGGAGAAGGTCAAGAACAGAAAAGGGAAAATGTCCCCTCATCTACCTCTGAGCGCCATCGACAAGGCCAATCGCCCACCCGCCTACTATCTGACCGTGCAAGATGGCCTCATCCTCCTCAGCTCCGTGCTGTGGACCATTGCCTACGTCTTGTATGTGCGACAAGGCTTCCTCGATCGATCTTATGGCATGCCACTAGTACCATTGTAAGTCTCCATTCCCATCCCCGTTCCCGTCCCCGTTCCTGTCTATGAGCACCTCTTTTCCCTCCTTTCGCTCCTATCCCCGTCCCCGTCCCCGTCCCCGCCGCACAACCAAGAACCTCCACCCCCAGCTAACACCCCCCCCAGATGCGCCGACATAGTCTGGGAATTCCTCTTCGGCATCGTGGTGCCCAACTCGGTCGCGCAGGTCGTGGCCTTCACGCCGTGGTTGGTCATCGACATCGGCATCGTGTACACGACGCACGCCTTCGGCCCGGAGCAGTGGGCGCACGCGCCGCTCGTGGCGCAGAACCTGGGCGCCATCATGGCCGGCGGCGTGCTGTTCACGGCGGCGCTGTTCTGGAGCGTCATCCGCACCATCGGCGTGGACAACGCGTCCTTCTATATCGCCTATGTCGTGCAGCTGGTCATCGGCTCGTGCTCGGTCGCGCAAATGGTTTGTCGGGGCAATACTTCGGGGCATTCTTGGGGGATTTGGTGAGTTTCTCCCCCCCTTTTCTTCTTGCTTTGCTTTCTTCGCGCTGTTTTCTCTTGGCTTGGGAGGGAGCTTTGGGACTCGGGCTTACTTGTGGATAATAGGTTTTTTAGAACGACGGGTACGGCTGCTACCATTGCTCAGTTCATGTGGAAGTACCAGCATTATCCCAAGAGCTATCCGAGGGTTGCGCAGCCTCTGACTCGATTTCTCTTTGTATCGTGCACCGTTATTGATTTGATTTATCCGTTTGTTTATATGTCGGTGGAGCAAAAGGAGGGTACGAGTTTGAAGTTGTAGTATTTCCAAATCTAGCAGCAAGGAATATATAGATATCTATTATCAAGAGTAATTGTGCATTTATCGCTGCTATGAAGTCTATAAACCTCTTCTACTCTTATTACATGTTATACTAGGTAGTATTTGCCCTTTGCACTGTGAATTCGACACTTTTTTCCTAGATAATATTATGGTTCGTTGTGCTGCTTGTAGGTGATTATATCTTAGCCTTCCAAGTTAATCAGAATACTTGCTTTTGAAGCGAACTTAGTTAAAGAAGTCTAACCAAAGGTTTTTGAGTCTCTTGATGTGCAGAAGAAGAACAATAGCTAAGAAACTGGAATATAAAATTACTGAAATTCAAGGGAGGCTTAATCTATTATATCAATGAAATGAAATGAAATATATCATCCTCTCCACTCCACACCACACTGTCCACACAAAAACTCATACCCCTCCGCCAAAGCCTCCATAGCAGCCCCATATCCCGAATGCCGCACATCGAGATCAAACAGATGCGGCACATCCTCCACAATCCTAAGCTCAGCCTCAACGCCCTCAGTCCGCAACGCCCTGAACGTCCGATCCGCCTGCTGCCAGGGTATCAGGTCGTCCTGACGGGGATGCACCATGAACGTCGGCGTCCTGTACCTCCCGCCACGGATCTGCGCCAGTGGACTCGCCTCGGCGACGTCTGCTGGGAATGGCACGCCCGGCTGCGCCCGCGTCCTCTTGTCAAGCCCGCTCAGCAGGACGGGCAGTGTCTGCCCGTGTACGTTCATGTGCACGGCTAGTCGACTCCGCGCGTCACCGGCTGCGAGCCAGCCAGCTGCGGCGCGTCCGTTACGGGCCGGCACGTTGTAGGCTGTGATGGGAGCCTCGAAGATGCCCTGCTCCCATATGTTGTTGTCGAGAAGGTATGAGTCTGACACGGTGCCATTACCGTTGCCATTACCATTACCATTAACATTACCATCTCCATTGGCAGATACCTGCACGCCAGCGGGCACGTTGGGCGTCGTCCAGAAAGGGTCCTCGTAGTCTGTGGGGCAGTAAAAGGTCAGGATGGCGTTCGGCGGCTGTATGTGTCGGCGCGCGGATGTCCACGCTAGTGTCATGGCTAGATGGCCCCCGGTGGACCATCCCACGGCTACAACCCTGTCGGCGTCGGGCACTACATCGGGCCGCGCTAGCGCCGTCTTTGGCAGCTCGGCCCGCACCCACGCGAGCGCGTCGGCTACGTCGGCCATCGGACCCGCCAGCAGCGTCGTCTCGGGACACAATCTGTAGTCAACGCTGATGGGCAGGAAGCCGTTGCGGATGAGGAGGCTCGTCTGCTCTGGCCGGACGTCTTTCCTCGAGAGCATGATGTGGCCACCGCCGTGGATCATGAGAGCTGTCGAGTTATTAATTGTTAGCATTGCCTGGCACGTGAGTTTGTAGAGAACAGGTGAGCGGAACGAAGCTAATTCTCTTACCTATAGGAAGTCGCTTGCTGGAGTCGACTACTGCCCGAGGGAAGTAGATATCCATCTTCAGTTGCACTCCATCCACCTCCTTGAAGATCACGGTCTGCTTGGTAATTAAATCCTCGTCTTCTGCCCGGCTGACCAAAACCGAATGGCCATCGGTGTCTGCTGGCGGCAGTTTGTAAGGAGAAGCTGTGATGACACGCAATATATTAGACTCTGGCGATGGACTGCTGCTCCAATCGACCCACTCGAAGCCAGCAGCACGAAAAGAGCGGTCCCATCTGTGCTCATCGGCCAGCGCGTGCTCTCGGCCGTCGTTGAACAGCCACCAGCCTTCCAGAAGGCCAAACACAAGGTCAAACCAGTACAGATTTCGAGTCAGCTCAACCAGGCATACTATACCGTCCGAACGCAGCATTTTGCGCATATGGCTAAGGGACTGCACGAGGTTACTGGTCGCATGGATGCAGTTGGTCGACAGGATAACATCGTAGTTACTCAAGAGCTGTGCAGCCGGCTCTTTCTCGATGTCAAGCACCATATACTGCATAAAGGACCATTTTGCAAACTTGCGTTTAGCAGCTGCGACGAGCGAGGACGATAGATCGGTGAACGTGTAGGAAAATCTGTGGGCGTCTCCAAGAGCGGCCAATGTCCCAATGATGTGTTTCGACGT
Source organism: Xenosphaeropsis pyriputrescens (assembly GCA_022609375.1). Taxonomy (NCBI): domain Eukaryota; kingdom Fungi; phylum Ascomycota; class Leotiomycetes; order Phacidiales; family Phacidiaceae; genus Xenosphaeropsis; species Xenosphaeropsis pyriputrescens. The sequence goes on from JAGKQE010000058.1 coordinate 61,874, forward strand.
CCCTCCAGTACCCGCACCGAGCTCGAGGATCCTTAGCTCCCGACGGCCACCCAGGCCCTCTAGCACCGACGCCAGGTACTGGCCGAGCAGCAGAGTTCCGGTCTTGAACATTGGTGCGTTCGTATAGACATCTTCAAGAAGAGCACGTGCTGCCGAACTTTGGAATATCAAGGATATGGGATCGGTCACCCCTGACACACAGTCGGCCAGTTTTGATCCCGTGGAATGCAGAAGCTTCGTCTCGGAAGTGTGCTGTGGGAATCTGACGAGCATCTCTTGGTGCAGTGTCTCAGCAGGAATTGTCCGGATGGGCAACTTGGAACGACGAAACACCCCATCGTCCCCCTTGGTCACAAGATGGCCATCTTGCAACAGCTTGTAAAATTGGGGAATAAGCTTGTTGTGCTTCGGGTCGAAGGTAATCATAGGGACTTCATCACCTGGCCTCAAAGTTTCCAAGGTGCAACCTAGAGAGGCAAAGGCGTCCACGACGTAACGTAGAACTAACTCAGACTGCAGGGGAAAGACGTGGCTGTAGAAGGCTGCAAAGCCAGTGGTCTCAGCATGAATGTCATACGAGGGTTTGACTGCGACGAAAGACAACCGGCTCACAGCTGCGAGACTCTGTGCAGCTGTCTCGGACGTCTTCTCCAGGGAGGAGTCTGACGTGAAGCCATTGACCAATTCCTCGTGTGGTTGAATTTGAGATTCTCTTTCTGCAACTCCATTCACAGATAGGTGCTTCTGAATGGATTCCACAGGCTGTAGTTGATTGGGCGCGATCAATTGCGCAACAGCGAGCAAATCTGAGCAGCTCATGAACTGTGATTGTGTGACACTGACGCTGAATCGACTTTGAAATTCCGACAGGATGTCAGTTACCAGCAAGGAGTCAACGCCGAGCTCCTCCAATGTCGAAGTGGGCTTGATGTCTTCAACTGGTATTTCGATAATAATGCTGAACATGTCGCATATTGTCTGTAGCAGATCGCTGGATTCTGTTGACTTGTTCACTAGCTGCTCCGCAATCTCAAAGTCGAGCTCTGCAGATTTTGCAGAACCATCATCACGCGGAGATGGAGTGGAGCCTGCCTGATACCCAGAGTCCTGCGTCTCGCTGTAGTCAAGAGGAGTGTCTGTTATCACCTCTGTTTTGGTGGCCTTGTTGAGTCTGGCGAGGCTCCTCGCGAGGGACTTGAAGCGAACGCTCTTGAAAGTAGCGCCCAAAATGACCAGGACTAGGGTTTTGGAGCCTGCATCAGAGACAAAAATGTCATTGGCTATCTCCCCATTGGAGAGTGGCTCATAGCATGTATAGACAGACCAAACACGTGTGTCGCTTCTGTCTGCCATGAATGGACCAGTGAAGATAACTTCGTCCATTGAAGTACATATGAAGACTTCGTCATCGTCCCGCTGAGACAGGCAATTGACATGAATGCCAGCGACCTGGAGGAAGTTGTCGAGGACAATAGGGTCACAGATACCAGTATCACCCTTGGCAAGAGGCGGGGGCCGCTGAGTTGGAACCGTGACCAAGCCGACAGCCTCGTTCTCCAATGCCGACACACTTTGTACTCCGTGATAGTATGGGGCATATTTGACGACGTTGGCGAAGAGCTTGTAAACCATGGTACCACTTACCCCGTTCCTGGGCAACGAGGACAATCGCCTGCTTCCTTGAGCTCCAAGCCTTTCAAGGAGCTTCCAGCGGCCATCAGCCGTACCATCCTCCGCAATGCCCCACTGAATACGTCCATTTGCATGCTCTGTATCGTTCTCTTCATCCAAGGTAGCCACCGACATGATCTTCCGGCTGAAAATGGCAAAATCCCAAGCATCTTGACCTGTCTTGCGGAGACGCAAGAAGACCGAAATCCCGCCTCCTAACCCAAGAGGCGCCGACATGATCAGTCCCTTAACGTGTGGCAGAGCTCCGGTTGTGCTTGTCGCCGTGCTGACGAGAGATCTGGCTGCCAAGGCAGCTATTTCGACATACATCGATGCCGGACAGAGGCTCCGATCTGTGACGGCGTGTCCCTGGCTGGCGAGCTTGAAGACAACGTTCGATACATCTACAGAGAACAAAATCTCCCCGGGTGTAACGCTACCAATCTTGTTTAACATGGTCTGTAGCCCAGGCTCGTTTGACTTTGGCTCTTCCGATTGCGTCTCAAGTCTGAGATCGATCCAATGGCTTTTCTTGTCAAATTGGTACGGCGGCAGGTTGACTATCGGGTAGCGGCGATGTGAAGTACGATGGAAAAGCCAGTATTGCCCTAGACACCCAGCTTTCCACAGCTGGCATGAAGTTCTGGCGAGAACCGCAGCTGCATCCTTGCTCCCTAGCTCCATGGGAATGAAAACATCGGATCTGTTCGACTTGTTGGTGATGATCCGGCGTGCCATGGCGATGACGGGAGTCGCTGATCCCGCCTCCAACCAGACAGCCGACGGCAGACGAGTGGTGATGCGCTCAACAGCGTCGCTAAAGTGAACTGGGTTTCGGGTGTGCTTCACGACTTCCTGAGCAGTATATCGGGTCCAGTTGCCATTGGGCGAGCACGTCTCGACACGTAGTCGGGGTGGTCGTATGGTGATGGATTCGGCCAGTGTCGACAAGTCCTGCAGAATGATATCTGCAAGATGTGAATGGTATGCACGTGTATTCTGGAGCATCATGGCCTTCAAGGAACGCCGAGTACACTCTTGCTTTGCGCCCTCGATGGAAGAACTGTCGCCTGCGAGCACAAAACTGCGAGGACCATTGTAGCATGCAATGTCGACGCGGAGACGCTTGTCTATCGAGGTGACAGCATCAACTACCGCTTCGATGTCTCCTTTTTCACATTCGACTGACAGCATGGAACCACCATCGGGACCCCAGTTATCGCGAATGAGTCGCGCCCGGCCTGAGACGAGCCGGAACGTATCCTCGAGGGAGATGGAATCGGCAACGCATAATGCAGCAAGTTGGCCAAAGCTATGGCCTATTAGAGTGTCTACCTCGAGCCCGCAGTCAATCCAACATTTGGCTGATGAGACTTGCAGCGACAGGAGCATGCAGTGGAGAGAAACGAGGTCTTGGACATCATGATCTTGGAAGATGCCAGGGAAGATGCTGGGGACGCCGAGCTTTCGACAGACGGCATCGCATTTGTCCTGCATGAATATCAGCAAGCAGTTGGCTAGAGGGGTCATGCTCCACTTACTAGATGGTCCCGGAAAAGCTGGGAGTCATCGTACAACTCTCTCGAGGCCTTGACATTCATACCCGTTTGACCGCCGAAGCATAGTACAATTGGCGACTTGGTTGTGCGCGTGGCGGCTTTGCTCATTGCCGCTATCGAATTCTCCAAGCTAGACACGGCACTCTCAGCGTCGGTTGCCACGAATGCCACCCGATGCTCGAACGAGGCATTGTGGCTTCGAGATATCTTGTACGCGATGCTCGCAAATGAGGCCTCGATCTTGGGCAGCGTTAACTTGAGCATATCCATATAAGCCTGGAGAGCGCCTGCAGTCTTGGCCGAGAGAAGCACCGGATAAATAGTAGACGAAGACAGCCGATCTTCACTTTCTATTGTTGAACTAGACGAGGCGTCTTGGTATGATCGAAGCAGAAGCGCGGCATTGCTACCAGCAGCCCCGTAGTTGTTCACCAGCGCGACACGGCGTCGAGCTGTCCACGGCCGGGTCGTCTTGGGCACGACAATTTGGGAAGAAGCCTTGATGCTCGGGTTGAGGGTGATGAAGTTGGCCTGTTTGGGGATCATCCTGTGCTGCATCATCAGCAGTACCTTGATGACGCCAGCAACGCCCGAGGCAGCTTCTGTATGACCGATATTATCCTTGACGGAGCCAAGAAACAAGTCGTCGTGTCGCCCACAATCTGTCATCACTCGACGCACACTTTCGTACTCTATAGGATCTCCCACTGGAGTTCCAGTGCCATGCGCTTCGACATAGCCCACATCCTTCGGTTCTAGGACACGTGCGTCGGAGAGGACGCGTCTATATAACGAACTCTGTGACCCAGCATCGGGAACGGTGATAGAAGTACTGTTGGAGCCTTGGTTAACTGCTGAGGCGGCAATAACACCAAGGACCGTGTCACCATCAGCTATTGCTCTCGAGAGTTTCTTGAGGACAAGAATGCCAGCGCCCTCGCCACGGCAATAACCTCCAGCAGCAGCATCAAAAGCTTTCGAGGACCCATTAGGGTTAAGGAAGGAGGCAGCTGCAAGATTTTGGTATAAGTGCGGGCTTGTGATGACGTTAACTCCTCCAGCTAGAGCCATAGAGCATTCGTTGCCTAGAAGAGCCTTGCAGGCTATATGGATAGCCACTGCTGAAGAGGAGCAAGCTGTGTCAAGAGTGATCGACGGCCCACTCCAACCAAAGAAATGGCTGAGGCGGCCGCTTATGAAAGCTCTCAACGTGCTAACAGCAGCAAAAGCGGTTGCATCCTGCGACGCAACATTATGCTCGTAGTCAACACTCCCTACGCCCAAATAGCAGCCCACGTCTTTCTCAAGAGCAGCAGCCGCGATGCTACAGAAGTAGCCCGACGACTCAAGTGCCTCGTAGGCAACCTGCAGTGCCAACCTCTGCTGTGGATCCATGGACTTGGCCTCGCGGCCCGAGACGGAGAAGAACTGATGATCGAAGGCATTAGCCTGGTCAAGGAAGTTGCCCCAGTAGTCGGCAATCTTAGGCCCACGGGTGACATGGGCGGCGTTAAAGCGTTCAGGAGGTATCTTGCCGATAGCCGTCCCCCCTTTGCAGAGAAGTTCCCAAAATGCCTCCAAATCTTCGGCCCGGGGGTACCGGCACGCCATGCCAACGACGGCGATCTCTTCGTGCTCCTTTGCGTCGCCGTGTAGATCTGCTTCTAAATCAACACCGCTGATTCCACGCTTGATGGAGCGCGGCACGCAATTGGGCTCTCTTGTTATGGGCACGAATGTGATGGTGGTATCTTGGCTAATATCATTCACAGTGAGCTTGACGGTCTGATACCAGTTGGCCTGCTCGCAAAGAATCAGCTGCAGGGCAATGTCATGGAGCGCACCACTCCTGATCAGACGACCGTCTGCCGTGGATCTCAGGGGTAATCGCAGCTTTTCGGCGTCAGGAAGCCCAAGTATCTCATGGTTTTCGGCACAGACACGGCTCAGTATCTTGGCGGCTCTGATGTGTGTTGGATGGTGGTAAGATCCACAGAGACCAATCTTGGACATGGAAAATTTGGCGTCGCTTATCTGTGTGCAGAATTCTGCCTGATTGGTTTGTGGCAAGGTAATGGTAAGTGTCTTTTCATCTGTGATGCAGGATATATAGGCCTAGAGCGTTATAGTTAGAACCGATTTATATGAGGGACACGGCATGCGTTTACTCACCCGTGGGAAACGATCTAAATAGGTTTCCAGCAACTGCCGATCTATTGCCCTCTTCCAACGAACGGATACGGCTATAGCCCTATCTTGAGCTTCAAGTGATGACTCGTATGCATCTACAACAATGCCTGCGCATACGGCCAGTCGCACAGCGTTGGATACGTTGTTCTCAAACTCAGCCCAGTCTCTTGCCGAGGAAAGAGCTGCAGCCGAGAGATAGCCAATACAGAACCCCTGAGCTACCTCGAAGTCATTTAGGCCGTTTTGACGTGCTGGACAGTTGGTCTGCTGGATAAACTCGACGACTTGGGATACAACCGTGAGCGGCGCAAGCTCAATATTGGTCAGTGTCTGTGGGTCCAGAACCTTGGTTCCCGTTGAGAAAGCCTCGAGTGCTTCCAGCTTTTCGACGCCTGGAAAGTCATGCCGGCCAAATTCTTTCTCAAGAAGTGGCCAAATTGAGGAGATAGATGCGAGAGTTTGCTTGAGGAAACCGAGGTTGATGTCTTTGCTTAGGACCAATTGCAAACTCAAGAGGCTGTCAGTTGTCCAAGCCGTTACTTGCGGTCCGAACAATGCAACCCGAAAACCCTTCTCGGAGCCGTTCGGTGTGGTGTTGAAGCCATTCATGGTCTTTGGTGATGTCTGGAATTTTGTTGAGAAATCACTCACTCAGAGCATTGTCTAGTAATAATATTGGGACTCGACACGTATATAGTGCAGTCTTGATTTCCTTTCTATTTTTTCTATTTCTCAGATGACTGACCCTTTTGCTTCCTACTTTACTAACCGCAGAAACCCCACGCTGTGCTCAATTGGTAGCGATGGAACCGGTCCGAAGCTCGGAGTCTGGACCCGTGTGAGGCCGGATATCAAGCCTTTTGCTGACATATGTGGTCGGTTTCGTGAACTCGCTGATTCACTGTGTAATTTAATGGAAGACTCTGAAGCGATTACTCGGTGCCATCTTCATGCAGCCGCCGTGAGAATTGAGGAACCGAGTAAGCATTCGATAGCGAAATCAGCAACGCCGGCGGACTGCCCCGGAAAAATAATTATCAACCTTATGCTGTCAACGTGCAATTAATCAAAACTCCTTCAGGAACCTTCTTGATCGTCTAGTATATGCTTCATTATTTCTTACCTTTTAGCTGCAACTGAAGTGTGAGAGATACATTGGAAGATAGAAACAAAATGAACTCCTTGCAAAGTATCTCAGAAAGAGCTACTCTCATTGTCCCTCTTGGTGTTTTTCTTGCTCTATCAATTGGCATCTTCCAGTTATGGAGAACAAGGCGGCACCTCAAGCACATACCTGGACCATTTCTAGCCTCCATCACCAACTTCCAGCGCGCTCAATGGGTCACGACAAAGCGGGCACACTTGATACTTCAGGACGTGCATGAAAAGTACGGCGAAGTCGTGCGTATTGGCCCCAACACGGTCGTGTTTAGTAACCCCGAAGCTATACAAGCTGTCTATACAGCGAGAACCGGATTTCCGAAAGTGAGTTTAGCATGATAATAGCTTTCATAGCGACACCATAAAGCTGACCTAGACTCCCAGTCCAAATTCTACGCAACTCTCCAGGCTTACAATCCCAAAGGCGGTGCGCTGGAAGCTGTTTTCAACACGCAAGACGAGGACATGCACAAGCGGCTCAAGACACCAATAGCCGATTTATTCACTCCTAAGAATGTCCCGTTTTACGAAGGTCGCGTTGATCAAGTATTGCAAGTCTTACAGGAGAAGCTCGACGAAAAGTTCATTATGCATGATCGGGTTTTCGAGCTGGGTCAATGGCTGCAGTTCTTCGCCTTTGATGTCATGGGCACTTTGACGTTCTCTGAGAGGTATGGATTTCTCGAGACGGGCAAAGATGTCAGCCAGATGTTGAGCACGATCAAAGACTTCATGAGAAGCTCTGCGCCTCTAACCCAGATCCCATGGCTCGACTGGGCCCTTCGTAAGAACCGCATTGGGAACTGGTTCCAGCAGACCTTTGCCACTCAAGCGTCGATGGGTATTCTCGGCTTCGTGGGCAAAGCCATCACCAGGAAGAAGGCGATTTTGGCAGAGCAGAAGCAGGAGGGCACATACCACGGTGAAGCAAAAGGTCCAACCGGTAAAGACTTTCTGACACGATATGTCGAGCTTCAGGAAGCTGATCCGAAAATACCACCATGGTAAGTCATAAGTTACCCAGTTCTCGTCCATTGAATAGTGAGCAATGAAATTGATCTCAAAACGTCAAACAGGGCTCCTATAGCATGGACTTTCTCCAATGTGATCGCAGGCTCGGACTCTGTGGGCAGCCTCATGCGCACCACAATGTTCAACCTTCTAGTCTACCCACACACCCTGGACAAGCTTTACAATGAGCTGCGCTCAGCAAATGTCTCGTACCCCTTCCCCACATACAGCGAGGTGCGCAATCTGCCCTACCTGGATGCCTGCGTTCAAGAAGGTATACGCATGCACCCACCTTTCGCGCTGCCATTCGAGAGAGTCGTGCCTAGCGGCGGCATCACGATCCTTGGACACTTCATACCCGAGGGAACGGCGGTCGGCGGGAGCCCCTATGTTGTCAATCGGCACAAGGGTACATTTGGCGAGGACGCCGAGTTCTGGAGACCAGAGAGGTGGCTTGAGAAGGACGATATGCACAAGAAAAAGCTTGAAAGTAGCATGTTGACTGTAAGATTTACGTCCTTTCCTTGTTGACAGCTGGAATCTGACAGCTCCCTAAGTTTGGTGCAGGCCGGCGTATCTGTCTGGGCAGGTACCTAGGAATTTTGGAGATTAAGAAGTTGATCTCCTTCCTCGTTCTCAATTACGACGTAAGTCCACATTGCCGACTTAATTTATCGGCAGCAGCAGACTAATATACGCCTAGATTCGTATCGTGGACCCCGAAAAGTTCGAGGTAGAGAACTCGTGGTTCTTTTTTCAGAAGGGACTCTATGCCCGCATCCAAAAGCGTTCTAACGTCACGTTGTAGCTCTTAAAATAAAGAATTTATAATAAAGCAACTTTTGCGCTTAGTGGGCTAGCTAGATTTTTATAGCTACAATAACTATATAGCGAAGCCGTTGATATACATCAAGTCTCAATAAAATCTTTGCAAAACAGCCACCGTGTTTCCGTCTTCAGCCGGCTAGCTCTCCAGTCGTTGATGGTTTCAGGGAATAGCGGAATCCTATCCCTTAAGGATAAGTCATGGGCCATTAGGACTAGCACATTATCAGCGGCATCGAGTTCTTGGATCTTGCGCACTGTGTCCATGGCTGCATCATGGTCCGGGAATAGTGGGCCGGGTGCAACTGTAAAGAATGGTGCATTTGAACTGGTGAGATATCCCTGGAGGACGTCCCCAGGACACGGCATAGGCATTTCCGGTCTACTTGGGACTTCTGCAAGTGCGATTCGCAAGTCGTCGCCTGGCGGTAATGGGAGGTAGTTGCTGGGGCGAAGTGCACCGGGATGGTGGCAGGCGTCCGCGCCCATGAATACAAAAGATGACCCGTCGGTGGCATTAGTCACACGGGCGAGGCCACAGATATGACCAACAGAATGGCCCGGTGCATTGAGCAGGTAGAAGGAGCCGTCGCCGAAGAAGTCAAAGGCATCGAAACGGCCAATCTTCAGGCCCGAGTCGAACGAGACCTCGCGGACAACTCGGCCCTCGGCATCGCTGTCGAGCACAATGGCTTCGGGATTGCGGGGCCAGCCAGGCCATGAATTAGCACGAATGTTAGGGCCTACAACGAGATCGGTACTAGTTGGGAACTTGGAGACGTCGCCGATGTGGTCGAAGTGATTGTGCGACCAGATTACGGCCTGTATGTCGGTGCTGCGGATGTTGAGCCCGCTGTTGTCCAAGTCGAGGATGGAAGACACATCTGATCCAGATCCCAACTTCGACGTGAGGCTTACTACTGTTGTCGCCTTGATGAGTGAAACTACTTTGGGTGCATAGTTATGCCAGTCTGGACGGACTCCAAGGTCAAAGACGACGTGCTGATTTCCCCTCGATATCAAAAAGCAGTATATGGGCGCATGGATACCGTTGAAGTTCTCGATCTGGGGTTGCCAGAAGAGTTTAGGGTTTAGGTAAAGTAGGATGTTGCTGCAATGTTATCATGTTAGTGATAACCCTCACCCCTAGCCTATTTTCGTATCATCTGCCCTTCGATTCAAGAAAACATACGCATCAATAACTCGAACCTGGACAGTAGATGTAGATTCTGGAATATTCAAGTCCGGGGCGTGCGGCTTCTGCCTAGGGGTAGCATTGAAAGTGTCCATATTGTGTTACTTCGAAATTCAGCTGGATTTTAAGACTGATAAGTGCACTATTTAACCTCTGAGAGAATACCCAGGCAAATAATATACCTGCCTAGACCCTAATAGTACTTACATAGAAGTGGCTGAGTGTGTCGTCTTGATTTGTCTTCAACGCACGGTTATGTTGTTGTATGTCAAGGTAAAGCGTCTGCTTACATCAGCTTCAGTTTCGAGATGGAATCCTTTTTCAAGCAGCCTTTTCCTAGATATAATGTTACTCGGGTTCAGCTGAGCTGACCATACACCAAGTAACATGCAAGGAAGGTTACACCAGCCTTTATGCATCAGATCGTAATAGGGGGAAAGGGCAGCATAGCGCTTAGACAGACATATGAATAGCATGGTCCCAGACATAAAATGTGATCAAACATAGTGTCTTCTGCATTCCATACAAAACTCGCAGGTAGATTGTCGGCACGCCTCAATGGTTTTAACGGATATAGAATCCAGCCTGACAGACATGGCGCCGTCGGCAGATACGATCAACGACCCTCTTGTGGATGCCAAATATGGAGACGGCGGCTCCAACTACTGGTGGCTCACTAGCGGACAAGACCTTTCCCGCATGCTGGTTGAGGCTAACTACCCTGATGAATGTCGACGTCAGTTCCTAGACTTTTTTCGAGAGACCATCTGCCCTCTGTTGGGCGGGAGACCCGAGCCCTGGTCCTTGCCTACCGCTGTGGGTTGGGATGGTAACCCTTTTGAATACAGCTTCGAGTTCAAAGGCTCGACGAAGAACGCAGGCGTCCGCTTTGTCCTTGATCTCACTGAGGTTAGGCCTGCCAGAAAAGATAAGCCTCTGGACTTGACAACCGTGGAAAAGGTCTTGGACGTGCTTCGCAAGAGAAGCCCCCTATACAACGAGACTTGGGTATGTTTTGGCTTCACTTGAACACTGAGACATTGGATCTAACTTGAGACAGCATCGCGACCTTGAACGGTGGTTCGTATACGCAAATGCGTCGTCAGAGAAGCAAACAGACTTAGTCCGTAAGGTTGGCATCCGGACGCCCACCATCCTGGGATTCGATATCAACGCCAAGATATTAGAAAAGGCACCTGGAATGCTCCCAGTCATGGTCAAGAGCTATTTCCCACCCGACTTCACAGCTGTTGACCGTCACCTTACTCGCTTCCAGTCCCTCAGCCTGGGCATCCGACAGATATCGGATATTGGCTCACACCCGAACATTTTGCATGGGCTCAAGATGATCGAGGACTACGTTGAGGACCACCCAGAGTACCAGGAGTGCGGGCGCGGCATGGCTTGCGACCTCGTCCCAGCAGGAATGGCACGTCTCAAGGTCTACGTGCGTTACTGGGGTGAATCATTCGACGAGATATGGGACTACTACACTCTCGGCGGGAGAATTCCAGACCTGGACAATGACAAGGAGATGCTCCGCGACCTGATGGACCTTGCGCACGGTAAGGACTATCCCGCCGACAAAATCAGGGAGGAGTCGTGGGCTGAGAAGAAGCGGCGCCACATCTTCGAGTCAAAGCCCACGTCGCTGTACTTTTCTCTGACTCCTGACACACCTTACCCCGTTCCGAAGCTTTACTTTTATCCTGCACGCAAGGCACCCAACGACGAGGCTACTGCGCAGGGTTTGGACGCTTGGATGACCAAGTACGGTTGGCACGACGGAGGAAAGACGCTGGAAGAGCGAGTGCAGAATGTTTTGTATGTTTATCTATCTTATTATCCCATTTTGCAACGAGATCTCGTTTTGGCTACTAACAGATCAAATAACAGTAATTTCCGGAGGCTGGATGAAAAGCCAGGGATCTTCACGTTTATTGGCATTGGAAGGAAGGAAGGTTCTAGTAACATGAGTTTGCAGGTCTATTTGACTCCCGAGTTGTATGAAACACCTCGCGACTAAGGTGGGATTACTAGCTTGTATAGGAATTGTTGATAACGTTGTTAGCCAACTAGTTCTAGTAGGTGGGATTTTAGCAGTAGATTAAATAGATGCTTATCAAATATATACTATGCTACAGTCATATATTGTAGTATACTACTATCTAACTATACTATGACAGCGGTTTTATACAAGTATATAACTTGGGTTTTTGTTGTTGTAGGATCTCGGGTCTTCTTCAATACACTTAACAGTAAATCACTTGATATGTATTATATTGTTACTTGATATTATAAAAAGTTGCACGAGACTAGAGAGCTAGTTATTATAAGATGCATTTACATTGAATCTGCAATTCCCTCGGAGAATCTAGACTAGTATACTTCTCTAGTTTGAATACCATTTATAAACTTTAGATTGTTTTAAGCGCAGCTATTTAAAAATGTGTCCAGAACTCAACTTTACTCTAGGTATAGTAAAAGCGTTGGAAAAGATAGCATAAGCAGTGATGGAGACAACATAGTATTCACTTAAAGATAGTTTTGAATTCAAGATTTTAAATAAAATAAACTAAAAGATGGAAAGGAGTCTGAAAATCTAATTCTCGCTACATAAGATTTTGAACTCATTCATGTATTCGAAAGATGTGCAAGACTGCGTTTACAGACATATACGAGAAAATTTGTCATAGCACTATACGTTGCAGAGCCTACCAAGACCTTGTTGCATATCAACAAAGCTCGGCCTCAATAATTCCCTGTATAGCAAGTGGCGATGTCCAGATCTTTCGGATCTTGTAACCTGCAGAACCTAAGAGATTGTGCCAATCTGACAGCTTCCTCTCTCCACCCGCCACCATGCCCATCATGGTGAGATCGTAGGCCGTGGTGTGTGGATGAGCCAATTCCTCGGGCGTAATGTGGTCGTGGATAAGAAGTGTGCTGTACCCCGGAGTCATTGCGTCCTTTTGCATCTCTAGGATCTTGCGTGCTGGCTCATCGGACCAGTCGTGCAGGACACCGTGCATGTAGTAAGCGCGAGCTCCTATGAATCACACCTTAGTAATAGTTGTTAGTTATGACATGGTATCTCTTACCTTTGATCGGTTGCGGCGTAAAGAAGTCGTAACCAAGCTTGTGAACGGCTTCTGGGCACTTGGACCGCTCAACTACTTCGGGTCTGTCCTCGAGATACAGACGATCAGCTGTCTCCGGGTGCGTCTCACGGAACTTCTCTATGTCGTGGCCGATATTCCCACCCACATCAACAATGAGCGGGGTGTCGCCGCCTTCGTCCGTATCGAGGAGAACCTGGGAAGGGAAGATGTCAACCCATCGAGCCTGGTTGGCCATAACACCGCCCATGACATGGTTGAAGGACTCTCCCTCAACAGGATGCGCCTCATAGTAGTGGAACATGTCGCCCTTCCAGCCTTTGGCATACTGGAAGACGCCGCTGGTGGCATTCTGAGGATTCTTGTAATCTGTCAGGGCCAGGTATACAGGCATTTTGTAGAAGACTGGAAGTGTCGCATCGTACAGATGGTTGATCCACTCTCCAAAGACCGGCTTGGTGAATGAGATACTCAGTGGAGTCGGCTTGAAAACTCCAATCGAGGTCTCCTGGAGCACATGGCATGCTGCTAGGTGACGGAGTATGCGAACTGTACTATGCAATCAGTATTTGTCTGTCTTGGGCTCTTGATCATAAGTAGGGACTCACAGAGAAGCTCTTGATCGCAAGACGGCAGCATCTTTGCTAGCTCCTCTCGTGTCATCTCCACATCGCCGCAAGCATGCCATTTTTCGTAGAGCTCCAAGTCCTTTCCAATCTTCAGAGCGGCCCCCAATGCTGGCTAAGATTTGATTCAGCCCCGTTGGTAAGTATTTGAAAAGGGGAGGAAGCTAATACCTGACCCATGCACGTCCTTAGTACAAACTCCCATGGAGTCTCGAGTCTCGAGACAAGCGCATAAGCTTCCACAACAGCTTGAATTCTGTCGGCATCACTAGTAAAGGAGTTGGCGTCAAGATGCTTCAGTGTCTCGAAAACATGCTGGATGTTGTTGGCTCCATGGCCATTTTCTCCATTCGATGACTGAGCCATAATTGCGCTGACTATCCTGTTGTGAGTTCAGACTTCTGATGGTATGTATGTCTTGAACAAGTTGAAGGATTGAATTGCTGTAGGATGAATGGGGTGTCCCGAAGACTAACGTACACAAATACAACTGCTCTTACAACCTGTATCGTGACAGTAGAGAGCCAACAAGCAGCCGCCGAGGTCGGTATTGGAGACCATTGTCTCCTCAGCTTACTCAGGTACTTTTTCGGATGGAATTTTGCTTTTTTTCTGTTTGACCCGAGTGTGCAGGGGTTATAGAGAATCCCGAGTGTGAAGCGCTTACTGCATGAAAAGAAACGAGTAACACGTCGTCAGCCAGCCGCGCCGTTTGGTGTTGTGTAACTTCGCAATTGAATCCAAGGATAGAGAATGCAACCTTACAGATTACACCTATTTGACACGAGGTAAGCTTCGGTTTATGTCATCTTTCTTTCTACCATCACTGCAGTCAAGCAGAATGATGTAAGCGCCATCAGGACAAGTGACCAATACCTATCTGCCAGACTTACAATTGCACAATCTGCTCATTCCCTCGTATGTGATCCGTGTGGTGGTCGTGGCTGTGGCTGTGGCCCTGATCATTATTATCATTGCCATTGTTGTTGCCATCTTTATCATCTTCTTCCGAGTCCCAAACGACTCTTGACACTCAACAGAATGTTCTTGTTATTAGCTGAAGTCGTGATTGCCAGTGTCCTCTTTCGAACTGTCTATCGATTGCGTGTTCATGCTCTGCACAAAGTGCCTGGCCCATTCCTGGCCAAGTCCAGCTCCTTGTTCCTCCATATTATATGTTATCTTGGGATAGAGGGACGCGTGTTGCGCCACTATCACCAAAAATACGGCAAGATTATTCGAGTTGCGCCAAACTCAGTATCCATCTCGGACAACGACGCTATTCGTGACATTTATATCGCCGGCGGTGGATTTCCAAAGGATGACAGATATCACAACTTTGACCTTGGTCCGGTCGTGTCCATATTCTCATCCACAGACACGGCATACCGAGACCTACGATCGAAGGCTGTTGCTCCTCTTTTCGCCTCAGCACAGCTGAGAGCTGAAGCCACCCCGGAAGGAGTAGTTGGGAGTTGCATTGCCGACTTTGTGGAGCAGCTGCGCGAGTTGAGCGCTGTGCGTGTCAAAACAGATATTCTTGACCTTTGTGCGCGTCTCTCCATCGACGTCGTCACAGGTTATCTGTTGGGGCAGCGTTACGGTGGGCTGGACGAGAATGCACACCTTAGTCTGGAGGAGAGGCAGCTAGAAGAGGCCAAGCTCAGCGCAAATCCCTTTATCCACGCCATCGTGGCCTTTGCTCGCTTTTCACTGCTACCAAACCGCGTATTCAAGATGTTCTACGCCATCTCACAACGCTTGAGCGCCAGCGACCAAGTCACGCGCTCGTTTGTCAAGCTCGACGGCTTCATCAATTTCGTCATGCAGAGCAGCACCAGGACTGATAATGCTAAGGCTCACCAGTATTACCATGAGCGCCTCATGGCCGCGGGCGTCTCACGGGCCGAGGCCGGCGCGCAAAGCAAGGCCATTGTGTTTGCGGGCGCCGACTCGACGGCCGTCATGCTAGCCACAACACTGTTCCACTTGGTACAGAACAGCACAGCAAGGCACCGCTTGTTGGCTGAGACTCGCAGCGCTGGCCGGCGAGACACTTACACGCTGGACAGTTTGCCGTTCCTACGAGCATGCGTCAAGGAGGGCCTGCGCCTGGGCATGGCGAACCCGACACGACTAACGCGAGTGGTTCCCGCAAAGGGACTGCGGGTAGGAGACACCATAATCCCCCCGGGAACAGTTGTAGGCTGTGCTGCATATAATCTGCACCATGACCCTGAGATCTTCCCAGATCCGTTTTCCTTCCAACCGGAGAGGTGGTTGGACAACGGCGCTGACGGGGGACTGCGGCGACCCGGAATGGATAAGAGTATGATACCCTTCGGTGCGGGCTTGCGTGCCTGTATCGGCAAGAATCTGGCCATGCATCAATTGCATGAGACGGTCATGGCTGTTGTGGAAAGTGAGGCCCTGGAGGGGGCGAGGACATGTCAAGAGAAAATTGAAGTGATTGAGTGGTTTAACGGTGACATCAAGGGACATCACATTGATATCGAATGGCTGTAGCTTATATATAAAATAGGAAGATGGGATTTTCTAGTCTTAATCTTTGTGTCTACAAATCTTGATTCCTTCGTACTAGAGTGGCTTGATGTCTCCTTTCCACTTTTGCTAGTCGCACGTGGCCTATATGTACAAGGATTAAATACTAAGAGGGCTAATTTGATTAGTGCATCTTCTTCTCATGATTTTGACTCTAGAACTGCTTTACATAGTACAATGCTCAATGTTCGCTGTATCCATACAGAAATCTGTAGTTTGAAAATGGCTTTTTCCGCCGTCAGGGGCGTAGGATTAAGCTCGATGTCATTAGGCATTTTAATGAGTTAGTAATATAGAACCTTGTATAAAAATATGCGGCATACTTCTTATGATTGCATGCTCCCATGTTTTTCTGGACGAACTGGGGAACGGGATGATAGACAGCTGCTTTTTAGCTTCTCAGCCCCATAGCCAATATTGGACCCCACAAGCCGTGTCTGAACGAAGGATTCGCAATGAGTAAGACTGGAGACAGCCATCACAACAAGCGCTCACGTAAACACCTAGGACTACGTGCCCAATGGTACTGTAATCAGCTCTGTCTCTCTCACATCACCACTTTTCAATACACTGAGTAACCCCTTTTCAAGAAGTCTGCCCTGGCGCTACTCCCAGAAGATTTGGCATCGAATACGATTCTCGAGTGTAGCCTGGATTCCTTAGTCGGTGGCTTGACTAGTTCGGCTGGCTGAGTGCCATCGCCTACTCTTGTTGCTTTTACGCCGACGTTTTCGTAATGGTCGAATTATTGTTGAGAGTAATGCTGATGATCCAGCAGATATAAGGAGACTCTCTGCCTAATCATCTCAGTTAATGTACAAGGCATAGTAAGACTTTCATAGAAATAGATCCACAAGCCCAACACTTGGACAGTCATTACTAGTCCTTCGCCATCTCCTTTTTCATCACATACTTGCCTATATATTGCTTAAAACCCAAATCCACAGCTATCATGCGCGGTCGTGGCTCTTGCTCGTTGCTTCTCACAACGGCAGTGCTGTTTTACTCTGCCTTAGCAGTGCCCTCTTCCTCTTGCCCACACCCTGATTTGGGCCAGAAATTCGACTATGTCATTATCGGTGGAGGTACTGCTGGCCTGGTTCTGGCAAATCGGCTGACTGAGGACCCTTCCACCACTGTTGCTGTCATTGAGGCCGGTACTTTCCCTGAATATGTCCACGGCAATTGGACTCAGGTCCCTATCTATGCTGGCAACTTCTACAACACTAGTGATCCTATGATGTGGCCTTTCAGTACCACTCCACAAAGTGTGGGTCATCTCCCGTTCTCCTGTAGATATTAGAGAGAAATTCCATGCTGATTGGTCTCTATTTGGTAGGGGTTACTTGGTCAATCTCGCCCCTATTTTAGACCCAAGGCTTTCGGCGGCTGCAGCGACATCAACTCAATGGCTTACGGTCATTCCTCTGTAGGCGCTCATCAAATGTTTGCCGATGCAGTCGGCGACGACTCCTATATGTATGATAACATGTTGGAGTTCTACGCCAGGACAATGAACTTCACCCCCCCAGACAATAAGGAGCGCTTCGCCAACGCGACTCCCATGTATGATCCGAAGGATACATCGGAGGGAGGCGGTCTGGCCGTTACCTACCCGGCGTACGCACAGTCGTGGAGCACATGGCTTTCGCTCGGATTGGAAGCCATTGGAATCAAGAAGGTAAATGCATTCATCAACGGCAATCTTCTGGGACAGTCATTCCACATGAACACGGTCAACCATACTACCGGCTTCCGCTCCTCATCTGAGGCGGCTTATTTGCGCCCTGTGGTCAGCCGAAAGAATCTTGCCCTCTTTGACAACACCATGGTCCAGCGCATCGTTTTCAACCAACAGAAGGAGGCTACCGGTGCCCAGGTGGGTGCCAAATGCATCATCTCCGCCAACAAGGAGGTTCTCCTATCGGCAGGCGTATTCCAGTCGCCACAAATGCTCATGGTGTCAGGTATCGGACCCAAGGCGTTGCTCGAGTCCCTCGGAATTCACGTCGTCGCAGACAGACCAGGTGTTGGCCAGAACCTGAGGGAACACATTGTTATCTTCATATCACACCAGGTCAACTTGATCACGGAATCGGAGCTCTCGGATCCAGCATACTTGGCACAGGCAATCAGTGACTTCAACAACCACGCAGATGGCCCACTGAGTAGCGTCGGAGGTGACATGATGGCCATGGAGAAGATCCCCTCCGAGCTCCGGGCAAACTTCTCGTCGGTGACAAACGAGGCACTGGGCAAGCTGCCAGCAGACTGGCCCGAGATTGCGTATGCCTTCCTGCCGAACGGCGTTCCCCCTGGTTATGTCAACGCGAGCATTCCGGTTGTTGCAGGAGGCAACTATGCCACCACCGTCGCCATCCTCTTCGCACCCCAATCAATCGGCAATGTGTCCATCTCCTCTTCAAACATCAGTGCCAGTCCCCTCATCAATCCCGCCCTATTTACCCACCCGTCTGACGTCGACGTCATGCTTGCGGGTTTCAAGCGTGTTCGTCAGGCCCTTGCGTCCAGCGCCATAGCCCCCATCTTGATCGGTGCCGAGACTGTTCCTGGAACACAGGTGCAGACGGATGAGCAGATCCTCCAATTCCTCAGGCAGAGCGTTCAACCTTTCCAGCATGCCTTTTCCAGCAACAAAATGGGCAAGTCGGACGATCCCTTGGCCGTCGTTGACAGCCGGGGCCGCGTGTACGGCGTCGATAAGTGTGAGTCGTGCTCGATCCGAACCGACCTTCTCACAACATCCATGAATAAGGTCAGCTAACAGCCCTCGTACAGTGAGAGTCATCGACTCCTCCTCCTTCCCGTTTTTGCCACCAGGGCCAGCTCCCCAGATCCAAGTCTGTAAGTTTAACAGAGCAGAGTAGCATTTTCTTGTTGGATTCAGGGCTGACCGTGAAAAACAGACACGCTTGCCGAGAAACAGGCCGCTGATATCAAGAAGACCAGGTACTAAGGGTCTGGATTTCGTCGGGCGCTTACTTCGACTGAGTTTGTGGTGAGATGGGGGACATAACGGGGTATTACACGCCCGGTCAGGCGGCCACTGCATTTATCTGCTTTCGTTCGTTTAATTCGAAGCCTACTGGGTCACTACGCCTATTTTAGTAGATTTGTTAGAAACTATAGCTAGAACCAGTATTTAACAAAACATATAACCCTCCATGCTGAAATTCACCAAAATCACCTTTTAATGTGAGTAATATACTTTTTTTTTTCTTCAACTTAAAGATAATCGCATAGTAATTTCGAGGACTGTATTTCATCCTATAATTTAAAAATAATTAAAAAATCTAAAAAACTGGAATGTATCTCATATGTAGTGTTTTAAATGTTATACTTTTATTGTTATTAGAGGGAGAAATAGATCTATGCAATAGGTATAAGTCTAAACAAAAAATATATAATAAACAATTTATATATATATTTATATATCACTTATACAAATATCACATATATATATACAGAAACAGTAGTCACAAAAAATAAATTGAAATAACTAGCTTTGCTAGTTATTAGCAGGGGATCAAACAAACTATTGAGATCGAGTAAGTATTCTGTATTATACTAACGCAGTAGATATGTATACATAGATATGTTTACCTCCAATAATGCTACAATACTCAAAAATTAAATCTTATCCAATACACACCTATCAACGATTGTTTCTTAAATTTTTACGGCTAGATACACAATGTTATCATAATCTTCTTTGCCCAATTAGACTTTGACGTTCACTCTCTATTTTTTATATATATAGTTGTGGTATATAGTTCCATTGCTTTGTTTTGGTAGGATAGCAAGTGAGATAGCAAGAGTAGACATCGTATTGATAACAAGTGTAAACATTTTCTCTGTAACACTTGCATGCTTACAGTAGAGATTCTCACATACACTAGACATCTACGAACTGTTTGGCTTACAACTTCCGCATCATGTCATCACATCAACACATAGACGGTAGGTAAAGTCCGTACTTCATAAATATGTATAGGAGTTACAGTCCAGCCATCCATGCATTCTCCATGCAAACCTCATCACAAGCCACAATACCCGTGTTGTCCCGCCTCCCATCCGTCTTCAGCTTCTGCAAGCTACTCGCATACTTTGCCAGGTTTCCCCGCTGCTCGTCAGCAAACGTCGTATTAAGGGTATCGAAAATGGCCGTCGTAGTGGCTCGGCTCGGTCCGCCCTCCTTGCGGCTGACGATAGCAATGTCGCCGTCGCCGCCCACCTCGACGGGCGTCTCGTACTGCACATAGTAGCCATAGCCTTCCGTGTCATACCCCCACGCGATATAGTTGTAGTAGTTTGTCAGATGCCAGTACCCTTGACCGGTGAAGTTGTACACAGCCGATCCGATCTCGGG
This sequence comes from Xenosphaeropsis pyriputrescens, assembly GCA_022609375.1. NCBI lineage: Eukaryota > Fungi > Ascomycota > Leotiomycetes > Phacidiales > Phacidiaceae > Xenosphaeropsis > Xenosphaeropsis pyriputrescens. The sequence goes on from JAGKQE010000058.1 coordinate 82,183, forward strand.
CGCCGGCGTGTCGAGCCCGAAGGCGATATAGATGTAATCATCGGCCGTACTGTTTCCGGTGGGTGGCAGATTGTACGAGGCCAGGTCGAGGTTCTGCCGGAGATTGGCTGCCGCCTGCGTCGTCGGAAATTGCGGGTAGATATCGCTTTGGAAGTTGTAGAGGCCCAGGTAGGCCGGGAACGACGTGTATGTTGGGTACCAGTGGCCAAAGTTCCAGGCATAGGGTGGTGCTTCCCAACAGTCGTCGGCCTGTATTACGGGTGGGTATCGAACATTGATCTTGGATTTCGGAGACTGAGCATGGCTACAATTGTTCTTGGCCAGCAGGAGTACTGGGAACAAAGCCATTGGCAGTAGATACTTCATGATGATGGTCTCTATCGTATTTTGGCCTTGAGATTATCTCTCTCTCATCTATGATGATCTGGGAAGAAGCTGACTGAGCGGATGAGACTGCAGAAGGAGGGCGGTATCTGAAGATATCGACATGTTTATCAATTGCGACAACTACATCCCCAGGCCGATGGGACGTTGAATGATTATGCTAACATCCAGTTACTCAGGATTAATGTTGAACACCAAGTAACCAAGCATGAGTAGGCAGAAACGAAACACCTGATTCTCCAGCAGGAGGATAACGGCTCACTATTCACATCCTATGGCCCGCATGTAGGAAACAAACATGCGAGTATGCTATTGGAGGAAGACTGATCTTGTCTCCCATGGCAAGAGGTGATCATTGAGATTACTAACAACTGCTTACGCAGCGTATAAATAGACACCGAGTAATAAAACTGGCTGATTGAGAAAAAAGCCTTACTTAAGAAGGAGAATGCGAGCTTGCTTACTTTGCATATGCATACAAAGATGCACTAGTCCAGACCTGGAAAACAATCTCGAGATACATAAATGGTAGAGAATTTCTATAGTAGGGGAGTCCATGTCTCTCGAATGGAAGAGCGGGGGCTTACTCAGATGTTAATCGAGATCGACAGATCTGCCTCCTTAAATACTAAAAAGGCTAGACAAGCATTCCAGTTTGAACACCTTCAGGATGTTCAATTACTAGAATCGATTTTTCTTTATATTCTGAGCTACCCTAATTTTAATGCTTGCTTGTTTATATTAACTACATCATATCCCTAGTTGTAGGCTTTGATGTTACAGGTATAGTTTCGAAATATACATAAGTAAGATTGGCTACAGCATAACGTCCAGTTAGTCTCAATCCAAGCCCTCGTATTGTTTTTACTATATAGCTTCATAGGGTTAGAGCCTTAAAGGATGTTAGAATGTTCTTAAAGCAAGCCAATGATTATAAACTCAACGAAGTAGTTGTAGGTTTGTTAACTAGATAAGAAGCCATTCGTTACTAGTCTTAGCTTGATATTATAGGTGATCTATACAAATTTCTTGGAATGCCTAGATAGAATGCCATAGGGGTTAGGGCGGATGGAGTAAGGAATCAAGACCACTTGTAGTAACTAGGCAGGCAGGCAACAGGCAGGATAAGAATTACAAACGTTGACAGCAGTAGGTACAGGGTGAAGTAATAATTCTAAATCATTATGTGCAACCGAGAACTTAAGGCCTCGATGCACCAATTCTATCTTCCTATATTGACTTGATGTGTAATCTCTGCTTTTGTATCAATCTTTATCGTCAGACCCGAGCCTGTACCGGCTAACTGAACCAGGACTGTGTCTAACTGCTCACGAGTGCAGTCCATAGTAATGGACACATTATATACAGTCGAATGCAGGCTCCCGTTGGAAGAGCTTGTGCTCAAGGGCGTCTCAAGGCCCATTCTTGTAGGAGCAGATGGGTCTGTTGAAACGGCCAGGATATGATCAGCTGTCGAAATAGCCAGCGATGGCTGAGAGTCTGTCCGAAAGTCGGACAGCATAGGCATATCTGTGTTTAATTCCATGTTGTTTGTGTCTACTGAAATGTTAGAAGGGGACGTAGTTCATTTAGGCAGAGAAATGCAGAACCCTCAAATACCGACCGTATGTTATATATGGCTCGCTCCCTCCCATTGAACCTAGGTCCTGGCTGTCATAATGTCTCCCGTCGAGGTTTGGATACTGCGAAGAAGAGTGGTTATTGAATCCGAACGAAGTGTTGTACAACGTTTGAGTATCTGCATACATTGTAGGCGGTGTCCCGCCGCTGGTACAACTATTCGTTCGGGTATCAGGCCGACTTTGTTCAGTCCACGTGGGGAAGCTCGAGTCTGGAATCTGAACTGTCATAACTTCCCTGTGAAACGTCACATCGGATTCAACTGCGTCTTTAGCTTGCGCTGTGTTCTCGTTCTCCTGGGCTGTGTTCTTCACGTTGAGGTCTTGCGCGTCCTCCTCTTCAACATCCCCTTCATACATATCTTCTTCATCCTCATCTCCATTGTCTCCGTCATCTTCCTCATCTGACTGGAATATCTCTTCAACCCCATTCCATTCCTGGGCTTCGAAGATCCAATTCATGTCATCCTTCTCGGCCACTGTCTTATCGGCAACCTCATTGTTTGCCTTGACTTTGTTCACGTTGGTGTTCTTCAACCGCAAAGTCGAGTAGCGATTCTTGAGAGCAAGAGTGGTCCTATTGGGCGTATGTGAAGCGGCAATGGTGGCCCAATTGGTGCCATGAGTAAGAACAGCATGTAGCAAGTTTGCATCCTGAGCATTGTTAATGAACCGCCTTAGTAACACACACTGGTTGTGTCTGGAAAGGAAGAAAACCTCTTGTGAAGTCCAATCACAATAGTTGATGTTCGGATCCAGCACCTGGCACCAATGACTCGAGCATTGGTCAGCGTTTCTTGACCCAACATCCCGCGAGACCTGTCGCCAACTCGTCCCATATTTTCGAACCGCCGCAATCAGCCGCTCGTCCTCTTCTTTGGACCAAGGCCCCTTGATTGTGCCATCGACCAGACTGTTCCACCATCTCCTGCGGCAGTCTTTATTCGATCGTCCTGGAACCGATTTTGCTAGCTCTCTCCACAGTAGTGGCCGGGATTGGGATTGAGCTATTTGGAGTCAGCTACGGCCATAGCCTGACGTTGAATGTGCAAGACTCACCAAGCTGCACAGCACGCCGGAGCATGCCGTCCTCTTCCTGCGTCCAATGTCTTCTGGCACTAGGCATATTCTGAAAGACCCGGAGACGACAAAGCTCTTGCTGCCGTGAAATTACAGCTCTAGAGAGGCTTTGGGAAAGCAGATGAGTCTAGTATAAAAGGTATCATCTTGCTGAGAACAGAATGCTGCTTCCATAGACGACAGCTTATATCTGTTACTCCCGCTAACCTTTCTATTCGCAGCCAAGACAGTACTATGTAAGCTGAAGGCAGGGTATCAAACCCTCTCATAGCAGCGATAAGCTGACTGGCTTTGCATGACCTGTGATGGCGGTGTCACCACACATAACAAGGGTGCCGCAGCCTTACATTTGTTATTACGTTAGTTTCCTGCTTATGAGCCACACAACTAGTATGTTACAAAGACATTCAATTGTATCTCGAAGAAATGATGGCTGTGAAGCCTACGTCCAGATTCTAACAACGTAGCAGCTATAGTTGTGAGTCACACAATGCAATTGGCGGCAATAAAGCATACAATTTTGCCCAACACCTTTGTGCACGCTCTGTAAGTGTATTATCTCACGGACAGGCGAACTATAGACTATCTTTTGATTGATTAGTCGCCTTTTCTACATCATATAATACTCAAGTCTAAACAGGTGGATAGAATTGGTAAAGGAGTTAAAGGATCTGGTTACAGGGGAAGATTAAATGATTGTGCTTAAAGGAATCCTTCGAGGTTACAGTATTGTACATAATTTTACATATTAACCATATAAAAGAAACAGTGACCGGCTTTTGGTGATGGCCGATGCGGCCGCTCTCCCGAACAGTGCAGAATTACTGTATCTAGAAGGTTTACGCGAGCAAAAATCAGAACATCATGATTACATATTAGATATAATACAATATTCTAATAAGATCTGATCTTATTAAATCTTATTAGATCTTATTAGAATATAACAGTTAACCCTTTGAATATCTATCCATTTTGTTTCAAAAAATTTATATTTATAAGAATATATATGTAGGTCTATCGGTATACTGAATCCCCAAGCTAATTAGAAGTTATTTTATATATATATTTTCTACTATTCTATTGTTTATCTTTCCTACATGTAATCTCACGATAGGTCCATAAATTTTATGTATATAGTATAATTTATGCAATTCACTTTATTTACCCCTCTATTCCTTTATCTGTTACTCCATTATTTTCATTTACCCCTCCCTTCTCTTCTCTCTCTCTTGTCTCTCTTTTGTCCTCTCGCCCTCTTGCTCTTTTCTCTTCTTTTGCACTCTTGCTCTCTTCTACTTGCTCCTCCTACTCTTTAAAAGAAAGACTAGGGTAAGAAAGAGATAAGATACCAAGAGCAGGAGCAAGAGGAAGAGAGGAGAAGAACAAGAGCAAGAGCGAGGGAAGAGAGGAGCAAGAGGGAGAGGGAGAGGGCAGGCGAGGAGAAGAGGAAGAGGACAATAGAGAAAGGCAATAAGAGAGGAAGAGGACAAGATAGGAAGAGGACAAGAGATAAAGCGGGAGATAACACAAGCGAGGGAGAAGGAGAGCGAATAAGTCAATTAGTTGGTAATTATTCCTCTACTTCTATGAATATCTTATAGCTAGTTACAGGGGAAGATTAAATGATTGTGCTTAAAGGAATCCTTCGAAGTTATAGTATTGTACATAACCTTACATATCAGACTTAAGTTTAATTATTAAAGCCAATGTACTATATCTAAGTGAAATATAGAAATAAGGCTATTCACACAATAGAAGTCTAAGGCAATATTGTTACTTTTTATCTCATCTGTTTGTATTATTCGTTTGTATTTATTCGTAATGTTTCATCCTCTCTCTCTCTCCTACTCTTTTTGTTCTGTCACTCTCATTATCTCTTTTCAAGGATAAGTAAAGAGAAAGGCAAAGGGAAGAGAGCGAAGAGGGGGAGAATTAAAGAATAGAATAGGGGAGAAAAATAAAATACGTAAAGTAGGTAGTCATTGTTCCCCAATTTCTATTACATAGCTAATTAATTTATAATTTGTGTCCATGCTCGATCTTTGAGAGAGGGGAGCGTACACACTTTATCACTTCCATCACCCTGATGTATTGCTCCTATTTCTTTACAAACCCAGCGAATTAACATGGAATCTGCCTTTGCATCTATATTACAGTGGTAATATTGTGATGCGTCAACGCGAAATGTTCCAACATATCGCGATCACGGCACTCATTGTGAGGAATGCCCCAACCTTGAATACCCTCTCGTTGTCCATGCTCATTGATCTTCGCCCACTCGACAGTGGAATCAGCAGAGCACTCAATTGCTTGCCTCAAGTAGTTGAAGCAATGATCCATGTGGAATGGAGAAAACGCCACGTCATCGTGGTCCAAAGGCTTGCCACCAGGCATACGCATTGCGTCTGGCAGGTAGGTAAATTCTCGAATTGTTGCCTACTTTCTCCCTAATCAGCATGTATCCCGAGGAGAAATGAAGGATGGTTGCAAGGCGTGTCTTGACGTACTAAGCAGTGAAGCTGGTGGAACATAGCAATACCAAGCCTCTCAGAGTGTTTAGTATCAGGAAGTCAAGGCTCGTAACCAAATTTCTCGATCAAAGGTGTCGAGATCGCTATGGTATGTGTCTCGAAGTTCTGTAACCACTTGTTCCATCTTACAGCGGCCTGTGATGTGTTGCCAGACCACTCGGCACTATCGGTAAAGACGACAGATCCTGATGCAGGTCCAACTGGTTATGTCAGCTATAGTCTTAGGTTTTCTTGGTATTTACATACCCTGTGGAACGAAACTTTTGATAGATCTTGGGGCAAGGCGGCCAAGTCCTCGCTGATATGAAAGATGGATGGCGGCTACGAAAAGTGCTATAAAGGAGACTTGGTGCAGAATGGATACTCCATTTGTATAGAAGCGTCGTTTGCAGACTGATTGGAATACTCTGCGGACTCGACTCGGCTTCTGGATGTACAAATCCTCACTTTCTTGTTCCTGAACGGGAAGCAAATGCTCGTGGGACATTGCATTGGACCTCTTGTTCGACATCTGGATAAAGCTCTTGGCCAAAGGAATGAAACAAGATATGGTAAATAATATGATAGACAGTAGGATGAGGAACTCCCTCTTGAAGAGGAATATTTATGGGGGAGTCTTGCTGATGAGAGTCGGCAATTAATACCGTATGGAGGACCTCAGCTGTTTGGCGTGGACTAATGTCGTTGTATCGAAGGCAGATCATGCAGACCGGTTATTGCAAGTTGAATATGATAAGTATATGTGCTAATACAGCTAATAATCTTACTTACAGTAAGCCGAAATCTCCTATCAGATAACCAGTGCTGTATCTACTTACTCATGTAACCTTAAGCCCTTGTTGCAAGTCAAGTTCATGCACTCAAGTAGAATCAGCAACGGAAATGTCTCATCCTCATTACTTACCATATCGAGCTAGTTCTGCCTTTTACGACCTTCAGAAAAGGTGGAGAAATCTTATGGTCTCAATTCAGACTCTGATCAAATATCGAATATGGAAAACGTGATGTTGAGTCGTCAGGGGGAAGGAATTATAAAGGAGAAGCACACCCACGATGCCGAAAGTGTTCCCTCACTATCTTTGATATCTTTCTCAAGTCATCTCCTACCATCAATTTCATTCTCAGAAATCTGCAAACATGGAACCTTCCGCTATCCTAACACTTTGTGCTGCTTTTGCAACCGTTCAGGGGTTGGCTATTCAGTTTCGCCAGACCTCTGAGGATACTGCCACTCCAGCAACCCATAATAGCTACAAGAGAGGGATTGAGTCCTAGGAGGAGACCGCTACTCCAGCCACCCATAAAAGCTATCACCGCGATGCTGATCCAGAGGAGAAGGAGACTGCCACTCCCGCTACCCACAACAGCTACAAGAGAGAGGTTGATCCAGAGGAGAAGGACACTGCCACCCCAGCTACCCACAACAGCTACTAGATCAAACATCAAACGACTTGTAGCATCCATGATCGTGGAGTAAGGATGAATAGCGGAGGAAAGGGACGGTTGAAAAGGCGCTCAGTAGAATGATCTTGGTTTTCCGAGCTTCAGGTCACTTAGTAAAGAACTTCTACTGCTTGCCATCAAGATTCAAACTCGCACATACCTTGGGAACACCAGTAGATAATTTCAAATAGCATCTACTTTCGAACCAAATTCGACTCTATGTTCTAATAAAAATTCTGCCATGTCGTCGTCGATGCACTTCCAGGGGTAAGGTAGTTTGAGCCTCTGGACCTGATGGCTCATACCAATCAGGCGCCGGCATACTATTTTCTTATCGCCTCATAAGCCCATACTGACATACTCGTCAGATTGCACTTCGTCCTCCCCACATTGATATGTTCTGTCTGGGTTGGCATTGCCCGTACTCGTTAGGTCCGACGCACTTCAACCCTAATTGAGCTGACCTCGGGTAAGCTGACCTCAGATTGTCTCGGAATCCGTTGAGCACCCGCACACGTAGATCTACCGGATGTATGGTCGAACATGTCTGCTATAAGCTCATGCCGCTTACGCAGATCTATCGGATCTATAATCATGTGCCGCGCACGTAGATCTGCTCGTTGTGCATGGTTTGATGTTTCTGCTATGCTAGCTACCGATACGGATAATGCGAAAGACAGAAAGTGGTTTTCTAGCTGCTCCACATTGTAGATGGTCTGCTATACTACATTCGAAAAAGCATACACTTTTACATATGATGATATTGTCGAGCTGCCTTGCATTGTGAATATAGCACCGAAAGCATGTAAGAAGGTTAGACATCGAGCGGAATTGGATATCGGCAGTATATTCTGCTAAAAGCTGACGGTGAGGCCAGAGATTATGGAAATCAGCTGTTTGATCAACGGCCGTAGCTATGAATCCATGGGCAATGCAAGATTGGGATGAAGTTTCGACTCAACTATCTGAGACTCTGGCGGTGATATCTAGTTACAGGATTGAGGCATCGACAGCAACCCCACCATGCCCCTCATTCGATATGTCAAGTGAAATTTCGGCTTATCCGTACGGGATGTGTTCTTGTGCCTCAATTCTTATCTGGTCTGCGAGTGGTCATGGATAGGAAGATATCAGAGTGTAGGCAGATAGGTTTCGGATGTAATGATTAAAACGAAGTGATGTGAGAACAATTAGTCCCTGATACTCCAAGCGCATATCATCCTGACAAGGGGTATCCAGTACATGTCAAGAGTATTGCAGTTGAGAAATCGAAGGCCTTTCCTCTCCGTCTTTCACAACAATCATCCTACCAAAATCAATTGTTCAGGATCCAGGATCCCCTCAAACTTGGCAACAATGGCCACGAAATTCTCGCGAATTATGAAGTCCAGAGACAGCTCAGAGGATGATGTCCGATATGACCCTTTGGGCGACGAGAAATCCCTTCTTGAGCAGCCCGAGGCCGAGACTGACGCCGTGCATGGCAAGAAAGGATAGAGACGTCGAGCAGTGATCACATATGCGTTGACCTTAGTATTGCTGCTCATCTCAGTCATGCTCAATGTTGTGGCGTGGCTAGAGCTCTCGAAAATCCATCAGATCTCTCACAACCATACAGTTGAAGAACATGGTAATGAACCTGCTCCAATCCTCACATGACTTCGGGAACTCGTACTCATGGTTGACTGATGCAGATTTACCGATCGTGAGAGATGTAGGAATGCAATACCATAAACATTTCATTAACGGCTCCTTTGAGAAGATCAACGTGTATCGTCAGATGGCCAGCCAGGAAGTGGATGATGCATGGCTGGCACTTGTAACGAACGGTAAAATCCCCTTGACGACTGATGGAATCCCACTAACAACTCGAGCCTCTAGATGGATCCATTCTGATCTCCGTCGACGAAGCAGCACAATTCGGTATCAAAAAAGGCCAAGTGCAACGGGTAGCCGAGGAGGGAGGCGGATACATGGCCGACATTTTTTTTTTCCACCACCTGCATTGCCTGGTAGGTCAGCTCGAGACTTTATGGAAGGGCACGCACTCACAAAGCCCCTAGAACTTGATCAGACAGACTTCGTACTGGAGTTGGGACTATTATAGAGCGAAGGCGGGCACTGACGAGGCGCCGGGCACTGCATTCGAGAGCTTCGAGGGCGACGACCAGGTCGAGATGCACTTCAGTCAGTATCATCAATCCCAGCTTCGCAATCAATACTGATCTTTTCAGTTCACTGTCTGGATATGATCCGCCAAGAAATGATGTGCAACGCGAATACTGCCATTTATGGACAGTGGTATGTAAAAGATGTTGGCCCATCACAGGACTTCAGTTTCAACCGTCAATGCAAGGATTTCGATGCTATTCGAAAATGGTACGCCGGCAACCATGTGGATATGGACCACACCTATGTGAGGCACAGACCAGGAGATGTTGTTCTCGATGAGGTCCCATAAATAGTGGGGATGATTGTGGATACGAGATCTACTTGATCCGCGTATCAGTGGCCAATAGCATATTTTCTATCATCTCCTCGTTAGCTTTAGAGTATTCTCTATAACTAACGAACTTAAACCCCCAAGGAAAGTCGACGCATAGTTGAAATAGGTATCCTTGTTCCAAGATTCATGTCAAAGACTGCACACCGAAGCAGAGACTGTGAGAGTGGATTGTAAATAACAGCATCTTAGACATCGAGCCCTCAAATAATAAGGTTAAAGTAAATGGACTAGCATGTATCCCACCTAGATCGGCCCCATTTCATTAAAAGGCCACAACATCTCCGCTTTTCGACTATCCAATTCCCCCGATTCCCTAGCGGATTCCATCCACCCCGTGAAAGTATCCCGATTCGCCGTTCTCGCAGGGTCCCACGCCTGACAGGGGACCCAACCATCAGAAGTCGTATTCAACATGGTCATAAGCCATAACTTGAGCTTCTGAGCGATTTCAAAGTCTTCGTAATGCTTCCGATGTTCTTCAAGCTCCTTCGCACTTGGCTGATAGCTACACGAGCCGGGCAAGCCAAGCTCTTGCCATCTCTGTGAAACCTCAATGAGACTATGCCGCACTACAGCAGCACTGTTACGCGATGAGGTTGGAACGTAGTAGAATGGGCGTAGAAGAGTCTCATCTAGAGCTCGACCTGATCCGAGCTTCTTAGCCAGACCTTTGAGGATGACTTCGTACGTCGCGCTACAGATTTTTGCAACTTCACGATCTCGCGATTCCATATTTGATCTTGCAGGAACTGGTTGATTGTCCGTGTGGGCGTCTGTAAATGGCGATCCAGCGTCGTGTTTGGTGAAATCGGGAATCTCACTGGCGAATATGAATCCCGGCTCGATACTTGTCGATTGCCAATCGATGATACCAGTAACAATGGTGGGATCAGCATCAGATACATACACGTTCCTTTTGTGCAAATCGTAGTGCATGAGTGTCGGTAAGGAAGCTTCCTGAGTGGGAGAGAAATCTTTCAATTGCATGAGGACAGTTTCACTTTCTGCCAGCAACTTGATGTGATCACTTCGGGATCCGCAGTATGGAAGGCTTGGGGGCTTGGGGGCTTGGGGTCGATCTCAGGGATCCGGGAACGTCCTGTATCTATGAGACCGGTGCAATAATCCGAAAGAGTTGACCCTGATAGTGTTAGATTGACATATCTGATATAAGAGTCAGATTGACTAGCTTACATGGGCCATGGTTTGAACTCTTCTTCATATGGAGCTCAGCCTCACCGGCAGATGAATTCCAATAAATTGGGCCACAGCTTGGCCCTAAACAGAAGCCGTCTTCAAGATCGACTCTAGAATTTGATGCGATGGCCGAATCTGCGAAGTAGATACTACCATAGGCTGGGAACGAGAGTTTGGACATGTCCCGAACGAGCATGCCTAACCCATTGACACATAGCACACGCTGATGCGAATTCATCAGTGGCCAGAACTAATGAAGTTGAACTCCCGCCACATGTTCCATAATCATATATTCACAGCCAACAGGATTTGACGCGTCATCGCACCACGCCAGGACCTCTGGGATGGGTATCGATGGTTTTCGCACGCACTAATCACATGATCAGTTGAATATCCATAGTTAAGAAGCAAGAGGGAATCTCTACAATATGCCATGGTGGCGACCTCTGAATTTGTTGTCAGCCTTGCTGGACCTGCCACCGAAAAAGGCACCCTCGCGATGACCTTTGCACCATTATCCATCATCATAACGAAGACACGATTGGATGAACCTTCTTTCTTCTCGTATCCTAGGAGACGCTTGGCTCCCGGGCACACATCTACAGCTCTTTTGCAAAGTTCCGTAAAGTCGAAATCGACAAATCGTGATTGTCGTTGGAGTTCATCATTACGGAGCCAGCCTCCATTTGTGTAGTGGTGAGGATCATGAACTGGCACCATCATCAGTACTTAGGTTCCTCAATGCGTAAGGTTCATATTCACATACAATTAATCGATGAAGTTGCATTAACGCTATATGGCGCTGTTGTTGCGTTCAAAGAGCTTTGATGGACACCCGTCTGGAGAACAGAGAGGCCGAATGGAGACAAACGGAAGGCTTGTCGAGTATGTGCAATTTTGAGCAGGGAATTTTGACAAGGTGAGCATCGTCGAAATACAGACGGGAGCACATTCCTTATGCACATGATTAATTTGCTAATTGTAACTGTAGATGGTAAATTAGGATGTTTACGCGCCTGGCTCTAAGCATAGGTAAGAGACACTACTTGGTATCATAAGCGAGTTGACCTAAGCTTCACCGGGATCAGAACAGAAGATACATATATCAACGAAACTTGACCATAAAAAGATGCTGAAAAGACTACAACGGCCTTGAAAGACAGCAGATTTTCTTAGGTATTTGGACGTGTTGAGTTGAAATTTCTATGTTGTACTACACATCGTTACGATGTTAGCCATTGCACTGACCCCTGCAATTCGCTTTGGGGATACATTATTTATCCTATGACACCAAGTAGTTGTTTATTTAATCATATATCTACCTCTAACTGTATCAAGCATTTTGTCGAGGCCTAAGTTAGTAGAGTTTGACCTTAAGAGTATCACTACAAACATATATATAGGGTTGGGCTATATGTTGAACACTCCATTAAAAAACTTTTCGAAAAATTGAGCGATATCTGTATTGATGATCAAGTGCAGTGCCTAATTGGGAATATATAAAGTAAAAGTGAGATTCTTAAACCATAGTATAGATTACTGCATAAGTATTATTCATAAATCTATCAAAGCTATATAGCTATTAAAATATAGACAACAATCAATAGAGAGATAGCCAATCTTTTCGAGCTATTTATTTATAAGGTGTTATTATTAAAACCCATTCAACCTTCTAGATATCTTAAATTATCTATAGCTTTACTTTTTCATCGCTATATATTATAGAGCTAAACATGTTAGAAGTACCTAATAAATCCAATATTTAAACCCAACCCCCTAGGAAAAAAACACAGGCGATATGTACAATAGGTAACAATTTAAAAACAACTACAATAGATACGCTAATCTCAGCACCAGAATAAAACTCCTTGTAGCTTGTTGACTATAAACATTGATCCGCTCTGCCAAATGTTCGGAAATGTTCACTGTATACACAAAGCAGGCTATGGTGCACGATCGAAGGCACGGCGTTCATCACGTGAGTTCAAGAGTCAAGAAGTCAAGCCGGGATTATCAATAACTTCACTTTACAACGACGACGTCACAACAAGTCCGAGTAGAGATTATTTTCATTGGTATGATACATTTTTATAATCCTGCATGCCTTGCAAGTGCCGGCTCGCAATCACAGAAAACTTCACACAATCGCTACAAACATCAACAGTCTCAAACCAAATTGCAAGATTTTGAAATTTTTAACTATCTTTTGAAATGAAGAGATACAAGACCAGCTCAATATCCATCTAGCGCGTGCAATAACCTCCATCGATGATGATATCGATACCTATACACAACATCAGCATTGAAGACGACCATAACATCGGAACAGAAACATGACTTACCAGTGGTATAAGAAGAAGCATCACTGCAGAGATAGACATAAGCGCCCTTGAGCTCCTTGGCCTGGCCATCACGGTTCATGGGAATCATGCTCTTCCACAGCTTCTGCGTCTTCTCATCGACGAAGTCGGAGAGACCGGTATCGATGTAGCCAGGCGAGATGGAGTTGACCCTGGCAAAGTCCCTCCACTCATTAGCCAGCGAGCGCGCCATGTGGATGGTGCCGGCCTTGGCGACGTTGTACGACGTCTGCTCCTGGGGGAAGTTTGCAATGTGGCCGGACATGGAGGCCGTGATGACGAGGGAGCCGGAGCCGCGCTCCTTGAAGTGCTGGCCGACGGCCTTGGCGCAGTGGAAGGTGCCGGTGAGATCGGTCTGGATGACCTCGTTCCACGCGTCGACGGAGCCCTCGAGGATGCCCGAGTCGGCCGTACGCCCGGCATTGGCCACGAAGGCGTCGATGTGCCCGAACTCGGCGATCACGTCGCTGACCAGCTTCTGCACGTTGTCCCAGTTGCCCACGTCGCACTTGTAGGCCTTGACCTTCACGCCGTACTTCTCCGACAGCTCTTTGGCGTTCTTCTCGCCTCCCTCCGGCCGTGATGAGTAGGTGATGGCTACGTTGGCGCCCATCTCTGCGCAACCGCGTGCGGCTTCGATGCCCATGCCCTTGGATCCTGAGGCGCCGGTTACGACGACGACCTTACCCTTGAGGGAGAACAGGTCCATGAGGGACTCGGCTTGTGGTACTGGGATAGGCATTTTTGGTTGATTTATTCGAGATATGAGCGGAAGATTGATTTGGATTGAATGGAGGAGCAGTGAGATGCTTTTGATGATAAGAAGATGAGGGCGGAAAGTATAAAGTATGAAGTATGAGAGAGAGGAGGAAGATGAGTTGATGGTTGATGGTTTATGTTATATGTGATTTGTATTTCAAGTCGTAGTGGGGGAGGGGTAAGATGAAATTCCCTTCCACGTATGACGTTGTTGTGAGCGGAGAGTAAGTAGGTAGCGACCCATGATTCATGGTCCACATAATCGCAATGCAGTAAAAAGAATCCATTAACATAACCATAAACATCAGTGAAAGACTCTTCTTCTTACCTCATGGACTTTGAAATATGATGCTCTTAGTGTTATTAGATCTACTTAGGTAGATACTACGCAGCTAGGTACTTTATGTGGATAATATGCACGTTCCTGTGAAGTCGGGGAGTGAAGGTTTATGATGATGTTCTTGATGATAATATTATACATATACTCTGCAGCAAGTACCTCACCCAGAGCCAAACCTATTACTCATAAATCCTTTATCAACAGTAGATCCATCATAGAAAATAAAACAAAAACACCTCATACTCGTTATAATTTACTAGAATTTAATCAAACCGATAACCATATCCATCTCAAGTCCAGTATTTAATATCAATTCAAGTCCCAATCTCACCTATGATCTCATACCCTCCCACATATGACGTTACCCCACCAATCGAGCAAGATCTCGGCCGCCGAGCCGCCGAGCCGCCGAAGAGACCGGACGCGTGCTCAACTCCACTGTATTATGTAAAAGCGGCAGAGTACATAACTCATAACTATAACTCATAACTATAACTACATAACTATAACTACATAACTATAACTACATAACTATAACTACATAACTATAACTACATAACTATAACTACATAACTATAACTACATAACTCACATAACTTACCTATGTACAAAAGGATCAAGACGAGACCATGACATGACCAATATCCTCTAGAATGATGATAAAAATATAAAAAGACATATCTACAACAAAAACCATAGCGGCCAACCAATCAATCAATCAGTCAATACAAATGCAGATAATGCCCCTGGTTGCCCAACCGCGTTCCTTATCCCAACAATGCGATGCCGAAGCAGAGAAAAATTCTACCCTCACGAAACCAATCTCTAATGCGAAAGAACATAACCCAATTCCAATTCCAATGCCGGTGCCAATCCAGTCCCATCCTATCCATCCCATTCATGCCATGCCAGTCAATTCGACACTCATCCAATCCAATCCAATCCAATCCAGCCCAGCCCAGCCCAACTTATCATAAATCATCTCGTTCCTCTCGTCTCTCATCCATCAATCCCTCTCCCCTCACCCACCCATCCATCCATCAAACAACAACCCCCCCCCCCACCTCACCAACTCCCCCTCTCAGGTCCAAAGTACTCCCCAGGAGGCACAGTCTTATAAGGACAGGCATTCCAATCACAGCCCTGCTTGTAGACCTCGGTACCCCACCACTTGAAGCCCTCCATCCAGCCGGGGAAGACGAAGCCGAAGAAGACGACGACGAGCCCAAAGGCCAGGCCGCTATCGAGCGCGGCGCTGAGCGTCATGGTGTACTTGCCCCACCAGTCGGGCGCGCGGCGACGGATGACGTAGTTGAAGACGTAGCAGACGAGCGCCCAGACGGAGAAGTTGAGCCCGGTGGCCGGCGGGATCCACGAGAGGGAGCCGAAGAGGACGGGCAGGTTGATCTTGCGGACGATGGAGTGCTTCTTGTGGCGCGAGTAGAGCCACAGCGGGATGGGCGCCACGGCCCCGACGAGGAAGCACCACACGAGCGGCCGGTAGGTGGCGTGTGGGCCGAAGAACTCCTTGGGCCCGACGACGCCCCAGAGGATGGAGCCGTTGAAGTGCACGCGCGCGATGGGGCAGACGAAGCCGTTGATGGCTTCGGGCGTGCAGATGTTGGGCACGTTGACGAACATCCAGTTCAGGACGGATATCTGCGTGATGCTGCTGACGATCGTGGCGGCCATTTGTACGGAGAAGAGCGTGCGCGGTGGGATCTTCATGTAGTGGCCAAGTTTGAGGTCGGCGGAGAACTTGATGCCTTGCGCGCTCGAGATGTATCCGTAGGTGACAAAGACCATGTTCGCAACAGGTCGACCGGGAAACATGGCACCGCATACCAATTGGCAGATCAGGTAGATGGACGAGTGTTGGTTTGTGATTGCCATGACAATACCGATGGGGATGAAGAGTACCGCACAGATACCGAGAGCCAGCAAGAGGCCATACCATGGAAGATGAACAGGATAACTGATTCGTTAGCTAGGATTTTAGTGATTGAGCGGTGGAGATTCTTACTATTCAACGACAAACATGCCAATGGCGGTCATGCTGACGAATGTCAAGAGATACCAAGTCATTGGAGCATCCTTGTATCTCTTCATGAGACGATTATGCACATCCTCCTGACTGATGATATCATTCATTATATCGCCACTGGCTACTCGAGTAGTTCTAATGATTGGCTTGTAGGCATCTTTACCCTCTCCTTCAACCTCCTTCAAGGATCTCGTCCACTGCTTCCATATATCCTTTCCATACCAACATACAGTGTGGGTCAACAATGACGAAAGAGCCGCAAACTGGAGGCCATAACTGAGGACATAGGTGATGGGTAGGAATACTCGGCTGTAGTTGCTATAGGCTTCCTTATCGAAGAGGAACTCCGACGTCAGAATCTTGCTGACATCGTAAATTTTTCCGGTATTATCAAAAACCGCAGAAGAGAGAATCGGCATATACGAAGAATTGAAGAGGTTTTTGTAATAGGCGAGTGGCGCAACGATCCACATGACAATGACCAGACCACCAACAACGTTCATGGCAGCCCAGAATGGAGTGAGAAGAGGGGATCCAATGTAAGCGATCTGAGCCCAGTCGAAAGTGACCGGGAAGAGTCCGAGGCCCGACGCAACTCCGAAGAGATTGGCAACGACAACGTTCTTTGGCCAAATCCAGGTGATGACACTGAAGTAACTGAGAGCTGGGAACAACAGTCCGGGTAGGAAGTAGAACAAGAATGCACACGTCCAAACAATGAAGAAGAACTTCCACCGAGTAATGCGCCATCCGTTCGCGATCTTGTTTTCCTCCTTGTGTAGAGTGGTGAACATGGCAGCAGACATCAGAGTCCCAGGCCAAATCATCCCACCGGGTCTAACCAAGAATCTTCTCGTAAGGCCAGCAAAGGTGTATCCGAGGATCTGTGTTGAAAGAATGAGCAGCAACTGATATGTGATGGTGACCTGTTGATTGTAAAACTTTGTCTGCTCGATGATGACATCCGTAGCAAAAGCGAAGCCAAATGAAACATTACTACTGATGTAAACACAACTGTGCTCCTTCTCATTCCATCTCCCCTGTGAGAGCCAGAGTCTGAAATTCCGTCTCTTGGAGTATTTCGCATCGACCCCCGGTCTGGGCACGCGGTGAACGAGTTTCCCATCCACAAAAGTCTCCTCGGGGTCATCCGACTGCTTGAGAAAGCGATCCCACAGAAGTCCCAGCGGGTGAACGAGGAGGAGTGCAATGACGGGCGTGATGGAGACACTCGGATATCTCAGTGAGAAGAACAGGTTTGTCGAGGAGCCCAAGATGGCGAAAAGGAGGGACAAGAACCACATGCGCGGGGTATTGATGGACAGAGTCGTGTTGTCCGTCGCCGAGACAGACGCACGCACCTGCGCATACGCAGAGTTGTCGGGAGGATCCTCCTCGTCGTCCGTGGTGTCCTCGTCCTCATTGAACTCCCTGTCGGCGTCCTCGCTGTCGTAGCCAAAACTCTCGCCGTCCATTTCGTCCAGCACCTCCTCTCCGGGGATTGGGATGGCCCCGGAGGAATATCTCTGAGAGAGGCCCACCTCCTCCATCGTATCCAGCCTGCTCGTCGTGCTCCTCGAGCTATCTCTTCTCAACTTTGTATTCGACGACGAACCCCTCAGCCTCGAGTTGGACGAGCGCAATCGGATACTCTGATGGCCCTGCTGGCTCGGATCACGCAGGGATCTTCTTGATGATCGCGCGCTGCTCACGCTGATCTGATGTCTCAGCCTCGAAGGGTATTCTTTTTTCGTGCGCCGATGTCCATGCTCGTTCTCGTCCTCATCACTGCTGGTGTTTGTGGAGCCCACTGAACCCGCGGGCACAGCGCCATAGCTACCGGTACCAAAGCCTGGCGCAGAGCGCAGCAGGAGCGGGACTTTCGACATGAGTGCTTTGAATCGGGATATGGGAGTCGTGGGTACTATTGGAAAATTGTCTTTATCAACGTCTTCATTATATTGCTCGTGAGACCGGGAGTGAGACTGGAACTGGGACTCGGGTTCGGGTACAGATTCAGAAACAGATTCGGATTCAGATTCAGATTCGTAGGGCTGATCTCGAGGTTCGTGGTCTGTAGGGCCGTCTTGATCGTCTTGATCGTCTTGATCGTCTTGATCGTCAAATTCAGATGAATTATGTACTGTGCCCCGCGAAGTTGATATGGGTTGTAGAGCAATGGCCGAATCTGAATGAGCGTGATCTTCTTGCAATTGGAGAGGAGAGTGAAGGGGAGAGATGAGATCTTCAGTCTGATTCGGATCGTGTGAGGCTGGCATGGCATGGGCTCTCTTATGTACTATGTATTTGGTAATTGGTAATTGGGAGGGGGGTGGGATATCGGGCGGATGCTAACTCGGTGGTAGCAGGAGTGGTCGGTGAGGCATGAGAGTAGGTAGTAGGTAGTAGGTGACATGGATGTGTGCAAGTGTGTGTAGGTGGGTGTAAGGCGTGTACGGAGCATCGACTGGGTGACTCGCGCGACCTTTACACGGCGCAACCCTTCGACGTACCAGTGTCAATGTGACTCTTTGGACCACCAGCCCCCAACACTTGTTCGTTATGGCGGCTTCAGATGCTCGCTCAAACTCACTAACTTTTGACAAGTGATGCTGGACACTCCTGATTGCCACGTCAAAATGAAAAGGCGATGGAACAGACGCGCAATCCCTCCGAGGAATGTTCATGCATAGGTGAGGTTGAGGTTGAGATACATCTACAGATACTGATAATATCCCTTCATTCAGGTCCATCTCAATCATCTGCCTTACGACTTACGCTGTGTGTGTGTGTGTGTGTGTGTGTGTATGTGTACATGCAGACGGGAATGCGAGTGAGAGCACGATGATCACCAACATTGAGCAACAAGATCATTCGTGTGTACAAGCATGTACAATACATGGATCTTTACGGCTATCATCGGTGCATACTCCTACCCAAATACCCAATGCATGGAATCTGCAAGCAGTATCTCTAAACTTCCCAGCTCGACATCGTCATTCAGCATCAAAACCATCCAAGTCAAGTGCAAGTGCACAATCAAGAGTAATCATGGGTTCATCACGACCTTCTCAATATCATAGAATACCCTGCACCACTACCGCTACCAAGAAGAGTTGTGCCGCTTCTCACCACCCAGGGTATTTTCCAGCGACAAAAGCGCCTATTCCACAGGGAATACAGCGGGTTTGACCCGTCCATCTCTATCCCGTCTAGAAGGTCGCTTGACGAGAGAAAGAAGAGAAAGAAAAAAGAAGAAGAAAACAGAGATCAAATGTCTTATCTTCGGTGACCATGCACGTTGGGGTCAGTGGGGAAGGTCAAGGACGAGCGACGAGTAAGAGGGCTCGTAAAGGTCAGAATTTCCACAAAGGAATAGTCAGCAGTGGACGTGCATTCGCAAGGGGGGGAGGAGGACCAGAGCTTCGAGCTTTCGAGTTTCTCGCTTCTGCAGATCTTGTTGGTCATGTACTTGGATCCTTGTTCAACGTGTAATATGTACATGCATGAGCTGGCTTCAGCTGATGCCGGTGGAAGAAGAGGGCACTGTAAGGTACAATCGCCCGGTCTGTCGCTCGTGCTCTTCTTCAGCGGGTACATACGTGTGGACATGTAAGTGTGTCTTGGGGGGGATGAAGGCGAAAGAGAGAAAGAGGGGGGGGTTGAATGCGAACAGAATGAAAATAGAAGATTGAAAAATTGAAGCAAGAAACAAAACATCACCACTTCCCCCCCCCTTCCCTCTTTCTTTTGGACAGGAGAATCAGAAGGAGTCGTGGGAATAGGACTCGCTCACCGCCCAAGACCAGCCTCATTCTAAAGCGTGCGTTTAGGTGGTTTTACTAGTTGGCAGGATAGGGGGTGTATGTATGTAAGGAGATAATCCGCACGCCTCGGACAGTTAACTACCCAATGCAATATGAAAATGTGATGAGAGTTTTGACTTGGCAAGTTTATAATAGGAAAGAAAATAATACATCTGAAGTAGATGATAATTTATCCCCCTTTCCTTTCCTTTGTGATATATCACACTTGATAGGGTAAAGGTTGTGACTCGTGCATATTGATATCCCCTTCCGTCATCACAGATATCACCAATACATCCATCACCGCATAAGCAACACTGAATTCCCAAGAAACACAGCCTATATCAAGAAGCAGAGCGCAATGCAGAATTTCCTACAAATCCAACATGCAGCTATCTGTCTTGAATCGCCCATTCATAAGATCTCCGGAGTTGACATCAGAGTCCAGATCACCACCTCGTCGTCACAAAGCTTGTTTGTGACTTGCATCCCCCCGGGCAGTCCACCCCATCCATGACAGGCGAGACGCCGTATGGCGTATGCCGGCGTCTATGATGGATGGTTACGAGGGGTGCAATGGGTGGAATAGTATATTGGTTTCGGTGTTGGGGGTTCAGAGAGGGAGAGTTCAAGATAGATGTTGAGTGAGAGAT
The DNA here is from genome assembly GCA_022609375.1 of Xenosphaeropsis pyriputrescens. Taxonomy (NCBI): domain Eukaryota; kingdom Fungi; phylum Ascomycota; class Leotiomycetes; order Phacidiales; family Phacidiaceae; genus Xenosphaeropsis; species Xenosphaeropsis pyriputrescens. The sequence continues at coordinate 102,926 of JAGKQE010000058.1, forward strand.
GGATCTTGTGTTGATTTCTCTTGGGTGGAGGGGCTGTTGTTGTGGCCTTGGTGTTACTCTAGGTAATACTCGATGTATTATTGTGGTGACCATGTGCATAGGCCAGGACTATTGCTTATATTTATACCCTGTATATATCTACAACGCATACAGAAAATCTACAATTTTTATAGTATATTAGTAAAGATCTCAATGTGAAGTTTATCCTAAAGACTTTTCTTTACCAAGAAATCGAGGGGTTTGTTGTGATGTCTTCTTAGTGTAAGTGCAGGCCCAAGTTGGGTGAGTTGTCATATACTAGAGTGGAGTTGGACTTCAACTTGCAAGTCGCGTGGAGCGCCAGAGTATTCCATGGAAATTCATATCAATCAATTAATTATTAAATATTAATCATTGATTATTAATTATTAACTATTAATAATATATATTGTATTTGCTAAGTTATAACTACCAATAATAATTGTCTATAATACAATAAATATTAAAGACCTAATAAATAGATCCTATTATTACAATATATTAACTCTATTATTTTTTATAGTCTTATAACCTTATAACCTTGTAATCTTACAATCTTGCAAATCTTATAATCTTATAACCTTATAAATTTACAACCTTATAACCTTACAATCTTGTAATTTTATAATTTTATAATTTTATAATCTTATAGTCTTGTAATCTTGTAATACTTCTTTTCTCATTAGAAGAAAAAGGCTTGATTTATTATTATGCACGACACCGTCATCAATTGATTTGCAGCACCACAGCGCAGAGCATAACTCTCACGTGATCTCAACCTAATTTCCAACTCTAAAGCTCAGGCCTGAAGATCTTGGCCCTCCCTGACCCAAGCGACGTCAGCCCTGAGTCTCAATCCCAATCCCAATCCCAATCCCAATCCCAATCCCAATCCAAATCGCCTTTGTTCTCCAATCCACCTTCACCCTCACAACACCAAGCACAACAACAAAAACAGCTCACAACGACCCATCATCCACCGCACCATAATGGCGCACATGAACGGCGTAGCCGCCTTCTTCATCATCGTCCTAATAATCCTCCTCCTCTCCTACATCGCCTACATAATCTTCACGCACCTGCGCGCGCGACGCCTCGGCCTCCCCCCACCAACCCTAACCTCGTACATCCCCTTCGCCTCACGGTCCAACCACAGCAGCAGCAACTCGGGCGGCGGCGGCATCGGCGCCTTCCTCGGCGACAAGGTGCGCGCGTTCCGCGGCCGCAATGCGCGCAGCCAGACGGGCGGCTACGAGGAGCCGCTGAGCAGCAATGTGCGGGGCGGGCGGCAGGGCCGGGGTTTCGGGCCGCTGGATCCGGACGAGGCGTGGGATGCGCGCGTCGGCTCCGAGGCCGATGCGTATGGGCCCTACGAGGAGGAGCATTTGGCGCACGACGAGGGCGCGTACCGGGGCGTTGGGGCCGCGGGGGCCGCGGGGGGCCTGCATGGCGAGGGCCTGGGCGGGGCTGGGGCCGGGGTCGAGGCCGAGCCGTATATTGGGGGTAGTCATGCCGGGCTGGATCGCAGGTATGATGAGGAGATGGGACGGGTGCCGAGTCGGGATCCGTTTGGTGATGAGGCTGAGGCTAGTAATTTGACTGGTGGTGGGAGTCGGATGAGGGGTGTCAGTCCGCGACCGATTGATACGGGTCACAGGAAGGAGGTTAGCTTGGATGATAGCCCGACTGAGTCGAGGAAGAGCCTCTTCCATGAGAACGTTTGATGGGGTGGTGGACATGATTCAGATAATTTGGGAGTTCGGGCTGTTTATTTCTTGTATTGTACATGGTACTTTCAATGGATTTACGAGGACGTACTGCGGGCAACTGGGGTTTCGGGCGAGGGTCAGGTTTCAAAAGAGGAACGACAGGACTCCTCTGGGTACAAATGTAATCAAAACCTCAGAGTCAATGGATGAAGACTATTGACCAAAGTTTCTCTCGACGCATTATGCTCTATCAAGTCCCGTGTCATGAATGGCCCTTTGCTCTACTCATGGGTCCCCAATTATCCCTGGGGTTTCTCTGATACCTCACCAGTTTCTTCCCATCCCTTTCCTTTCCCAAGTCTTCATCGAACACCACCTCTCGCTCCTTGACCTCGTCCTTGACCACCTTGTTCATAATCCCATGACCCGATGTCCCTTCTCTGATGATCCCCTCCTTGATAGGCGCCTTCTGCCTGGCCCATTCCCGCATGACATGCCAGATGATCTCCCAGGGAGCATCGGTCTTGATACTGCCGGCCTTGGTATGACTCCTGGTGACGCGGTACCCCAAGTGACGGAGGGCACCGCGGAGGGCGTTTTCGTGGGGCGTGGTGCAGTGGATGACCTTGGACAGCACCGAGGGGATGACGTAGAAGGGATACAGATCGATGGCCGCTGGATCGCCGGCCTTGCCGTGTCTAGTGACCGGCTCGACGGCGGTTTCCTCCAGCGGGGGGATGGTCTCTTGGAGAGCCATGGACAACATGCCCTCGATACGGGCCGTAGTCTGATAGGTGTCCTTGGAGACCTCGGGGAGATGGGCGAGGATGCGCTTGACGAACTCGCGCGAGTGGATGGGTCCGGCGTACATTGGCCCGGACAGATGAGTCCTGAAGCCGCAGTGCTCGCAGTTCTCACCGGCCGTGGGAGCGGCGTTCAAGACGTGCTTGTAAAAGGTGCCGCTACCGCTCTTGTTGGTGGTGAGCTTGTTCTTCGCCAGCATCTGGGTAGTCCATGCTCCACAACCCTGATCGCAGTTGTATACCAGCATCGTCTTCCCAGCCAGGAACTTGACATCCGCGGGAGACTTTCGCACTCTGACGAAAACTCGAGCGTAAAAGTCGATGGAAAGGGAGAGGAGCGGCTCGATCGACATTCCGTATCGTGCAGCTGCAGTGGCAATTGAATGAAGGATGAGACGGAGTCCACCTTCGTGGGAGTGAGGACCCTTCATTGGCATACCCCCATACAACGAGTAGCACTTCTCCGGGTAGCCATTGGATGCCCATACTCCTGCATCTGTACATGTAACACATAATAGCCCGCCATCATCTCTCACAGATTGTACAGCTGCGTCAATAAAAGGCACTGCAGTACCGTACGGGTCGAGGTCGATAACATCGTATTTTTTACTTGGCTTGTAGCGACCTTTGACCTCGGTGTCTTCGCAGGCCAGGGTATACATGTGTGCCAAAGCATTTCCAGTCACAGGCACAATCTTATCTTCGAGCTTGTTGTGTTTGACATTGAGCGCAATCGATTTCGTAGCTTCTGCAAGGAGATCGTTGGCGGTGACCGAGGTAGTGAAGGGGATTTCTTGTGCGTATCGCAATGCGCGAAGTCCGGTGGCAGAGAGGGCATCGAGGATTGTGAAGGAGGGTATTGTTTTTGCAGTCTTCTGCTCAGTGGATAACGAACTCTGTTCGGTTCCCGTAACATCTTCAGCCTTCACCTCATCGTCAGCTCCGTCGTCCTTCTGCGTGACGGTCTCCACCTTCTCACTGCCATTCTCATTCTGAACGAGAGCTTCGCCCTCACCCTCACCCTCTCCTTCACCTTTCTCTGCAACACCATTCAGCTTCCCAGCTTTTCTTGGTCCCTCCTCCGCAGCTTCACGCTTACGCTTCTTATCCTTCTTCGCTGCCAATGCCTGTCTTTTTCTCTCCATATCCTTGGCCTTCTGCTCGATAACCTCTTCCCCATAAGCCTTGATAGCTAACACACTCAGATCGCGATTGAATTGTTGGATGGGGTTGTAGAAGACGGATTGAGACTGATTCTCGCCCCGCGGGGCAGTTTGAGGGACGGAAGAAGCGGATGCAGGTATGAGAATATGCGCGAGGCCTTCCTTGACAGTCGTGTATTCGATGCCATTATGACTGATATGCTGGTTGGCTGCTGGAGTGGCAGTGATATCTGGGAGGACGATTTCGGCCATGGTGAATGCCCTTTGGAAGATATGATTGTATGGCCTTGAATTTGGTGATATCGCAGACCTTTCATAGAAAGGTGCTCGTAGAATGCGACGTAGGATCATATAGCCATGAGAATATAAACACTCCGAACTTATAAATTGCCTTTCACATGGGGAATAATTTATTTCTGCCGGGCGGTGAGAACTTTTGGCCAACAGCCCGGTAATATTATGTTGCGCAACCTTTCCGCGTCATAATTTACACAGAGGATTTTCATAACAGAGCAAAAGAGAAATCACAACGGGCAAGCAATTATATGATGTTCATGTTGCTCATGGGAACTTCGTGTAGGTGAGGTATGTACAGACACTGTTTCAAGCTCCTCTGAATTCTACTTGCACGTGACACTTTTTCAAGTGAGCTCTCTTGAGTGTGGAGAACGAGAAGCTGTTCATAAAATGGTCAAGAATATACGAGTTAGCCTAGTGTCAGTCTTGATTTCATTGGCGCATACTATTTCGAACTGCCATTATTTTTATAATGCGCTCTGGACTGAAACTGTATTTGCTGGATCAAGTGTTTGTTTTAGTAGCTGAGTAGATCACAATTCTACTTATGCAATTCCGCTATGTTGTCGCGAAGACAACAATTTCATTTCATATCTTGGAGATTTAACTGTAATCATTGATTTTAGCAATACATTTTGTTTATTTTCTCAGTTTAAATGCATTGCCATATTCTTACACAATTGAATCGAAGTTGATCTTACACAAAAATAGTTAGATGCTGCTAAGTGTTCAAATGTCTCTCTTATATAGCTGGAGCCGAGTAAATTTGATAAGTGAGAACGTGAAAGCTTTGTAGACTTAAATATACATCTAATGCCTTGAGGTTGCTTGACAATCTCATTCGGTTATACTTATATGTTGTTAGTTCCACAAGATCTTGAGGCCTTATTGATGTTTATTCACCTTGAATTATTCCTCGTCGCCCCTCTACTATATACTTGTCGATTTTGCAAGGCTTTCTAGTTTCAATAGAAATTCATAGTATAAATGCAGTTTATTTACTTCTAGGATGTGAAAGCATCTGCTAAAGGTTACAACGCTTGAGTGGTATACCTACTTCTTGATAATTCTGGGCTGTATTGCTATTATATTCGACAGCCTTCAAGTGTACATCTATTGAATTTCTTGACACCAACTGTACTGTAATTCTACTGGTGTTTACCTTGATACAAGTATAGAATTTCTCTACTTTCACGCTTAGACAGTTTACTAAAGCCTGCTCAAATTGGTAAACTTATTACATGTCCTAAAAGTACGCTGGGAAGAATGTGCTAGAAACTGCAATATATCTTAGTATTCTATATCGAATAAGCTGAGGCAGCTCTGTTGCAACTAGATATAGGCTGTATGAATACTCTTGCGAAGCCAAGCTGGGTGTAAAACAAGACTAATATGCTTGGTGTACTAATGAGTAGCTGTTCCTGTTCGTTGATACTCAGCATGTTGTCTTGGTTTGTCAAGTGAAATTGTTCCCGCTCTTTCTTGTCTTGCCTCTTGATGAGAATCGACAATAAGGAGCACATATAATGAAGTCTTACACACATTCTCGCTGTGATCAATTTCTAGAATATATTAGAGGATCATTTCCTTTAATCCCTATCATAACTGCGTTTCACAAATCAATGCATCTCAAGTATGAGTATCTAATCCTGTTTGTAGGTATTTATGCAGATCAGAGATATCTCAAGCACGTCAATTTGAAGAAATAGGGGTCCAGATAGCCGGTAAACGGTAACAGTTATGGGTCCGTGCAAAAGCTTGTTTGGAATGTTGGTAACACATCAATAGAAAACACAACCTAAATTATTATGCATGAAGCTTCCGTTCGAGATATTATGATTTGTCCCAGTTGACTTCTTATAAACTTGGCTATATGATGGCTGTCAAGTACAGATATATGATGACAATCGCCTCAAGCTACCACAGTGCGAAATCTTCCTCTGCCAACCGACCACCACACAACACCCAGCAAGATAGAGCTGTATTTCATCTCAACAGATAAATTACTGCTTGTAGCAAGGAGTACGATCCTGGGCTTCGAGCACGGTAGCACACTTGTAGCTTCCTCCAGCATTGCAAGCGGTTCCAACAGAGCCGTCAGAGTTGCTGGTGCCATCGGCGCGGTGGGCCGACGCGCAGATGGTAGTGCAGTCAAGACCGCCGAGCTCACCATCCTACGCAAGGGAGTCAGTATTGTTTCTTGGTTGAAGAAGGATTGTCCTGGTCTAGGCATTGCTTACGGAGTATGTGCAGCAGTGAGAATTGTCGGAGAACTCGCACTGGCAGTAGGTGCAGGCCTGTACGCTGAGGACGCTGGCGAGGAGCATCAAGCCGAGAGAGATGATACGGACCATGGTGGCGGTTGAGTGGAAAAGAGGAGGTCTTTGGGGGGTATAGAGAGCTGAGTGTTTGAATTGAGGTGGGAATATGTAGGATGATTGTTTGTGAGATGGTTGCTTGTTGTTAAAAGGCGTTTTCAAGTTGCAGAATATCTATCTACTTATACTTGTGTTCAAGACTTGGATATCCATTCGATCGACAGTCTTCTCTCTTCCTCTCTTCCTCTCTCACTCTGTCTTCTGACCTTGGTCTCGGTCTCGGTCTCGCTTTCGTATGTTCACTGATTAAGCTCCGACGATCTTTAAGCTTAGGTAAGACATGTAGACACTAGTTTAATTCATACGTAGTATTCATCTGGTCCTGTAGTCTAGACAAAGCTTATAGAATGCACGTGGCTTGCATCTTGGTTGGCACAGGTAGGATATCAAGCCAATTGAAACACTTCCAGCATACATAAAATCTGCCGGAAAAATCTGCAATTTGTGTGTAGTGTTTGTTACCATCTGAAGATTTATTCCATCAACTTGTGAGGGCTTTTGAAAATATTCAGCCGTTGTAATGCTTCCAGAAAAATTGCAAACTCTTTTGATATTGGTTGTTTTTGCGGGGCATTAAAGGCCAAGCCACGTGCTACTTACACATAAGCAACAAGTCACCTTTTTCTCGCGCGCCCATTTCTGGTCTTGTCTCAAACAACTTGTCGGCAATACAGTCAGTCCTTTGACAAGCTTTTTACTATATTCTAGTCTGCCGGAGTTCTTCGGCATGGAGCGGTCAATCCTAGAGTTGGATCCATTGATTTCCCCATACAACGGTGAAGGACCAGGGGCAGCATGCGTATCGACAAGGGGCACAACGCCGCAAAAGCTTATTTCTACACGACTCGCTCACAACTCGCTCCGGTGAAGCATTTCAGGGAAAGGGGTAAGCGCACGCGCCATCGTATCTAAGCATTGAGATGAAGCAAGTAGGTAAAGGTAAAATACGAGTGGCAGAGCGTTGAAAACCAAGGCTACCATACCCGACAGTGAGAGTAGAGGGGAGAGAATAGAGAGAATAGAGAGAATAGATAGCAGAGGTAATTGTATCCTCCTCGAATATCATCATCGACTTCCACACACGTCATTCTGAAATCTTACGTTTCTCAGATCAGACCACAGACTATATCAAACATCTGCATTGATTAATGCCACAACCTATAAGGAAGGGTGAATGATGTCCAACTGTTGGCATAAATTTGCATACCCACAAATTCGAGAATACTGGCCCACAGTGCCAGAAATTACCTCTCTACCTCCCCACCGCAGATAGTCGTTGTCGCCTGGATTACCCATGTATCGAAAGAGTCAAAGATGAAGGCCTTCTATCTGTGCCTGCATAGAAAAGAATCATGCTATGATACACGTTCTCCCCACAATCTGGTCTATTGACTCTCCTGAGCAGTGGCAACAAATCTGAGTTGATCGACAGAGTCATCACTGACAACCTATGTCTTGCTGAACTCCGGAGGCCGGAGATGGTGACTGAAGACAAGCTTATTCTCAAAGGAGGAGATCTTGCAGAGGTAATCTCAACTCCCAGGGAAGATATTAGATGGATTCACTCAGGGTACAGACAACCACTGGCCTTTCGATGTAACGACTAAGGGTGGGTATTTGTTTATCCATCTATTGGAGGCTGAAGCTTTGGGAAACCTATAAAGCATGGCAACCCATGATTCATTTGTGCTTGAACTTGCCTTGGAAGCCATAACTCTTGAGGAATAATCCAACCTACACTATCCTTCTTTATTTGTTGTATGTACTCAAGTTCTTGATCAATTCTTGCTTTGAGACTAAGCTGGGCGCCTGCTCAGTGATAGTTATAAGCAGGAAGAGACTAGTTCTCTAGTACTATATGAAAAGGGAGACCGTCAATTTCGTAGTGCTGTTCAAGTTTCGAGACTTAGTAAGGTAGGCAAATGCCACCCAAAAGAAGATCCTTTTCATCCGCATCTTGGAGCGTGGATATGTTGGAGATTTGATGTGTTGGTCAAAGGGCTGATGAAGGATGCATAAAACAAGGACAGCGCAGCAATATGTGCCACAATACCTCTCTCAAGTGTAAATATCTGAATACAAATGTCCTACTTTAGCCCGCTATTAAGTAAGTATGACAGCGTGTGATTCATATCTACCTACTAACTCACCTCCAATTGTGGTCTAATATGCACATCTTTCTATACAGCCTAAGCATCTCGCACATCTTCTCTTCCCTTATCGTATGATTCCAAGAATTATATTGCAGTCCCAATAAATCGGCAAATCCCTCAATCTAAAAGTCGATGTGTCCAACACAATAGCCATAATTTAATGAATTCTCGACAAGTCATCAAAAACAACTGACAATGAACGGAAAAAGGGTAAAATCGGAAGAAATGTCGCACCGGTGTGTAGGAAATTGCCGAAAGTGGCCTGTATGACATCGGCAGCCCAAATCGCTCCACCTTGCTCGTATCTCTTACTCTTAGCCTCTCATACTGAACAACAACCAACACCACAACACCAGAATGAGGGCCAACGGAGTCTACAAGGAACATCCATACTTTCTTTCCGTTCCTCCTCATTATTGCCTCAAAACCCTAATCCTCGCTGCTCTGATGCGAGGTGCCAGCAAGAATTCCAAGACCCTCTTTTCAATCCCCGAAGCTATTTCTGGTTGAAGGACGATTCGAGTGTCGTCTCCTACCACCAACTCGAAGCCCTGCGTAGTCTGCAATCGCAGATTGGATTACCATCGGTGACAGAAAACGACTTGCAGGGTATTCGAGGGCTTGGCGGTGAGAAGTATTGGGAAGAGAAATTATTTGGGCTTGTGGCATATACAAAAATGCGCGCTGTGTCCAATACCCGCAAAGCCATGTATTCAGAGCCTGCGTCGCCAACAGCATCTTTTTATTCGCAGCCTGCTCAACAGCCGATACCAGCTTCTTCCAGAGGCGAGACCCTCTCGGTGTCTGATAGTGGCAGACCCATGAGCCCAGCCTCAAACATGAGGCGCATCCTTGCCGCGCGTATACAAAGAGAAGCTCTACCAGCTCCGATTGCGCTAACAAGAAAGATCGTGATGTCCAAATCCAGATCCCAAGCGAAATCGAAATCGAAACAAAATCAGGCAGAGGCGGGAGATATTGTGAAATCGAGCACTACGAAGGGGGAATCTTCACGAAAACGAAAGTCGGAAGACACAAGCCCACGTTGGGAAGGGATATTGAGGAGACGTGTAAAGTGAGGCTGACTCTTTGGATGTAGAGAAATGTTCTGCGCAACTGTCGGACATCGACGTATTGCTATCTACGGCATTGAGATTCGAGAACTAGATTGTCACGAGACCACACCCTGTAAGAGCTTCCTCCGAGTTTGGTATTTAAGGGATTCACTCTTTTCATAAGCAAGTGGCAGCCAAAGCTTCAGAGATATAGAGAGGAAACAGCATTTCTATAGAGCTGCAGTGATATGTACTCAGGTTAGCGCGTGTAAACTTTCACTTCCTAGCTGGCTAGGCAAAGAGGAAGAGAGACTATATGTCTGCTTTGATATCAAAGTAATAACCATAATACAGCTGACAGTAATTCAAAGGGGTACTTTTTGTACTTACCCAATTTCGGAATATGAAGTATACAAACATTTCAGGGATAGAAAGCATTCGCCAGTGTTATCTATTATTCCCACAGGTGTTATCAAGTTATGAATAAAGAGAAGTGTTTCAGATGATTTCATGCCTCTTGAATCTTTCCAAACATATTGGATCTGGGCACAGCTTACAACAAATATTTGGGTTTAAACAATCACGTAACTCTTGACAAATATACATTTCGAAACAATGTACCTGTCAGCTAGTATATCTATCACCTTATTTGATCACGGGGAAGACCTCTCATGAAGAGTGGCCATTTGATACCATCAATTTCTATGTGCGCGTATAAGTCATCATGTTTACGGTCAAATGAAGAAATCGAATATCTAGTCCTCAAGACCAAGCATCAAATCTCTATATGTAAAATTCTTTGTACTCATAGGTAGCAACAATAAATTTCATCTGATACGACAACATGAAACACTATCTGAGTACTAACCCTGTTCCTTTGAAATACAACACTCAAAAACAATATTCCAAATCACCCCTCCCACTGCTCTTCCCAGCTCAGATCTATCATCAAATCAGTGATTGCCTCTACATGCTCCCTATCCTCTTGAACGCCCGTCGATTCCGACTCGAGGGTATTAGCATAGAGATCCTGCAGCGGCCCCTTCCTCTCTTGCAAACGGTATAATTGCGCCAACGCCTCAGTGACCTTCAAGGTCTCAATATGCTGCAGGCCAAAGTGCGACCTATACAGCGGCAACACTGCCCGATATGTCTTCTCAGCGCTCTCCAAACGGCCCTGAGAGACGTGCACAGAGGCGAGGTATACGGCGCACTCGAGCGCGTCCACGTTGCCCGGCTGGTTGTGTTCCTCTCGCACAACGGCACTGCGAAAAACGGCCTCGGTGTTGCGCCATTTCTGTTGCGGTGGGCCGGCCTCCATGCCTCTGGCCTCGAGCACTTGAGTGGCGAGATGTTCGGCTTCGTCGTGCCTTCCCAGCGTCCAGTAGAGATTGCACAGGCGTTCGACCGTCCTCAGGGTCTCCTGGTGTCCAAATCCTACCAAGGCTTTCCTGCCCTCGAGGGCTCGTAGATACTTTGGCTCTGCCTCTTGGTATCTGCCTTGTTTTGCGAGCAGACACGCGAAGTTGTTGCAGATGCTAAGAGTCATCGGGTGAGAAGATCCGAGGCACTTCTCGCTGAGATTGGTGATTTGCAAGAAGTACTGCTCCGACTTCTCGTAGAAACCTTGGTTGCAGGTCACAATGGCTTGGTTTACCACAGCTTCTATTGTGAGTGGGTGCTCCACGCCTAGTTTTCTAGCGAAACCCTCGTATGCTTGGTCGTACAAAACTTTGGCATCTTGGTAACGACAGTGAGTGCGGTAGATGTTGGCCAAATGGAGCGTGGAGTGTAATATCTCTACATGATCGTAGTTGTATAACTTTCTCTTGCCATCCAGGGCTTCCTTACATAAAATGATTGCCTGGTCTCGTCGACCATCAAAGCGGTGGACATTTGCCAATTCCTCCAAAGTAAGTAGGACCTCTAGATTGTTTGATTTAGATTTCCTAAGATAGTAGAGCGCTTGACTGTATGCGTCTGCAGCCTCTTGGAAATGACCTCTTTTGTATGAGATATATGCGAAAGTCTTGGTAGTTTGTATCGTACTTAAATCATCCAGACCAAGCCGCTGAGTGCTGGTCTGTAGGCCATTGTCTATGACATCCTGGGCCTCGACGTATTTGCCCTGATCACACAATACCATGGAGAGATCTCTCTGTATCTTCAACGTAGAATGAATGTCAACCCCACCTTTCCTCGTGTCTCCAGCAAGGACGTTGGAAAGAAGGCCCTCTGCGGACTCGTATCTTACCATTTTCGCGTAGAAAGATGCAAATAAAAGAGCAGGGTTTCTCAGTTCTCCAGATCCTATGCAGTGTAGATCACCTAGAAAATTCTCGGCGTTTGAGAGACAAGTATCAATATGAGCAAGAAGTTCTCTCTTGATGTCTAGAGAATAGGCTCTATACAGAACGTCTCCTTCCTGAGCCAGCACTGTGGTTATACTAGAGAGGGCCTGTGTGGTATCCAGGGAGAGTTTTTGCCGATCCTGAGGAGAGAGCCTCCATTGTATCCAGTCTCTGATCAATGGATGGAGAGATATTATGTGCTGATTTCGGTGACTCATTGAGACTTGGAGCAGAGAAAGCTTCTTCAGTCTGGAAGTAATGTCACCAAACTTATACTCATCCCATTTGCCGACTAGTCGTTGGAAATCTTTCAGCCAAGCAGGACTTGTATTATGCTTGTGCTCAACTAAAATCTTGTATATGTCCTCGCTTATTTTCGAAGATTTAATGAAACTAAATGAAGTGAGTAGTTGGGCCATCAATTCACTGTCTTCGTAATTGTTGATTTGTTTCATGGATAACTCCCAAGTTGTAAACGCACTTAAAGATACGCGCTGCTCGCTTTCACTAAAGCTTCGCTGATAGTGCCAGAGCTGAGGTGTATGCTTTAAAATAATCTCTTTCCTATCCTCGTAGTGTTGTATGAATTGTGTATAACTGAGATTCCGGTCCTTGATCTAAGCGGCGGCTTGATCTATAGCGAGAGGATGTAAAGCAAGCCGCTTTGCAACGGTCATGGCCTGCTGGACCGTTTCTTGACTCTTAGTGCGTCCGGTCCGGCTAAAAAGCAGCTCTATACCTTCGAAATCTTCCATGGCGTCCACCGAAATGGATTTTCCAAGCCTTTCAGCATCGGTGTGTCTGCTGGTGAAGATAATAGCGCCAGAGCCCAGTGGGAAGAAACTCGTAATATCTGGAAATTTCTCAGGTTCGTCAAAGTTGTCAAATACCATTAACCACGGGAAGTCAAGAGACTGGAGTGTTGACTTCACAAAGCGAATTCGAGACTCGGTATCCCTGAAGCCTTGCTTATAACCTGTCGTTCTATCTGCTATATCCTCAAAGCCACGTGCCATTGAGGCTGGAGACGAAGCATCAATCCACAGAATAGCTTTGTAGGTATGTTTCGCAAATGATCGAACGCAATATTCCATTGCTATCTGAGACTTTCCCTGGCCACCCATGCCTCTCAGAATAACAACACTTGGAAGCGTGCGTGTTGCAGGTAAACAACCAAGTTCTTTTTCAAGTTGCTCCAGTATGCCTTCTCGTCCAACAAACTGTGATATCCATGAGGGCGTGAAATGATAAAGAACCGGATCTTTCGGCCTTGGCAATGCATCTTTCCCTGTTTCAGGTATCTTATGATCTTTACCGGCCCCTTGATAAAGTAATAGGGTAGTCTTGTAGGATTCCAATATCCTTGAAGACGCGAGGAGTTGGTCTTCTAACCGAATGCTCCAAATTGCTTTCCGAATTTTTGTGGTCCTAGAATCATCTGCACGAGGAATCGTCTTGTCTGCCAATATTTCAAGCGTGCGAACCTGGGAAGTGCAGCCTTTTATAACCATAGCAAGCGAGGCCGCTCTCTCTGGATCTTTCTATCTGTGTTCCCAGTCTCGGAGGATCTCTAGAATAAGAGGCAGTTGGTAGGATATATCGTGAAAGGCAGTACGAGTGGTTTTCTGAGTTGAGACGTACTCGTTAATGCGTTGCAAGAGGTTCCACCCAATAATCAAGAACGTTGTTATTAAAGAGGCCACCCCAACTGCAGCTAACACGTCTGCCATTTTATAATGATCTTGAGTAGGATGTCTGCAATAGAACAACGGGGAAACAAAATCGTATACTGATCCTTTTGACATCGGCAGGAAGAATAACAATCCTAATACGACTGAGAAAGAGAGAAGACATGAGGCAGCACCGCCATTTCTTCGTGGGTGATCTGTCGAGTCACACAAGTATATCAACCAATCGCCAACCCCTGCCTTCACAGCTGTCAGCTTCCAGCCTTGCCTCTGATGTATTGTCTAGAGTGCTGAAGGTGATCTCAAGATAGAGACCATAATAATCTCTCTCTACTGCTTTGTTTGATGTTATGCCATCCAGTCTGTATCGGGTTATTCATCTCCCAGTAGCTAGATTATGCCCAATCTTGTAAGGGCCGAGTTGAAGGCAGAAAAGATTATCCAAACTTTATAATTAGAGAAGACATGCATGATGCATCCATTAGTAGATGTACAAGAGAATAACAAACCATCTTCTGGAGTCTCAGTAGTGAACCTGTCGCCTCTGTTCAGCTGTAAGGATGATCAAAAGGCAAAAAAACCAAGAGAAATGCTGTGTGACATGGTGATACAACGTCGTTGCACACAGAGAGATAGGCTTGGCTAGATGAAGCACGTGACAGTAGTCAGTTGCGCTGGTGCCATGACGATTGCAGAGTGAAATATGGATGGATACTGATATTCTGAGGAATTGCTTCACTTGGACTCATGCACAGCGCAAATCAAAAGGTCAATCAGTTGGACAATTGTGAATAGATTCATGGCAATTCCACTTGGCTGCACGATCGGTACACGTCATTATTGCCGATAAGATACGGCCAATAAACCCCGCTATGATTTGTAACCAGACGATAACATCACCAGATCAAATGTTACTTCAAAGACTACCTTTCTCAATTCTTACAATCCAACGCTCATCCTGTAAATTTCCTCAACTATCAACTGCTCCTTTATCCAAACGCGCAATGTCGACCCAGGAATCAGAATTTCCTCCAAAGGCTCTTCGTGAGATTGTGACTGAAGTGACCACGCTCCTCAAGGAACGAAAGGAAACTGTATCTGTAGCCGAGACGGTATTTACAACTTCAAATCGATTTATATTAGTTTCTGAATTAAATAGGCTGCCGGTGGAATCATCTCTGCGAGCATCTTATCAACTCCTGGCGCCAGCGGCATATATCAAGGCGGACTTACAGTAAGTTATCAATGCTTACTCGATCAGAATCAGCATCTGACTTCGACAGCTTTATACTCTACCATCAAGAATTGCGTTTGGTAAGTCCAAAACATTCACATGGTGAGAACCACATTCCACTAACAGATACAGCCGGATGGACGGAAGAGAATCTGAAGACATACAAAGGTCCCACGACCGAAATCGTAGCAGGACTGGCAGAGAACGTCCGACCGAAACTCGGTAGCACATATACCATTTGCGAGTCCGGAACTGCTGGGCCAACAGGGGGTTCAACAGCAAACAGGACTCCGTAAGTTTTCTTTTCTTCTCGAAAGAAGTCTCGCTGATTGAATAGTGGCTATGTTGCGCTCGCTGTCGCAAGTGATAAAGGAACGTACAAGAAGGAGCTGTCAACTGGCTCAGCTGATCGTGAGGTGAATATGATTTGCTTCGCCTATGAGGGGTTGAAATTTTTGAGAGATGTTATCAAGGGCGATGCAAAGCTTTGATCCGACTTGGACCTTTTGCTTCGATTATTTCGGGCTCAGGTGATCGCTCTCAAAGAAGCTTCAACACTCGGATCAAAGGCGAATGTATCTCCAAAGAAATCGTGGAACTCGCATTTCTGAGGGTGAGACCGATTTGTTTCGTTTGACCAGGCAAGACTTTGGTCTTTGTTCATTGTTGTCTGTTGTCTCGGACGAGTTTTCTTGTACAAAGCCCGTGTCTACTGAAGCCGTTGTCAATGCACTTTTCTGTCTCATGAGATCTCGTCTACTTTGGTATAATCTGATCTCTGTGAGAACAATTATCTGTGCGCTGTTGAGCCTCACGCTTATCCTGTGTTGATTCAAGACATACTTCATTGTATTGCAAGCCTCAACGATCATTCGCATTATTGACGCTCAGACAAAAATGTGATTCTTCGATTGCCCTTTTCATACCAAAAAGAGCTTTCTTCTTTGCAAACATGGATATCAAGATACTAAAGATATAATTGCAATGTTGACATATAAACGTGTACGAAAGTACACCAATATATCATCAATCATACCAATTTCACAATTCTTCATTTCATTCAACAATCGCGCTGGACGCTTTTCACAACATCTATCTTCTGCTTCATTTCCTTTCATAATCTATTTGAATATCCATTCTATTTTGCACCGGTTGCAATTTATCAACACGACCCCTGAACCATGAATCCATATATGAGTCCCGAGCAACGAGCATACCATCTATCGAGATGCACAACATTGCCTACCTTTCTTCACACAATCACCAAATGATGCGAGCCCGCTACTTTCAGTTTGTAGGACTGTTTGAAGGTGCCATGAGGCAGAATCAAATACACGGAACCCCCCTTATACACAGTGTTGCGGGCTTCTTCGATGTTCTGAATGCCATTTTCTTCGGTGGGATGCTACAGGACTGCGATGTATCAATCATGAGAATACAACGCCGCAATTCAGGGACAACATACGGTGAAACAGCAACCCATCTCTCACCCAACTTCATGGAACCTGGTCATATTGTTCAAATCAACATTGCAAAGTTATCAGGGCCAGAGACAAGGGAAAAGCTTGCCAGTTATCTTGGAACATTGCTTCATGAGATGCTCCATGCCGCGATTGACCTCTTCACTTGCCATTGTGACCCGTCTTGTCACGCACAAGCCAGCAGTCCTCATGAGAATGGAATCTCTGGGCATGGTGTGGCTTGGCAGAACGCAGCATACACCATTGAGAGACGAACTCGCAGTTCAGACGCCCTCAGAGATCGGATTGGTAATTTAAGGCGTACTGGAGCCTTAGCATACGAACTTTATTCGGGAGGGAGGTTCGAGGACTTCGAGCCTTACATGTATCACTGGTCACTGGATACTCAGCATGCTCTCCGCATGGTGAGGATGTGGCAGAGACAACGCTCTAATTAGATGTCCAGGAGAATGATCTGAAGTATCGAATTCCATATAGCTCATTTAGATAGGGGTTTGAGATTCATGTGTCGAAATTCAGCTCATCGCGGTAGTTCTGTACTATTGAGGGTTGAAAGATGATCATAATAATGCATACTTTATTTCTTGACATTGACTGACCATCAAATGATAAGGTAAAGGGCTCTGACTTTCTTACGCATGACTTGTGTGCACCAACATTGAGTTCCAGATGATTGGCTACACCATTGTCCTCGGTCAGCCTCGTCTGGTGCGGCCGACATATCTACACGGATCTTCCAACATCTGTTGGTCTATCCCTCATACTTCATCATAAGCAACATATTTACCAGCATTGACTCCAATCATAATGAATCACGCACACAACCTCGTTGCCTTAGATTACACTGTAATATTCCCCCTCACTTGGAGCCACACTTGCAGTCTGCCAAGACTTATGCCACATGATCAACAGGATATTACAAAGACTCCAAGGCCATTGTTTTTGGAAATTGTAAAGGCGAATATCAGGTTTTCATCTGGCAGCTGTGCTTCTCGTCTCATCGAGGGTCAGGTCGAACTACAATCTTCGGCTCTTGCGGCTGCTAGGTGGCAAGAGATCAAAGAACACAGGTTTTCAAGGAAAGAGCAACATTACTGTATATTAATAGATATTCATATGTGTAACTACACGCCCACCGATATCCAAAAGGTAGACTATAGCTATGCAAATGGCTGCTGCTTTCGTCCAAACATATGCAATGTGATAATTGGACCTCTCCTGACCATAATCGATGCAAGTAGATCAGATGGTAGACCAATTTGAGAGAACTTAACCATTGATTATATAATGAATGAATACATGTATTCGCGTACCTATCACAAGCCACAGATCGCAGAAGTCGTAAATGGTCGAGGTTGCTGGTTACTGGCCGCGCCAAGAGCGTGTTGATTACCCCAATCGTTAATCTCCCTCTCTAGGGCTTGAAGGTCGTTGCACTTGATAATGGTGTGGCCTTTCTCCTCCTTTCTCAACAGATCCAACACCTTGAAGAGCCAAGTCTTACAAGTTACCGATTGCTCGTTGAGGGTTCCATCGTAGGTCCTGAGAGTTGTGTCGACCGTCTTCTCCAAGCCGGTGGGAACGTTGGCAATCTGTGCCAGTCCAACCAGAAGAAATGATTTGAAAACCCCAGCAGTTGCACCATGGTCAGCCATCCAACCAGACCCAACATTTCTGACATGGTACTTTACACCACCGTTGTCAGGATTCTGGTGGAGATAGAGTCTCCAATGAAAGTCGTCGTTCTTGTGGGGGAAATGGCGGACGAAAAGGATGATGTAGAGGCTATTGACAGTAAGATCCTTGAGAGACATCTCCGAAGCAATAGCGGATAGGGGATGGATGTAGGTTAGGATTTCTTGGTTTCTGCAGGAATGAAGGACTTGGATTTGCAGACGATTGAGGCCGGTGTGAATTAGGCAGTAAGAGATGTTTGCTCGTCTCTCAGGACGTGGTACTTATATAGAATCTGGACTGAGCATATGTTTGTTGGGGGCGAAGGGGGATCCGTGGATATCTAAGCGCTTACCTAGGCATTCATATCTATCTTTGCAGCGGGCAGTGTTATCGTTCACGTTGACGTTCGCGTTCACATTCACATCCATGGGATCATCAGATTGACATCGAAGATCCAGGCGGCCTTGCTATTCGGGTTCCGAACGCAGCATTGATGGGTTTGATAGGTATCTAATGGCTTGACTTGACGCCGGAGGTTTGTAGAGACTGCAATGCACAACACTTCCGGTGTCAAGAAGCAAAATCCTTCGCAATTGAGGGCGGCCTAGTTTACATATTGTCCATTGAGCGCCAACGAATTGCTGTAGATATAGTAGCCAAGCTGAACTGAACTGAACTGAGCTTTTAAGCGCGGGTACCGCTGTGGTAATGGATTATTATTATTGTCCCCCTCCCTTCCCTTCTCTATGAGCAGATCTATGAGCAACGGTGCCTCAATAGAGTTGCGTGTAAACAGAATTTAAAAGCCATATATATTGCACGGAACTGGCAATAATCCATCTTCGTTGAACAATTCATTATTGTTGAAAGTCATCTTCCACGGAGTCATTGTTCTCTCTTTGTTCGTTGGCGAGAGGGCGACCACGGTCACGGACCTCTCTGCGCGCTTAGATATCTATATCTATATCTATATCTACCTTATCCATCTCCAAGCAACAACTACAGTCCTCATTCTGTACATCTGGAATCAAACCCTCGCTGTCTCTTCACCATCATTTACTCAGCCAAAACATGGGCTCTTTCGGGCTACCGAAATTCCTTACGCCAGAATTCACATGGAGTTATCGAGGGCCTGCGGCTCTTCTGGCAGAAGGGATTCCTCCAACGCCTCGGCTTACTCATCCTCTCATCCTCTCATCCGTCGCTTTTGGGGCTACGTCCACTTCTATCTGAGGAGGTTCTCACGTCATTACTGTGGCTGGATGGGAACCGACTATGATAATCAGATCATTCAACTTCCGTTTGGCCTACTCATCAAATGGTCAGATGGAACACGACTGGAAGAAGTCCTTGCAACTCAAGTCTGCTATGCAGCTGGAATACCAACGCCCAAAATCCTTTGCTATGGCGACCAGCCAGATTCTCCACATGCACCCGTATCGATCTTGATGACACGCCTGCCCGGGCAGGAAATCGGGAAAGTATATGAATCGCTCACCCCAGAGGCCAAAGTGACTGCTGCCGCAGAGGTGAAGAAGTACCTGCATCTCATCCGACTGTGGAAAAACCCATGGGGCGACGAAAAGATATGTTCCATCAACGGCGGTGCGATCCGTAGCATTCGCGTGCCGAACAACTATGTCGGCCCCTGCGAAGCGCGTCAAGAATTCCATAGCTATCTGCTCTCGGCAGCACGAAACACTTTTGACTCCGATGCCGAATATGAACAAAGCTTGGAAAGTGCCCGAAAACTTCAGTCACTGCAACGTCCCGGAGTGCGATTCACACATGGAGATCTGAAGCACCACAACATCCTTGTCGATAATGATGGTCACGTTACTGGGTTTCTGGACTGGGAGTCGGCCGGCTGGTATCCAGAGTTCTGGGACTATACGACAGCCATGCGACTTGTGATGGAGAACTTTTGGTGGTTTGATTTCTTGTTAGATATCGGAGGCGACGAGTACTTGGAGGAGTTGGATTGCGAGAGGGCGTTGACGAATCTTACACTCGATTCCTTCACTTGGTGAATTTCAGACTCATCAGAGAACACGATTGTAAAGGCTGCTTTTTCGAGATTTGATATGTTCTTCCAAGTATTCCACTCTGAACCTCTAAGTATTACCTAAATCTGCCCTCATTTATTCTTACACGGTTGCATTCCTTGCATACTCGAGTGAATTAATTGTCACAGCCAGTGGTACTTCCGATCTAGATGTCTTGGCTCTTAACTTCATCATATCATCATTTATAATTGGAAACACCAGACGCTGCGATAATCATGGTGCTAAATTTCAAGAAAGTCACTATGCAGGCCTCTGCAATGTAGAAAGAAATCACTGACATGATACTTCATCGATGTCATCGTCAGGAAAGCCTAGTCATTCCCCTTGGGAACCCTTCAGAGCTCGCTGTTGCCATTCTCACGGATAGGCCAAGGAGGAGCAAGAAAAGCTTCTTGCCTTGAATCACAACTGATGAGTCGAGTCGAGTCCAACTCGCAGATTACTCACCGTGTTGCATGAAACTCCTGAGACTCATTACACTAGCATTGACAGCATGTCTATTTTGATATGGAGCATTAGTTTAGTTGTAGATGGAATAGCCAGAACTGGTGACTCCGCAATTGGCGTAATTCAAGTGCGTTTCAGATAGGAAGTGTAATGATGTTTCCGCTGCCATGGTCAATGCATGAGATGAACCGCAATGGTGGATACAAGTATGTAATTGCATAAGCATTATGAGTATAATATTTTGCTTTCAACTCCCGTTTCCGAGATCATTCTGAGTTGGTTTATTTGCATGCTCTTAGAATACAATATGACACAATATCGAAGACGATAAACTATCCAGAGCAGCTGAACTCGGTGTCCATCTTTTACTGTCAGCACTTTATCAAATCTGTGTACTGTAATCGTTGAGAGCCATACACTCACTAATTGATATATTTAGATTGTTGTTTGGTTCATCATGGAACAGGTCAACAAGAGCACCACGACAAGACCATAACAAGACCACAACAAGACCACAGCATGAATCATGATCGTGAAGGATGGTGATCCCAGCGCATACGACTCTGCATGTAGCAGAATCAACACGACAACACAGTTGAGAGAATCCACATAAACCAACTCGATCATCATCCTATCATCATCCTGTCATCATCCTGTCATCATCCTGTCATCATCCTATCATGATGTTGATGTTGATGTTGTTCAAGTGTTCGACGATCCTCGCTGTATGTGGTGGTCACGAGACCAAACAAAGGGCCATTAATTTTCCGAAGCGCCCGTCTAAATTTGGCCAAGATGATATGCAGAGTTCAGGAGAGAACCATCCTCTGGCCTGACCGTGCGACAAAAATCCCCGTAATACTTTTGACAGCAAAGAGAACCACAAATCCCCGGGGCCGAACGACTTCAAGCGCCAACGACCCTGCGTGCAGCATGACCAGCCGAGACCGTGACCCCGGCTGGCCCCCCCGGACCCCACGGACCGGACCGCCTATTCTACCCTTCACCGTTTTACCTCGGCGGGGAAAAGACGTTTGAGATCGCCGGCTCGTCCCCATGTACCCGGGGCACTCGACGGAGCATGATCGGATAAGCGCGCGCAAGGGTCGGCTGTGAAATTACGGACGATGTGCGCTTAGGAGACTGTCCCACGATGTCCAATGCTTCCTGTTGAGAAGAGCCTGTCATCTAAGACATTCCACTGCTCGAACACTTGACTTCACTTCAGTCTGGATTCGGTGGTGAGTTGTATACGTGGATCCGTCTCCACAGGGACGCACCGCCACCGCCTGTGCACGTTCTTATTGTGGAGAGCATTCACTGCTCGTTCGATGGAGGAAGCCAAACATTGGCAGAAATATACTTTGGCCTGTTTCCGTGGATTTGGCGGTGTAGCCATGTTCTGCGATGTCACCTCAAAGTAAACAACATAAATGAAAGATCTTGAACCGGATTCCACCTCGATATTCGAATCAACTCTATCGACACAGCAGTACAAGACACTTTCAAGCTACGAATCTACGAACATTACGAAATCTCATCAATAACGCAACCGGATACCTTTCTACTCTGCTATTTCACTGTCATCAGCCCATCATCTTTTCACTTTCAAGTCAGTCTGGAAACTGCACCGAAAATCACCTCCCTGAGCCAATTTCACGAAGCCACATTGTCATAAACCATCACCTCTCTTGACGAGAACTTACTTCATCATATCTCGTCAACAACACACTCAATCCACTTTCCACGAATTGTCAACGATATAAAGCCTCATCCTCCCACATTCAATCCACTTTGAACAGTCCAGTCAACCTTCCTCCTCGTATCAACTTCTTCGAACCATCAAATCACCCACCCTCAAATCCATCCATGAACGTAGCAATGCTTTCATCCATCCTCTCCACCATCATGCCTCACGCCAGCCAGCAAACCCCACCAACCTCACCAACCTCATCCGCCAAGCCAACCACCTGGCCCACCAAGCTCCGTCCAAACTCCCCGTCCCAGCTCTCCTACAGAAGCACCAGCTGGTCGAGCATGATGTCCACGACGCCAACCCTCGAGCTCAACGGCCTCTACATCCTCCTCTTCTCGCGCGGTGCCCGACCCCAAGCGAACGACTACCACTGGGCCCTCTACTTCCACACGGACTCCACGCCCGCCTCGGGAACCAAGTACCACGTGCGCAAGGAGGGCGGCGGCTGGACAGCCGACCACACGGCCACGGCGGCCATTGCCGAGCAGGCGCAGCTCGTCGGGCTCATGCACATCGCCGACGTGCCGTTCGGCTGGGAGGCGGGCGTCGACGCAAAGATCCGCGCGTACGACGGCGTGCTCAACGACACCGAGGTCACGTGCGAGACGTGGCTGTTCGCCGTGCTCGAGGACCTGCGCCGCGAGGACCGCGGCTACGTCGTGCTGCGATGCGCGGACCTCGACGCGCTGCAGGGCGAGGTGTGCGCGTTTGGCAACGCCGTGGCGTCGGGGCCCGATGCCAATGCCCTGCCGAGGCCCATTGAGGACTCGAAGATCTGCAACTTGTTTGGGAGCCGGAGGAGCTCGGTCGTGAGTTGTCCCCATTCCCGCTTTGAGGGAGAGCTGTGGCTGACCTGTGCAGAAAACTAGAAAGTCGAGTGCTTCGAGTGATCATGAGAGCATGATTGGGAACCTTCAGTCGGGCGAGGGCCGTTACTAGTGCTGGGGGTGCACTAGATGATGTGTTTCAAGCTGATTTGCTTCTGCGTATAGCGAAGCTGTTATGATTGATCCATGAGATAGGATGATAGAATGATAAGAATTTATGACACTGGTGGAGGGTATTTGTATTCATTCATTATAAATGGCGAATTATGGTTCTGAATTCCGGGCGTTGGTATTAGTTTAGCACAATTAGACTGCTGCTCTGTACAAATTACATCATGCTCAACCCTTGGCTGTGATGTTGCAGTGTGGAGTGAATACTATATAAACTAATCTTTTTGATTATCTGAATATTGTTGACTCTTGCAGATGGTCACAAAACTCTGCCGTTGATGTCAAGTCACATTTGCTTGATCAGGACAACAGAATTCATGAAACAAGTGTATCGAACCTACAACATTTGCCAAACACCGTCAATACATCCAGTTTATATCTCAGCAGCCAACCTACTTACACTACCCCGTACCTTTCTACGATACTCAATCTGCAATCCATCCTAGTCCCGGTATCGACATGAAAACAATCACCGACATCAGACTCAAGCATCGCGCCATGGAGCACATTTTCCCATTCAACCCGCAATTTCTAACCACTGGTATCCCGTACATCCTGCACATCCCATCCATCCAAAATCTATTCAAAATCCCCTTCTAGCACCATACTCAGCCTGTACCCGATGAGCACCCAAAACTCGAGCACCAGTCCCAGTCCCAGTCCGAGTCCGAGTCGAAATCCCAAACCCCAATCAAAGTCCCAACCGCGTTCCCAAATCTAAATCCGAACCCAAATTCCCAAACTCCAAATCTCACCCCCCCCCCCTCCCCCCCCCTAATCCCCCCCAAACCTCTCAACAACCCCCCTCTCCCACCTCAAATAATCATCGAGGTCATGGCCGAGATTAAAGCCCATGGGCACAGCATCAGTCCCAAACTCCGCCAGCGGACTGGGCGGCAGACTGATCTCGTCCGCGTCAGCATCAGCATCCTTCCCCTGGCCAGATATCCTCTCCGTCTTCGCCTTTGTGCCCATCTCCTGCCCGTCAATCTCAGCGACGTCCTCTCTCCTCAACTTCCTGCCGCGCTCGACCCTCTCCCCGCGGCGGTGAGAGCGCTCGATGTCCCTGCCGGCCCTCGCTGTTTTCCCTTCCCCCCCCATTTCCCGCTCCCTCTGCCGCTGCCACAGTATCTCTTTCCCCCTCTGCCCATTTCCCACCCCCTCATCCCCTATTTCATTCCCCTCGCCCCTCCCGCTCCTCTCTCCCCCCCTAATCCACCCCCCAACCCGCCCCCCAGCGCCCAACCCCTCACCCCACCGCACAACCTCCTCCTCCTCACTACTATTTCCCGCCCCATCCCCATCCCCATCCCCCACGCCGCCCCCAAGCGCAACCTGAAACGCCGCCAAATCCATGTCCCCATCGGCATCCGCATCCGCATCGCCCGCATCATCCCCCTCACCCGCAGCCCGCAAGATCCGTATCCCGCCCTGCCGCCACGGCACGAAGAGCGTATAGGGCGTCGAGGTCAGCTCGTTGTCGCGCAGGAGCGGAACATGCACTGCAGGCCCCTTCCCATCCTCCCTAGCCGTTCCACCCTCCCCAGTATTTCTGCCCGCCGAAGCCTCCCCATCCCTTCCCTCTCGCCCCCGCACGCCTCTTCCTCTCCCACGCCACGAGCTCTTCCGCGGAATAGGCGGCGCAGCCAGCATCCCGTCATTAGTGCAATCGGCTTCAACTCCGGCGGTGTGGGTTCCGGGCTCTACATCACCTGCTGTGTACAGACTGGGGCCGAGGCTGAGGCTAAGGCTGAGGCTGGCTGTGGAGGCGTTGAGGTGGAGATCGAGGGGGCTGACTGGTGTGAATTCGAGGATAGTTGTCAGGGGGCGGGGCGTGGTGCTTGTGCTTGTGCTTGTGCTCGGTGGGGTTGCGGGGGCGCTATTAGGCGTTGGATCTGGGAGGGCACTTGCACTTGCTCTTGCACCTGTAGTTGCGCTCGTGCCTATCGATACAGCGGGCCGCTTCTCGGGTGTGGAGGCAGTGATGGAGATGGCGGAGTCGTGGCGTCGACAGTCTCTGGCCGGGATAGGTGGGGGGAAATCACCAGTGAAGGTATCGCTGCTGTCGTTAACAGAGGCGGAATCTTCAGTAGCAGTGCTGTGCGCGGAATTAGCCATAAGAGAGGAGGCCTGGGACGACTCTCCCTGTCTCTGGGCAGGAGACGAAAGGCCCGAGGCCGTCAGACGAACAGGTAGTGAGTCGAGAGCAAATGGATCGGGTGTCGGACCCGTCGAGCTGGTACTCGTACTCCTGGCCGTCTCTCCGGAGTGTTTGGGGCTCAGGGAGTCGTCGACGGACACCGGGACGCTGAGGCGCTGCCCAAGTTTACTGGTATCGATCCTGCACGCGTAAGTCCATATCTCACAAACGTTCGAAAGCACTCACATTTCTTCTACATCACCCTTGGTGAATATTCGCCCGGTAAAGATATCCGCCACGCCATCTGTAACCTCTGTCACATTGAGCGTCCATCTAGCCTCCCTACTCTTCTTCCGGGAGGACTTCGTCCTCTTCGCACGACTCTTGGTCCTTGCAATGGGCGCCTTGCGCGCTTTCTTCCCCAGAAACGATGATGATGATGCGGAAGGGGCTGGCATGCTGAGAATACCGGTACTGGCCTTTGCCTCTTCAAGAGCTGTTCCCACAGCCTTGAAAGCCTCGTCAGTCCGTCTGGCCAAAGTCTCGATCTCCGTGGGCGTAGTAGAGTCGGTGCTACGAGGTGAGAGGCTATTCAAAGAGTTCAACGACTCCTCAGTCGTCTTGGGTGATAGATTGAGACTCGGCGTAGGCGTGGTCTCGTTATCCGTCACGGGTTCAATAGCCAGAGCCTCGAGCAAATTGAAGGTCGAATTATGCGATTTCCTACCCTGAGTTGCGGCAGCGTTCTCGGAAGGGGAATTGGTGAACGGCAGCAGAGGAGAAGTGCTAGCCAACTCGGAGAAGATGAGGCGCCAGTTCTTCGCATCACCTGCGTCACCTGCATCATCTGAATGGCTATTTACCTCGTTGGCGGCACCATCAGGATAAAGGATTTCGAGCGCACGAGAGTCATTGGTCTCTACGGTTTTGCTCTTGGCTGAGGTCGTGGCTGCGGACAAAGGATGGGCGTTTCCGCACGCCGAGTCGCAACTGCACAAAGAACTCTCTGATGAGTGGGCTGTGGTACTCTGAGTGCGCTGCGATGCGTATTTTGAAGGTGCATTTCCCACATGTTCCACTGAGGGGCGCGATACCCAGGATTTGACACGCGATTTAGGTGGCGAGTCATTTATGAGGGGAGTTGGACATGGCGATGATGGGCCTTCTTCGACGATCTGGCTCTTGCGATTATTTATAAGGCGTTTGAAATGGAAGCTCGTCTTATGGAGCATCTTGGAGGATGTTGATGGTTTTGAGAGTAGAAAGGGAGCGGTGGGGTAATGATATCTAGTTACTGATTTGCATGCGGCTGAAAGATCGTGATCTGAGAGGAGGGAACAGCGGGAGGCAATTGTGTTATCTGATGACATGGTATTTTGATGGAAGGATGATGATGAGGAGTAGAGGATATTTGTGAGATGAGTATCTGAGATTTGCAGGATTCAATAAGAATGGACAGAACAGTGAGTGAAGGAACAGGGCAGTGTACTGCGTAGAGACAGCTTGAGCTGAGTATCTCGGGCTGGGCTGGACTCGTATCACTCTGTATGCGGATATGCAGATATGCAGATGTGCAGAGGATATGCTTCCCCGAGGGGAGGTCATGTAGGTACGTAGGTACGTAAACATGAAGCAGTAGAGTTGGACTCAATATAGTGACAGCAATAACATGGACAGGATTTTCGCGTGCTTGACGTCTTTTCCGTGTCACGGCTGCTAGTCATGCTGTCTGATAATATTTTCTTACAGAGAGCTAGACTCAAGTAAGCAATGCATAACATCCATTGTAGAGGAGTGACATTGTGTTGTACAGAGACTGAGATGAAGTGTGATGTGTGATGTGTGATGTGTGATCTGTGATCTGTGATCTGTGATCTGAGGCGGGGGGTGAGGGTGAGGGTGATGAGGATGGGGATGAGGATGAGAATGACAGATGAGAGGTGAAAAGTGTGAGGGTTGAGTTGAGGTCGAGAATAGAAATCGGAGAGGAGGAGAAGAAGGAGGTGTGTGAGTGTGTGAGCTTGTGTGTATGTATAGATGCAGCAATACTGCCTTGCCTTACCTATGAGAGGGGCTTTGTGAGGCTGGGATACGACCGACTCGCATATTCGGGCCATGCACTCTCATGCACCAGACTCGCTCGCATTCGTGCACTTTCTCGTCTCTCATCCAATGCTGTAGAATTATTGGTAGAAGCTGCAGTCTATTGCAGCTTTATATTGGAAGCCAATTAGGCCCGCAGTAGGTTTTGCATTGATTTGCAAGAGAGAAGACGCTATCGAGATGTCCCGATGCCCAGATGTCCAGATGTCCAGATGTCCAAATGAAAGATGAAAGATGAAAGATGTAAAGATGACCTATCAATTCAAATATCCTGAACAAGCATTTTCCCTGGACGGTGACGGGAGTGGAGGGTTCTAAAGCACCGTTAGTTATTGACATGCAAAGACCAGCGCCACGACGAGGTATGAAGTATATTTGGAGGCAGTACGACAATGAGGATGAAGATGAGGAAGACGAGGACGAGGACGAGGATGAGGATGAGGATGAGGATGAGGACGAGAAGGATGATAAGGGTATGGATCTTCACCGTCTTCGAACAATCGCGTTGTATTCTTGTTACTATCATTGCCTTGTATCATCACTCTGTACATCTGTACTCCTTTCCTTCATCATACAAGAAACGGCCTCATGCATCAGCTGTATACTCGTGACTGTGAGATGAGATAGATATGGCTCGGTTGTGACAATCAAGGATAGTAATAAACGACCTTCTTCCGTCAGTGAGCTGTAAATCTCTTCGGTCAGCGACATTGTTCCAATTCTTCCGAAACTATACCCAGTAAAATCTCACCGGTTACATATAAGCTTGAGTCGGGGGCCGAAAGGAGGGGGGGGGGATCTGATGCTGAAAATTATGACGATGATGTCGATTTATGGACATGGGGTGAGAGATGTATTTCAATGTGGGAGTGGAGATGAAGGTGGAGTATAAGTTTGATAGTAAATATGAGATGAGATGATGTGTAAAAAGAAGGATGAAATGATGATGATAATAATGATAATGATGATAATGATGATAATGATGATAATAATGATGATAGTAATAATGTTGATACAGTTGGAACAAAAGCTAAGATGATATATGAGATTGACTGTGTGAAGATTGTGATGTTGTAACTGTGTAGTAGTGTAGCGCTGTAGATCTGGTTACAAGATGGTGCGAGATGGTACGAGATGGTACAGCGTAAGAATATCCAAATAATTATTGTCTATTGTAATTATAATAAGTATACACAATATACACATGCATAGTGGACATAATTCATTTATTTTAAAAAGCTAAATGGAAACGAATAAATATTGGCATTAAGATGAAGATATTCCCGTGGTACAAGGAAGTATCTATATTTTCTTTTCTTTTCTTTTTCTTTCTGATTCAATTATACATTATTTATTATTTATTATTTCTCACTTATTTTGTTTTACTATTTATTTTTTATTATTTTTGCTTCTATTTTCAATTCTATTCTTGTATATCTACCTACCTTGTTACTAGCCTATAGCCTTATTATCAATGTTACTTTTGGTAGTTATTTCAACTTTCCCTATATTTTTGTGCATCGACATGATATAATAAATAATAAATAATAGACCAAATAGAATCATTTAAGTCTATACCTTGATGATATTGTTGTATCTCTACCTTTTATCAATAACTACATAATTACCTGGCATCTCTCTCGACCTTGCATCAAGATTCAAAGCCTAATACCCACAACATGATCAGCTGCTCCTCTTGTCGATCAAGTCATTCCCCATGTCGTTGAACTGTTTACAAGTACACAAAGACAGTTGTGTCGGGATAAATGTATATATACATATATATATATATATACTTGTACATAGTTACTGTACTTACTCCCTGGTCATCTTACCCTGTCCGAACTCTGCCCTGTCGGTACGCCTTGCCTTTGTCTCGCGTTCCTATCTATTATGAGGTTATAAAGCATATACAAATACAAATACAAATACAAGTCTATATATCTATATGTATACATGTAGATCCATGATGACCAGGAAGATAAGAATCTTTGCTGAGTAATGACAAGGTCCTCACCGAGATATACTATGTACAAGTAGACTCCACTTATTACAACGTTAACACAACTGTATCCTACAACTTCCAATAATGCAAAACTAAAGAACCGGCAAATATCATCAAAGGTAACGTATGAACACAGGTAGAAAGCCTTCAAAATACCCCTCAGTCCTTGAATGGCTTACAACCAAGTCGAGTTTGTTTCTGTAGTCTGTACCGCTCATTCAAAATGGGTCGTGTCGACGAGTAAGGTACCTAGTCACCATACCAGGATCAACAGCCTCATTTCTCATTTCTCATCTCTTGACTTACTCATCCGTCTTCTATCAAGCCCAAGTCCAAACGAAAACCCCATCTCAGCCCATGTTTCATTCATTAGGTATCCATCAGCCTCAACCTCAGCTTCAATCCCAGTCTCCGCTTTTCAACGAGTGCTATCCCCAGGTCCTTCCATAGACCCAACGAATCTTCCAATACCAAACAGCTACAAGCAAGT
The DNA here is from genome assembly GCA_022609375.1 of Xenosphaeropsis pyriputrescens. Classification (NCBI taxonomy): domain Eukaryota; kingdom Fungi; phylum Ascomycota; class Leotiomycetes; order Phacidiales; family Phacidiaceae; genus Xenosphaeropsis; species Xenosphaeropsis pyriputrescens. The sequence goes on from JAGKQE010000058.1 coordinate 132,938, forward strand.
CACACTCACGGAATCCCAAAACATACAACACAGCCAAGCAGGTACACAACAAAAGAGCAGAGCGACGTACCATCACCCCCTCCTCACCACAGCAAAGCACTCTATCCACAGCCACATCATCCACCTCTCACCTCTCACCTCCCACCGCACAGCATTCACGCTGCCATGCATAAAGGGGGGTGGAAGCAAGGGACGAGGGGCGCATATAGCGTACGACAACGTCGCGAGTGCATCCTGTGAACGTCGGATCCACAGCGCGTAAAGTAGGTGGGTGAGTTGATGAAGGTTGAATGGATGCTGATCTCATTTCTGATGCGAGCGTCGAGATACTTCGAGGTAGAGCTGCTGAGTACCTAGAGTCGAGTAGATGGAGTAGAGCAGAGCAGACCAGCCCAGCCCAGCCCAGCCCAGTCACACAACGCAAAGAAACCCATATAGAAACAAAAAACCTTAACCCTCTAAACAATCCATCACGAATAATCCAAGCAACGAAGAACAATCCATCTGCAATCAATCATCTCCTACCCAAAACAAGCGCCGTAAACCAGAGTCCCCATCTACTCACAGCATCGATCCCACACATGCCACGATCACAAACCCAAATCCGAATCCGAATCCGAATCCGACCCTTCATCTACGGGTACGAGTGATGCGAGGACGAAGGTCTGATCAGTATATGGAGCCCCGTTCCAGATACGATTGTGGAGCGAGAACGAGGATCGGAGTTTAAGATATGCGGGTTGACAGTACAATTGTTGATTTATGATACATGCATGTATGTGTATACACAATTAATATATATCAACTGAACCCAGGTATTATATAAATTCATGAACCCCAACCCGATCATCACCATATACAAGCCCGACATCACAACACCCTCCGAGATTACAACGTCCGTGTACACATGAAGTCTACATGCAATATAAAACACAGCCGGCTCATCTAAACCCATTACCAGTCATTCGGACCCATTACACAATGCAACCACCACCCACAGCAAGCTAAACATCATGACTCTGCGCATACCTCGAAGAGCCCCTGATCTTAGGACCCCACCTGTAGAATGCATAAGGCACGGGCACCATGACGGCACTGATAGCCCCGAGGATAGTGAGGGTATAATGAACGCCTAGGTTTTCATAAAATCTGCGGTACAGGTCAGCAAGCGTGTCAAGCAATGCATTCATTATCGAAATACGAGCGAGTGAAGGGGTAAACCTACGGGATTCCAACCTCGACCATACCTCCCGCAGCTACGTAGCGGATGAGTGTAATGCTGGCCAGCGCGCTGGCAGCGTACAGCTCGTACGTGTCGATGATGTACTGATAGGTGGAGATGAAGATGCAAAGGATGCCATAGCCGAACAGGACGCTGGCGACGAGGGGGCTCCAGTAGGAGATGGAGGGGTTGGTAGTCCAGCCCATCCAGAACAGGCTGATGGGAACGGCGGGGGCGCCGAACATTGCGAACCAGAGACGGGCCTCGGGCGGAAGGCGGTCGCCGCCGTTCTGCTTGATGATGGCGAGGTCGCGCTTGGCCCAGTGGAAGATGAGCGGGACGAGGAGGGAAGCGCCGCAGAGACCCACTGCGATGCCGAGGAAGGCGAGGCCTGTGATTCCCTCGCTGAAGCCGTACGTGTCGCCGAAGATGTAGGTGTAGCCGTCGAGGAAGGTGAAGAGGATGATGTAGATGACGGTGAGGTAGAGGGCGAAGAGGATGATGATTGGTTCGCGGAAGGTGAGGAGGAAGGGCCGATAAAGGGCGAGTAGGATGCGTGTCCAGAAAGTATCGGCGCGGATCTCGAGTTGTGAGACGTAGCGGTCATCGCCGCTGTGCTTACGGAGATGCGTGGCTTTCCACTTGAGAAGGATAGGGGCGTAAGTTTCTGGCTGGAAGAGGACGACGAGGAAGAAGATCAGGCCTGAGATGATCAATGTGATCCATTCGCACCAACGCCAGCTTACAAGGCTGCTTTGGCCGATAAAACCTCCTACTACTGGCCCAAAGATTGGACCCATGAAAGCGGCATTTGCAAATACGGGAAAGGCGAATACACGTTCCTGTAGAAGTTGTTAGTTTAATTCAAGAGCATAAACTGAATACTCACCATAGGGCTCCAGATATCGGATATAGATCCTCCAGCACAGACGAGAGGGGTAGCCCCGAAGAATCCAGCAAGAAATCTGAATACTAATTGTGCACCTAGATTGGGAGCCAAACCTGAAGCCATTATGAAGATCATATATAGGAGCATGGTGACAATATAAACCGGATTCCTACCCACGGTCTCAGAGATTGGGCCAGCGAAAAGCGCGCCAAATCCAAACCCGACAAGATAAAGGCCGGTAGCCAGAGATTCTGCAACTTCACTGACACCAAAGTCGGCAGCAGCCTGCGTCAGAGCAGCAGAATCGATGGACGATGCAAAACCGACGATGAAGCCAATGGCAGCAATCAGAAAGGTTGCGCCAATCCTCGCAGCATACGACCAATTATGCGGATTCATGCTGTCCTTGTCGGACTCGTAGCCAACAACGAAGACTGTATCTCGATCCGAGGCTCTCTTGTCACCACCTTTCTCCCCCTGTTTCTTGCTCCGGTGCCGACTCATCTGTTTTGTCAATGTCTTGACCTCAATACCAGAGAGAATATGTCCCATGCGCATCCCAATGCTATGCTGTGTCGCGATAGATGCCGTGGCCTCGAGGGGTGCACCATTAACGTCCACCACATCATTATGCATAGCCCTTCCTGCGCGTTCTGCCCTCTCTGGATCACGCGAGTCGTGAGCGGCATCTATGGTCGTCAAGGAGGAGGAGGAGGAATCGATGGATGAGGGCCGATGTCGTGGTGCATCGTTGTTGACTTCTTTCTTGGCCTCTGCGTTTCCTCGCAGTAATGCTTCAGCCTTTTGCTTGTCGCGGTCATATTGATCGACGACTTTCTTTCCAAAGCGCTTGTATGCGAAATATGACTGCATTGTTTCTCTCTACGAGTCGAGACCCGCGTAGTCTGTTTGTTGGTGAGGCGAAGAGCAGTTTCTTCAAGGAAGGGAATGAAACTTTCCAAAGAGACAGAGACAGAGAGATTGTACTATGAGTAGAAGCTGAATGTAGACTCACAACAGGTTCGTCCTTCTTGACGGAGAAATGAATTTGTAGAATAGAACATTTACCTCACTCTAGATTATCGCACCTTTCTCTGCATCGTGTATGTATTGACTGACCTGACCTATACTGACATCATCGCACGCACAATTTCAATGGAGGACTCGACATGCAATGGGGTGTGTGGAGCGCCATACTACAGTAGTAGCTGTTGACTTGCGACGGCGCACGGCAATAACGGCAATAACGGCTACTAAGTGCGTGAGTTTCGTTCCAGATCGTCGTAGAGTAACTCGGAATGATTTAAAGAAAGGAGTCGGAGTCGTGCCTATTCGTCTCAATCATGATATTCTAGTCCTTTTGTGTTATTCCCCATGTTTCCAAGTGGATTTGTCAGCTCGTATACAGTCCAGTAGTCGAGTCCAGTACCTGGGTAATTAGTCAGTGAATAAACACGAGGAAGTAAGGAAGTACTCCCTCTCTACCTATTCTCATAGGCACAACATCAACTTGAACGGAACGAGACATCAAGTCGTTATGCACCGATGGGAACGTGAGAGAAGTCTGCGCTTACGTCGTTTCTCCGTATTCCAGACCATTGTCGATCGAAAGATACTCTTAATATTCTAGAACTCAAGACAACGCTCTCCACACAATATTTGAAAACGTGGATCCAGTCGGTTGAGTACACACGCGTGAACTGTGCATCTGCCATTTCATCCATACTGCTCGAAGTATCGTATCTGTTGCGATGTGATGCGATGCTATGCGATGCGATGCGATGCGATGCGATGCGGTGATGTGATGTGATGATTTGGTGATGAGATGGTAGTTCTTATTCCGAACCTCACCAATGTCGATTGCGACTCATGAGGTGAGAGAGTGAAGATTCGATGTGGAGATGGAGGTATTGAGTAGAGGCAGAGGTGGCGTTCCGTCGAGGGAAAAGTTCGTGGAAGCTTGTTTATCCAGGTAGTTAAGTATATACCCAACAACGCCACAAATCTTCAAGAGGCAGAGGGTCTTAAATAAATTAACAATCCATACACAGTCAAGGGTGCGAGTTCGGTCTCAGGAAATCATGAATAAAGACCAGGTCGTAAGATCTATAAATACATATACTTACATATAGAAAAGGCAAAAGAGTCATCGATCAATCACAGCTTGGCCCTGTCCATGAACAATGCTGGCCTGGTCCACAACGCTTGCACTCCGAAATACCGACAAACGCCGAAATCCACACTCAATTCTGACCTCCATCGAGGGACATCTGAATCAGAATAGGTCTTGAATCCATCTCTGATAGACCTCTGTTGTCGATTGAATGAGTCGCTGTAACGGAGGTTCAAGATCAATTGGATTTGTACATCTATCGAACTGCTATCGATGTTTTTGCCATCGTTCAGTTGCCTATGAATGATGTATTTAAACATCTTTGACTCGATTTGCAAGAAGTATGTCTCTGTGTTCTCGTTGAAGATTTCCTCTCAATTCTATCACAGTTCCTGTCGGACGGAGAGATGTTTTCTTTGACACTATAGTGTATGGTATTTACAATATTTTCCTTTTGTAATACTCATAAAACAACTCCTTTCGATAATTTGGATGTCTTGACCTTACTGCTTAATCTAGCTTCTGACCATTGGGCTAGTCATCACTCTTGGCTTCAAGTCATCTTCTGCTCAAGTGTCAATGGCTTGAGGCTATCATACATGATGGTAGTAACTTACGACATCGACCCTATCAGAAAGTGAATTCTGTAATTCACTTTACTCGATTTCTTTCTATGGGTGCTTAGCCAGAGTATCATGGTCTATTACCTTTGAGAAGTCTTCTGCTTGCCACTATACAATGTGTTGTCGATATCTAACGTTTTACAGTTCTTCAGCCCCTTATATCCAATGGTGAAAATCCTTGATCATATGTTGCTCTCTAAGGGATTCAATGTAATCACAGAGAGACAAACAAACTGATCAAGCATCTACATCTCGAATCGACTTCAACTTCAATATTCCTAAACTCAAGAGACCAGAATCAAAGATCAAATATGGTATTCCAAATTATACGCCAAAAGAAAAACAACCGTCTATATCTCCACAATCTATTTCTCCACCCAAGTTCCATACTGCAACCACTCAGCATCAGTTTTCAAGCACTCAACATGCTGCTCCAACAAATCAAGACTAATCTCCAAACCTGGGGTATAAACCTTTCCATAGTCACCATCCGCCGCGTTCCTCATGCCATAAGCCGGCATAACAGAAACAAACCCGTCGAAGCCTCCACCACCAGGCAGTCTCACACGTCTGAATGAACCCGCGCCAACATCCAACTCGTCCATGGAATCCCAGTATCTCTCCCAGCTCGTAACGAACAGATCCTTACCCATGAAGATATCCGAGTTCATGACCATATCGTTCAAGGCCTTCTGCGCCTTGGCCATCTGCATGAGCGACCGCATGTTCGCATCCGTCTGCGACTTCAAGCTCAACCTCACGGCCTCAGCAACCTCCGCCAGGCTCTCCACGCCCTCAGAAACAATGAGGTCGATAGGCAGCTCGGATGGCGCCGTGAACACACAGTTGCCCACATACCTCTCCGCAAGAGGCGGCTCGAGCTTCGCACGCCCATTGACAGCCAGCGTAAGCTGCGAGATCTCAGGGCGATCAGCGCGCTCCCAGGCCGCGAGGCGGGCGCGCGTGATGCAGCGCCAGATGAGGGCCGTGATGGCGTCGTTAGTGGAGATGCGCGTCTTGGTGCAGGCCTGCAGGGAGGCGTGGAGGAGCTTGAGGTCGGAGGGCTTGAAGTGGAAGATGGCGTTGACGATGGTGGGCGTGCGGATGGCGGGTAGGAAGCGCGCGAGCGCGAGCGAGATGGCCGACTGCACGAGGCCGCGCGCCGGCGCGCTGCCGGGGAAGTTGGCGTCGTGGATCTTGCCGATGGTCGATTGCTTGGTGCCCGGCACGACGCGCCACTGGGGGTGCACTTCGGGCGCCACGTTGGAGTCCTTGAGGAGCGAGCTGCGGTCGTGGATGGCTACTATTTGGTCTGCGGGGAGGATGGCTGTGTCCTCCAGGTTGATATTTGCCATTTGGCTGCGTGTCTTATGGAACCACCACTTGATCAAGCTGGAAAAGGAGGTTCCGTCGAGGAGCCAGTGGTGTTTTGAAGCGCAAATCACGAAACCTCGTTGGACAAAGGTGATTTGTGCTGAGAAAGGCACAATCTCTTTGTTCTTGTCTGGCGTTGGGAACACATCGATTCCTGTTGCAAAGATGTTGCCTGGTAGGCAGCGCATGGGGAATGCATTCTGGGGCTCGAGGTTCTCGTAGGTGAGGTCGTTTCTGTAAGAGACGGCAAAGTCGACCGAAGAATCTTTGGTAACCTTTACAGTGAACTTCTGGTTGACTGTATCTATATGCAGGTTCCCGAGAACCTCTGGGATACCAAGCACACCTTCCTTTGGTTCGGCAAGTAACTCTTCAAGAGACTTCTTGAGTGCTTCAACCAGTGGGGCCTGGTAACTTGTGTCTTCGGGTGCTTCATAACAGCACAGATATCTGCTGTTATAGCCTGGGATGAGGGCGACATCGGCAATGGTGAGAGGAATCTCAGTTTCGTATGGAGTGGCCGGTCTGCATTTGTACGTGGTGAAAGCGGATCTTGGACTGGCCATTCTGACGACTTGATGAGTGAATTCTTGCTTTGGAAAGAAGAAATGCTGACGGATGCGTTAAGAAAAGCTCGAGAAACCATAGACTGGTGGATTGTGACCTGTTATTATACATGTCTTCCTATAGTCATCAAGTGCTTATACCATCAATATTACGCATATAATGATGCCGAGATGGAGACTGAGATCCTCGAAAATAAAGTCAAAATAGCTTGCCTTCGGATCCCTGCAAGTCCGTAACCTAAATATTGAAGATAAAGAGATATTCACAAGATCTTCCTCTCATAGATTATTTTCAGACTCGAAGCCTTGTTGCACGCGCAAGATCAATACAGGCTAAATCAAAGATGCCTTTCAAGCCCTGTTCTCCTCGCCAGACGCTGTGCGCGATAAGAAAAATTGTGGACCCAAAAAGCAGCACCTTTCTCCTCAACGACAGAAAATATTCTTCGGAGAAAGTGTTTCAAAGGCCAAACAGACCCATATTGCTCAAGTCAAGTGTTGAAGGTGCTTTGCGTTACGTTCGCTAGCTAGCACTCCGGAGCATGTGGAGCACATCCCTAGAGTTTTCGGAGTTACACACAGCACAGATCCCGTGAAGATCTGCTTGGCAGCCAAGTCGGCTCCTCCCCGTGCGTGTGTGAGAAGTGGCTGTGTCTGAGATGAGATCGTTCATGCATTCGAATATCATCTCCTTGAAAGACATGTCCGGAGATCTATGCCATGAAGATGGGTGTCCTTGAGGTACATACTCGCTTCTGCAATCCAACTGTTGGACAACATTGAACGCCCCCTCTCTTCGCTCATATCATATCTCTTGGGACGACGTCGAGGAAGCTATGGCCTTTTCTGAATCCCATCCTCGTGTCCGTATCCTCCTCTGCATTATGGCGTGCGTGCCTCGTTCGAATTAAGGCGGGTAAACCCGAGTAGTTCCAACTCTAAGCAGTCGCTAAACTAGGGGGTTAGGCCGAAACTCTATTTCGAAGTCAAATCCAAAAGCAAGTGCTCCTATCTACACAAAATCTCTGCTCTGAGTCATGAGAAGGCATCTTACCACTTTCGAATGATTGACCCTCATTGCTTTCATGCGCCGCGGTCTCGATTCGGCACGTATTCGCCATGTCTGGCGGCAACATCATCTTTCCATCTGTCCGGGCGAATAAAGGACTGGCTCTTGGTCGATATTCTCCCCGAATCTTGAATATTGGATTGAATCCACTCTTATCACCTACCGGCCAGATGAACAAATGAGACGTTGTTACATAATGGGTCTCTTGAGACTGAAATGAACCCTGAGCTGCATCTTATCATGATGTGACTTCGAGATACTTGCCTTTCCTGCATCGTCGTTCAGAGCTTGCGGTTCATCTCACTGCAGAAATTCGATCAAGCTGATAAATCTTCTTCTCCATCTGGGGCGGATGAGTCCCCCGAAACCTTCAAGACTGCCGTGCACTGTCTTTGCCTTTGGACTTCACAGCCTTAACACGGAGTTGGAAGCTCGTATAGGTCTAGTTTTACTTTTCTGGCAGTTTTGCGGCTTACCTTGTTGATAAGGACCATAATTTTTATGGAGAACATACTTTAGCATATGACAGTGCCTTACATGGATGTATACAGACTACATCTATCGAGAGTCTGTGAATTTCATGAGCTATATTCTTTCCTGTTCTCATTCCTTTCACTGATTGTGTGCCCGTTCTGTGCAATTTCGCTGAGGATCAGTTTGAATACGCGTAGATATTGATACATACACAGTACGAAGCCAGATGAAACATAATGAACATACGGTGAGTTTTCATTAGCTCTCTTATATCATGGCTTTGTATTTCACCACACAGACTAACTCAAATTACTATTTCTGAACCACAATCGTATCAGTCTAGACTTTTCGAGTAAAGATCGCATACATCTACGAATCTATTGCAAGACTTCCTTAACAACTTGATCGAGATCCTCATCCTTCAATCCTAACAAGCCATTTGCGAAGTCTTCCTTCATCTCCCAGTTGGTATCTATCATACCCAGAACAGAGACCATGTTTTCAATGACTTCGCCATCCTTCGGATCTCTGTCCATCTCCGCTTTCGTATGCGCAATGAATCCTTCTGAACTGAGGTGTTCAACCTGCCAGTCCTGACCCGTAGCAGTCTCCAATGACTTTCGAAGCTGATTTTGCGAGATACGAAAGCTTTGAATGTAGATCATACGATTACTCGTCTCCTCTTGACTCTGCAACACACGCACAGTCGCCTCAGCAATCCTCTCGACCGTAGTAGCAGACCAATTTCTCTCGCCCCCATCAAACACCCTCATCGAACGCGCCTCAAGATCCACCAGCAAAAGCCCCGACCTCAATCCATAATCAAAGAAATGGCCACAGACCAAACTCGTCCACGACAAGCCGCTAGTCATCGCCAGTTGCTGCAGATGCTCACGTACCTGCGTCTTGGTTTTGTACAGCTGCATAAGCTGCAACACACGCGGATCACTCGAATCGCAACTACCAAAATCTGCGGGGATGAAGCGTTTCACGCCCGCTTGTGCAGCGGCGTCCGCCAGCCGTATCTGCAAGTCGCCCAGTGTCCCGCCGAAGACGACGATCACGGCATCTTGGCCTTGTAGGGCGCTGACTAGCTCGCTCGTCTCCAGGTCGTCAGAGACGCGTGCTATGCGGACGTTGTCTGCGTGTTGATTTTGAGGAGGCGCGTCAGAGGACGGCCACGTTGAATTCTCGTGCGGATTGCAGTTGCTTTAGGATTGCGGGGCCTAGTTTGCCGTTGGCTCCGACGACAATGACGTTTTGGATTTTGGTCATTGCTTTGCTTAACTAGAGTTGTGTTTTCGATTATACGTAAGTGATAGTATATCTTTGATTTATTCGTGTTGGTGCACAGTCATGAGTTGGATTTTAATGGATCTTTCTTTAGATCATGTTACTACGCAACCGTGAGCTTCGCGATGGAAGAGAGGCTGATATAGAGTTCTTATGTAAGCCATCACGATTCTATTACCATGGTTGAAAAGCGATCACGACCAAACCTCTTTTGATGAAATGGAGTCACGGTGTTCTTTTCGTTTTCGAAGACTACGTTTTTGTTACGACTTTTCAATCGCTGTCTAACCTGGGAGCGAAGCTGCGAACGGATAATAGTCATTGTTTATATACTTGGTGTTGGAGTCTTCTCATTATTTCCACATATTAGTGTAATCATTCGAACTTTAGACTCTGTAGTCAGTCTAAATTCATATGATTTCAAGTCTTTGGTACCAACCAACATGAAGAATCATGAATCGGGCGGACCTTGATGCTTGCACATCTTGCTATCTCGCTATCTCGCTATGTCACTGAAACCCCAAATAACAGGTATATTAGACTTCAGCCATCAGTCTAGCGATAGTTCAAGAGGATGCTGTAGGGGTATAACCTACTTGCCCCTTCAGATTTGACACTTGGTAGATGGCTCTCGGCTAGCCATCTTATGATCTCAACAGCAAGTATTCTATTCAGGTTTTTACTATGGAGCATTTTGCTTGAAGTTAGTCGTTGATATAACAGCCTTGACTCTCACATATGAGACATTCTCATCTTATCGACTTGTCTTCAGATACTGTGGACTTACAGTAACTTGGATTTCAGTACTACTGGACTACAGTTGAAAGCATTGAGCGTTAGAGATTTACAACGCTTCATTGACAAGAGTACGAATCCAATTACACACTTGCATGCTGTATCGTTTTCACAAATAGCTCTTGGTAAACCATTATGTGCCCTCGTTCATCTTTAGCGGTTCTTGGACGTTTAGTTTTGGTCTCTGGAAATTTGACGAAAATGAACCAAAGATACGTAAGTAATTTCCAATAATTCTATTATGTACAAACAATTAATGAGAGGGCAGAGCTATGAGGGTTATCTATGGGGCTTTGTTCGATCACTGATAGTCTATAAATACAATAAACATTAACTGAAATACGGGTAAAGACGGTTGTCGCGTTCGGAACTGTTGCATGTCATTACTTCGTTCTTTCCCTTCGTTTTTGTATGTCTTGTTTTCTCAATGTTATGTTATGACTAACTGTTCTTTAGATGTTTATACTGGCGTATTATTCTTGGGAAGAATCACGTTCGTTGGAGAGAACCAGCACTTATATCCTGAGATTTGATGTATCCACATACAGAGAGATATTAATTATAGTTGCTCCAAATTGGATTTTCTAATATCCAAAGAAGAAAAGAAAACCTCCGATCCTTAATGATAGATCTGTTCTTTCTAGGCTTAATTTTGTTTCTCATTACAACAGGTTCACTTCGCCATTTTATACATAGGGATCATTTTCAAAAAAAAAATGTGAATAGACCTATAACCGTTTGGTATTATACATGCGTCCCAATTTTTAAATTGGTTAGAGCTAAGATGTTGTTCAGAAGTTTTGGGATAGATGTTTTATGACGTTAGCAAACCTAGTCTTGGCAGTAAAGGAATCCAAATCCAATGACGATATGTATAGTTCTACATGCGCTTTTCTCCAGACAATATAAGCATGTTTCCTTTTTTTTTTTTTGCTCACTCCAGGTTTGTCTTTGTTGTTGTAGACTCGTTTCTCCAATTCGGATTCAGGAGTGATATCTCAAGCCTTTTGTCAGCAATATTTTGGATTTTAGTTCGAAGTCCGTAATACTTCCAAGGAGGTCTATTGGTGATCACTCAAATGCAATAGATTATGTCTACTACTCGTCACATTTTCACAATAAGTAACATGAAACTTTTGTTCTGTGTGAAGATGAATGTTTGCTGAGAATTGGTATTGCAAGTAGGGAAAGGATAGGGGTAGTACACAAATACATTCAATCAAAATGAATTTGTTGATGAACTAGACTAAAAACCAAGGATGCTTCAGAATATCACCCAGTGAAGACCGCTCTTTTGGCTTTCACTTGATTGCTTTCAAGAATCTTGAAACAGCACATCCTCTTCAGCAGGCACTTTAGTTTCCGGTAACTCGAAAAACCCCCCGAATTCCTTCGCCAGGTTACCTGTGGTCCTTTGTGTCCTATATCGGCAATGTATCTATGAAAAGGCCATGCCTCATCTCCATCTTTTACACAACTTCCATCCTTGTTGAAATAATCAAATGCGCTGCTTAATTCGTCCTAGAAATTTCAACAGGATATGTAATTCTTAGTGGCCAGTCTTGGATTGCACCTTATTGGATATCATGGCTGGTAGCTGGAAAGTACAGCATTTAATGGGATGCCGGTAATGTAGATATCACGATCACGTGAGCTAAAACTTATACCGCAAGGATTAAAGGAGTACATGAGGTCCAAGCAGATGTAGCATTCATTGACAAACGGAAGATGTGTTGTTGTTTTGTAGCCACTTGCTCACGTCTGTCTACAATCACGTTAGTTTCAGTATGTTGGCGTTTCATACCTATCAATCCGTTAGCCAATGTCAAGTGCACCACTGCATGGGTTTCATTGTTTTCAATGGTGATTTCATGGTATTTTTATTGCTATCTGTCCTTGGGACATGTTTGGGAGCAGTAGTGTAGTGAAATTGGTCACAATTCCTCATTCGCATCTTCGAAGTTGTCGAAATTTGGTTGTTCTTCGAAGAAATGGCGGCTGCGCGTGCTTGAGTCATCGATATTGCTGTGAAATTGGTCTGCAACTTGGGGGTCGCTTTGCTGCTAGGCCTGGGTCGATGCTCAGGTATTGGCTTGGTTGGCAAGTTCGAGGATCTAGTTGGCCAGAGAGAGCGGCTGAGCTGGTCTCAATGGGTGGTCTTCACCTCGTAGCATTTCGTGTCAACGGCCTACGTGGTAAACGTGGTAGAGGCGTTGATATATAAGTCAGAAGATTATTGACTAGTTGTAGACTGAGAAGCGGTTGATATACTTTCTCTTCTCTCGCTCTCCTTCGTTTCTCTTACTCCCTCCCTTGTGTCACTCTCTCCCTTATGTCACTCTCTCCCTTGCTCTCTCCCCTCTCCTTATTACAAGAGAGAATGTGTGAGAAGTAGAAGAAGCGGAGAAAGAGAAGCAGATAAAATAGGTAAAGTATGTGGTTATTCATTTTTACCTGGTCAACGAATCTTGAAATTATATCAATTTTCTTCACAGTTTGAGTCAATACTAAATTGACCATGCTTCAAAAAAAATATCTATACTCTCTAATTCTAAATCATCTCTATGTCATTAATGTTCACAATGTCTGGTTTGCCCTCTTTCTTACCACCAACTCCAACTTCCAACAGATGCGCGCTCTTAGCTGTCGAGCCCTCCTCAAAAACAAATTGACGATAATCACAATTTTTGAATCCGGTCCCTGACAAAATTAGCTTGCCTTTATTCTTTTGACAAGGAAAAAACTTACCTATGCTATAATCAAACGTCCTCCAGTCTTCCATCATGTAATGTAGAAATGCACCATGAGTAACAAGCACAATAGTCTTCTCGGGCCTTGCGAAAAGCCAAGACCTCAACCTCGCAGCACGAGCTATCACAGCCGTTAATTGAGCCGCATACTTCCCCTCCTAAATTCATCAGTCCAAGTCCACTGCGAAATCTGCATCCCTTCTCATGTATCAAAAGCGCATACCTTTTTACTCCAGCCCTCTTCCACAAACTCAAAATCAATCCTCCGCAAAACCTCCTCACCCAGCACTTCATGCAGTTGCACCTTCAACTCCGGCACTTCGAACCCTACATCACAATCCTTTGCACTGATCTCTTGCGCATCCGGCACCAGAATGATCTTCCCCTGTCTCCCCAGGTCAGGTCCGAAACTCCTCACCGCAGTCTCGATGGCTCTTTTCAGGGGCGATGCCATCACGAGATCTATCTCGCCATGTGCCGGGAAAGATGCAGCCAGATGTGCACATTGCTTCTTTCCAAGCTCCGTCAACGCCGCGTCGCGGATATGATGGGAATTCTGCGGGAGTTAGCATAAGCGCCGTGGATTGGGGGCGGGAATATACCTTGAGGTTGTGCAGACCCTCGGCGTGACGGACGAGGTAGAGGGTTGGAGGCATATTCGTGATGGAGAGAGATGGAGTGGGGGATTACGAGGGCGGATTTGGAGAGCAAAACCGATGGGGGAGGTTTCTTCTTGTGATGTGTGATGCTGCCCTCGTGACTTTTTTTGATTTTCTTGACGCCTTTGAAATCGAAAAGATCGCGGTATTTTTGAGGCTTGGGGAAAGTTAGCCGAAGAAGGATGAAGAAAGGACTAGCGTCGGAGAAATTTGTGCGGTCGGTTCAGTTTTTCTTTTCCTTGTGCCCATGATCTAAGGGTAAGGGGGGCTTTAACACATCATTTGGGAAAACATGAATCTCTTGAATTGATATTCTAGCAATTGCAATGAACATCTATCATCGACTTTGCAAGGTATCAATCAATTTTATGGTTGCAGTTGCTATGCGCGTCACAAATCATTTTCAACTAACTGCAAGGAGATGTAGATCTGCAGAGTACTGCTCGGTAGTGGCTCTGTCCGCCAATGAAGGAACATTACCAACTTCTCCTTGCCTCTTCCAGTAAAGGTAAAGTGGAATGAGTAAGCTGAGTAAGTCAAAGGTATATTTCGAGTGGAAGTTTTTACTTTGATGCCTGGTGATGGGAATGCAGTTTAAAAGGACTATTCCTTTGTACTCGATAGGCTCGAGAGTATAAAAAGGATATACCCTCGTCTCTCCTAAAATGAGCTGACCAAGGTATATTTTTATTTAATTCGAGCCGATTGGGTGCAAGAGGATAAAAGTCGGGCGGAATTGAACTAGCAAACGGTTGGCTTCTTCTTTGAAAGAATACTTGCTTGAATTTTTAATGATATATTAACACTGTGCTTTTGAGTAACCGTCCAGAACTTTATAATTGTCTAGATGCATAGAAATATCCAGAGTTAAAAGTTAAGAAGTACATATATATAGCAACTTTATTGATATTGTTATTAGCATTTCGTTAAGAACTAGGAACCTAGATAGTGCTTATTATATAACCTTGTACCTATTTATCTAGGGTAGGTATACTGTCTAAGTTATCTATAGTTGTAAGTCTTATCTGGGATCTAGGAATAATATTCTATCTAGAGTTTTGGATTTTCAGCTCTAATTTCCACTATGCAATTCTATGTCTTATAATCCTAACTTGGATATAGGTTGGGAATTTCTTATAGTAGTAATAAGCTAGAATGGCTATATAACTAGGCAATTCCTATATACAAGCTATATTATAGAATTCTAAGTCCTCTTTAATTCTACTCCCAACTCTATAGAATATGTTTGAATAACCTTAGGTTACTATTAAGAATTTTATCTGCAAGAGGCTATCTACCAATAAGATTTGGCATACATATAATATAAAAGTTCTCTCTAGAAGGCTTTCAAGGAGACCAAGATAACAAAGAGAAGAAGAACAATCGCTAGATATAGGAGTATAGACTTTTATAGGTGGAATTTGAAACTTTACACTAGACAGTGCAAGGATAAGATGCAAAATAAGGCGAAGTTCAATATAATGGAATATAGAAGAAGCTTAATCTATATAGATTTATATTCTTGTATTGCTACTAGCCTTAGTGCTCTCTTAACTCAAGGAGACTATATATATATGGCTATATCTCTATGGAGGTTAACGATAAAAACAGGTGGAGTTTTCTAATTGTACCTTAGTAGACTATCCTAGAATAGGATTGTACTGATCAAATATACTGCAACATCACTGAACTAGGATTTCTATTTGGAAGCTCTTGTCTTGATAAGTGCTAACGAGACAACTTTTGATACTAGGCGGAGGATAAGTAGATAGACATAACTACCTCTTATTCTGGAAGTGACAAGAATAAAAGCGCTAGTTTCTCGAGGTAGGAAATCATATCGAAGGTCTGCGTAGATTGTTCATGATACAAACAGGAGAATGCTTACTGCTCTTGAATATTCACTTCTACTTCGATCCTCCTTTGGCGTTGATAAGACAGTGAAAACTGAAGCCTCACGATTTTCGAATGTAACAGTCTTAGCGTTGTGTTCCTGCCAAAACAAAAGATTCTAAGCTTATGTTCCTATCTAGATACTCTCGATCTTGTGCTAGAACATCCAGAACTTGAAAGAGAATTCAGTCCTAGGCTTGGATAAACAAGCATTTAGTTACTGTATTTATATATATGTTGTTATAGTTAGGATAACAGAGTACTGATGATAGAAGTAACTATTATTGTGAATATCAATAGATAGGAGTTATAGCTCTTGTTGATGGAACCTACTGCCAAATAGTCAATAACTATCTTTTCTTATACTGGAACAAAGGACTGTAATAAGAACAAAGACCTATCTTATATACTCAATAGAATACAAATTAGATCCTACTTCCTCTCTCTCCAATCGATCCAACAGCCTAAAACACCCACTGTATTTTAAGGGCTAATACCTACTCAAGAGATCTAGTCTTATACTAGACTGCAAATAGTTGTTTATTTACTCAAGAATTCAGCAAGTTCCAACTGATTTATTCAATCAAGGATACAGAAAGATATTTGACCTGGATAAAGACATTACACTTAGCAACTAAAATATTGGTGTGAATATTAGTAATAGGAAGAGGAATAAATTGAAACCAGAGTTGTATACTTATATTACCTACTCTTCCACAACTGTAAAAACCGCACTCCAAACTCTCATTGTAAGAGTATTGATCGCTACGATACAAAAAACTTTCTCCTATATTGTGATTTTCAATCAACGCACTTTGGGGCCTATGCTACTAGCTCCTCCTCTGCCTTTGGTACAATATATGTACTACCACTGCTAAGTATTTATATACTCTCTTGCTGCACTGTCATTATATACTAGAATATTCGACAAGGAACATGTCCTCATCAAGCTTAGCAATACAACAGTGGCCAGGATAGGTGGTGCGAGAAGTTGGGATTCTGTCAAGGTACAGATGCAAACATTGGGTTGGATTACCATTTGTAGGACCAGAACAAGTCGTCACTGCTAGGAATGATCTTGTGAAGTGGAACACCACAAGCAGCATGAAAATATACTTATAGCATTGCTAGTTTGATATGTTGATGGTGGCTTATAGGTCTCAAGAGCGAGAACTTACGCTCTTCTGCGGCGATACTATTACTTGAGAGTGAGCTTGTATGGCGACGTTGAACTGCTTTCAATTAATACCTATCAAGGTATGTGCATCTTTTCCATTCGTTACAAAGTCCTCCTGGATCTGGAGTTGTGTCTCATAAGCTTTTTTTCTGATCTAAACGGCTTGTATGAGATCACATCACCTTCTGTTCTTGTCTTGTACATTGAGTATGACCAAATCCTTATCGAGGGATCTATTTTGACGAGTTGATGAGTATGACAAAAATGAATTGCAGGAAGTTGTATAGGGGTACTGATGTGCATTTAGAGTGCAAATATTGGTATGAATTTCCAAACCTCAAGTGAGGAATGCCTTGGAAGATTGCCTCGAACAATCCCACTTGAGAAAGACTTCTCGTTCAAATATCCTCGTACTCTCCCTTTCTCTTATTTACCACCCCTTTTCCCATTCCTTCTCAACAAGAATCCAACTCACAATATCTAGTCACATTGGCTCCGATATAAAAGCATCACATACCCTAAATTTCAAATACACGACCCAAACACTCTACTCTACCATCAATCAAACAATCGATATTTTGTATCTACACAAATAACTCTCATCAGCAGCAAGCCACATGTAATTTCAAATAGCAACCAGAACCACCAGAAGCATCCGAATGTCCTCACTCAAACCAGACCCCAAAACCTCAAGCAGAGAAAAAGGCTGCAGAGCAAACCCTCCATCAAAGCTTTACGTCTGTCAACCTACCTCAAACCACCACTCGACACTTACCACTTACCACTCACCACACCGCCACTATCCCCACATCATCGACCATGATCAACCCCCAAAAGCAAAAGAGAAAAAATAAGAGAAAAAAGAACAGTCAAAAGACCGCACATAGAACCCACACCCCCGCGGCTGAAATGAGCTTCCACGAAGTCAGATACCAGCCAACCCCAACAGCAAACACCAACACCGAGGTCCATCAACATCTACCCACCAGTCCATCAATAACGAGCGCAGCCACCCAGCGCCCCCGACGCCCTCAAAGCTCAATGCTCAAAGAACAAGGCTCAAAGAACAAAAAGCGCATCGAGCGCGCACGAATGCGGCGGTGATGACGATGGCCAGGAGCAGAGGCAGGGAGGTCGAGCGATCAAAAGTAGGACCGAGGAGCGAGGAGCGAGGAGCGGGTAGAGGGCAGAGACATGCATGCATGGCCGGACGTTCTTCTTCGCGCGCACAAGTACTTACCTGGCTGGTTTGCCTTGCATGGGTGGTGGCCACCGCTATGATGGTATTTCGTTATCTGATGGCGAAGTCTATCTGGTTTTCTGGCTGGACAGCTGGATGGCTGATTGATTGATTATCTGGGTTGGTGCGATGGGATGGGATGCTGGGCGAGGTGGGTTTGGCATACATACAAGTCTACGATACTGTACCGTGCTTTATCGATAGGCAGTCGGCTCCGGTGATGGATTTACCTGATGCGAATTGGGAAGATGATTATGAAGTTTGGCGGATGGGTTGGATGGGGATTGGAATGGCAGAATGTGAGCTTGGGTGAGGGGAGATGTGTATCGCATCCCCTGTCGCAAGGTGCCAGCGCATGTACTTGTACATGTGCTCTACATGTGTCCGCCCAGCCTCATCTCACCGTTATCATCCTCCCGCATCTGGTGTCTAGGGTACGACGGGCAGCATGGCCTGGCATAATACAGATGCATCCAAAGTCAGCGACGAGCACAGAAGTTCATTACGTGACTCGCACAGAGTCAAGATATGTCTTCTTTACTCCTACTCACTTGTCTATTAATCACCTGCTTATTACCTTGTTAGTAGTATTATTCTAATTACACAAACAGAGGAGAGCAGAAGAGCAACAAAATCACGTGCCCATGCCCCCTACCCATCTATCTACCGTCCCTCCCCACCCTCCCTGTCAAGGACCAAACACAGGCTTTCCAAGTCTCTTTTGTGGGTTTCAGACGGGCGACGGACGACGGACGCGGACGAGGGTATGGATGTGGACGGGACGGCGGTGGGTTGGTGCTGTGTGGGCTTGGCGGGCTGATATGCTGGTATGCTGGTATTATGCTTGGCTGGGCTGTGGGTAGAGAGGGAGTACAAGTACAAGCAAGGAACAAGCGAGGAGGGAGTTGGAGTTGGAGTTGGAAGTGGAATGGAGTGGAGGGTGAGTTGAGAGTGTGAGCATGAGCATGAGTATGAGTGTATGGATGTGATGTAAGTGAAGGTGAAGGGTCAAGTCAGGTCAAGTCAGATCAAGTGAAGGCAAAGTCGGGAGAAGGTTGGGGTTGGGAGGGAATCGGAAGAGAAAAAAGAAAGTGGTTGAAGTAAGTTACAGTTGCAGCACATAAACGTTTTCCCCTTGCATGGTTATGCAGGTTGTGCAGGTTAATGGGCGGCATGGTATGTACGGAGTTTGACTCGTTGCATGAATTTTGAATTTTGAATTTCTGCTCATCTTTTATATTTCTTTTTCTTTTTCGTGGAGGTCTGGCTCTATTAAAGACGGCTGATGACGTTATGAACTGAGTGGCGGAGAAGATTATTGCCCCCAATGCGCATTACCTGGAGAGAAAGGAAGAAAGGATCTTCTCTTCCTGCTCATGAAATTCAGGGATAGGGATATCAAGAATAGATATTCATGAATCGAAGCCCAAGGAGGCGATGGATTTGATAGGGATGGAAGTCTTCCTATTCGCATTCGCATTTCCATTTCTATTTTCATCTCCATCTCCATCTCCATCATCATCATCTTCAATCCTCCCGGAAGGATTCTCAGGGTCTCCTTTTCAGAGATTGGATGATGCACATCCCAACATTGGATTTTCAACTTGAACGATCTAGTCGTCGAAGAATTATGGATTTTTTCCATCAACAAAAGACATATCGAAGTCAGTCTCAGGTCAAAGAAATGTCCAAGAATTCTCCCATCGTTCTCCCGGCGCTATCATCCGATCTGATTGAGGCGACTGAGATGGATGAGATTGATGATGTTCAGTTCAGTTTCCTTTAGTTCGCTCTAGTTGGATTCATTCGCTTCAGATTTTACTTAGATGGGAAGAAGCTTCGATGAGATTGAATGATGGACATGGCTAACTATGATGATCGTTATGTCGATTGAATCATCATGACGACCACACGGCATTAGTAATTGGCATTGGAATCAACACTGGCACTGGCATTGGCATTGGTACTGGCATGTCAATGTAGACTTCCTTGTGTCGATGAATGGAAATTCAATGTCGACACCAATAATCCGTAGCTTGTAAATTCGGATTCGAGGTCAACGAGTCGAAGTATGGATCCAAAGTCAATTCAATTTTGTAGATAGAGAACTGACTGATGACTTTTCTTCTTCTTTCTTTTCGCTGCAGGATTATGTGAGATGATGTGATGCTGCATTCACCGTCTGCGAGGATTTGAATTTGAACAAAACAGCAATGCACGTGCTGCAGTGGACCACTGTATCTTGCATTCTGCATCTCAGCTGACTGCATTTACTTTTACAAATCCATATGATATGCATATGTGTTACTATGTAAGTTTAAAAACAAGTAAATAAATAAATAAACAAATAAACAAATAAACAAATAAACAAATAAATAAATCAGTCACGCTCTATAGTATATATGAAGTATATCAATCCATTGTGTGTACATACTCTAAATACTCTACTACAAAAATACCTTCACCTCCTTACTTCCTTACAACGTTACTCTCACTCCTCGTCAAATTTATGCATCAATCGTCACAGTTACAGTTACAGTTACAGTTACAGTCACAGTCACAATCACAATCACGGTCACAGATCCCCACACCCCCACGGAGTACCCAGATATTAAGTATCATGTACTCCAGTCTCCAATTCTCTCTCCAGAACTCCATACTCCATACTCCATACTCCATACTCCATACATATATGTATGAATGCCTAAATACAAGAAGAGGAAAGGAAAAAGAACAACAACAACTGTCAAGTCAAGCCAAGCGATACAATACTCAACTCAACCCCTGTAACTTAAAACTCAAGTCAAGTCAAATGATCATATTATCGGAAGTTATTCATATGGAATGGAAATGTCACCGGCAATACTCGACCTCACATATCAACATCATCTGCACCTGCACCGTAGCATAGAACAATGTCTCGCGGAATCGTGTTCCTGTTGATCCATATCAAGCTCTTGCATGTATTCTACCTATTGTGTAGAGTACAGAGGTACAAAGTGCATGTCACATGTCTCGCCCTACCTACCTCAAAGGTAGTAGAGTACTTGTACTTACAACAATAACTACGGGTATTCTACCCAAGTGAACAACGAAACCTAAACCTCACAACATCACAACATCACAATCCAAACCCATCACATACCTTGCCTTGCCTGCTTGCTACATTCACCGTCCATTTGTTTATTTCCATCTTATCGATATCCATAACAGTATCCATGTCACCCTCTCCCACCAAATTAAGAAAATTCAATACAATCCTCATGCTCAAGCAAGCTCTGGCTCAGACTTGCGCGAGCTAATACCACCACCGGCACCGGCACCGGCACCGGCACAGGCACAGGCACAGACACTAGCACTGGCAACTCAGACCTCTCTATGATCACCGGCTTGGTGTCGGTGCAGCGTTGACTTGACTTTGGCCTGCTCTGGTGTGCTTCCATGTGGCGTTTAGGGCTCGGTGGGGTTTTTTTTGTCTTTTTTTTGTGTTGATGGTCAGAGTAGAGTAGAGTAGAGTAGAGTAAAGTAGAGTTGATGTGAATGTGTTGTGGATATGTACTGTAGATGGAAATCAAAGGTGCAATACCCAATTGGGATGAGGACTTTGATGTTTATGGATGCTGGGTGGGAGTATGAATGGATATCTCCATCTCTATTGGATTATTCTGGACCTTGTTACAGTGAGGTATTGAATCTTTGAGTGTATATATGCAATTCAACTGACTCGGTCATATTGACTTTTCTTTAGAATACTTTCTTTCTCCTCAACACTTTGAGCGGACTCTTCCTCCAACAAGACGTCAACTGTACTGTACATACCTCTGTTCTATTCATATTCACACCACCTCTACACTTGCACTTGTACAAGTAGGATACATACTTGCATTTCTATTTCCGTTTTTACTTTTATCTTTACTTCTTACATCCATCATCGGATTGTGCGCTATTCATAGTTACTTGGCTCAAATAGTAGACTTGTAAACTACTAGAATATTATCTAGTTACTGCATATCAATAGCTTCTGGGCAAGTCTTGACTCATACTCAGAAATACAAATCCTCTTCTACTCGGAAGAGAACTTCATACATAGTACACTGGAATCACAAGAGAAGATTAAATATTTTCTTTATAGCAATCAGAGATAAATTGATGTCGATACTTCAAGGATATCTTGCAATGGTGGAGTTTATATCACTATAGGCAGAGTTATAAATACAAAACAAAACAAAATGTTTACCTACCTACTTTACACTGTGAATTCTATTACAATACTACTATCTCATAATACACAGTCCACACAGTAAGGTGAAATCCTATTACACAGCACCCACCCAAACAAATAAAATAAAATAAAAAACTTAATCGTCCAATACATTCGTTCGTATCCCACCTCACCTCATCATCCAAACATCAACCTCATCCAGTCTCAGCCCAGCATCACCATCCCACACCATCAACATCAGCCTCAACCTCACCAAAACGCCTCCCCAATACCACCCACCAATACCAACCACCAATCTAAATCCCATACCAATGTGCCCAGCGTGCCCAGCGTGCCCAGTATGCCCAGTGCAACACCCTACTTAGCACACCTGAAATCTCCCGCTCCCCTAGCGATGTAAGCACAAGCCCCCCCAAGCATAATCCAAGGAGTTTAGTGCCAATAGTGCTAGTAGTGCTAGCCACTTGCCCTTGGTGAGGGAGGGTGAAGTTTGAAGTTTGAAGTTTGAGGTTTGAGGATTGAAGCTTGGGACTTGGGGGGGGGAAGATTAGGAATGAAGACTGAGATAGGAATTGAAGGCTTCTACTGTTTTTTTAAACGGGGGGGGGGTTATTATGGGGGGTAGATAGGGAGGCGTTGGTGATCTTCTATGTCTATCTATCTCTCTATATCTATGCATCTACTCTGTTTTTTTATTTATCTGTTGTATACTTTCTTGGTTATTATCTATATAGGTATACACATTTATTTTTATTTTTATTTCTATTTATATACTACCTATAACCTTCTTAGGAAAGGATTTCTATCTTATGTTGCTTATCTACACTGCTGCGCATACTATGCCTATGCTTGTGCCTAAAGGCTACCTAAGTATTGTACTATTTCAAGATACATAGCACATTTGGGCTTGTGTTAATAGGTTGAGGGTTTGGTTTGGTTTGGCGGTTGTAGTTGTGGTTGATACTAGGAATACTACATATATTAGGCAGGATTATTGTTTGTATGTGTGGTATTGTAGTATTGTGGTGGTTGGTTTATGCTGGTGAATAAATAGAATTGTAATAAAATAGAGTAATAAAATAAAACTTAAATAAAACACATATATAGGATTGAATATTCTGGTATAGGATAGATATTACTTGTTACTCCACTACGCCTCAAGGCTGTAGTTGTGTATCTGATTAGGTACACACACAGGTACCTATAAATATATAATTAAATTTCCATTTAAGAACGCAGTGATTTGTATAACCTCACAACACAGCGTATCTACAACTACAGATATCACCAGATAGAAGACCTTAGACCTCTCACCTCTGCTTATCACCCAAACAATCAAGCACAGCGGTGTACAAATCCACCGATCAAATACAAACACAGATACAGATACGCACCCCATCTCAATAGTCACCGTACCACATCCCATCACCTCGCAGGTAAAGGACAGGCGAGGGACATATCCATTCCATGGCGGAGTAATAATCCATCCTATGCTATTATCCAATGCCAAATCCATGTCCCATGTTGCGGTATAGGAACTCACAAGATATATGAGGCAAGTAGATATGTCATGGACATGGATATGGATATGGATGTTCTGGAAAGAGAGATTCGATCATACTACGTAGAGCAAACGAAGCCTGTAGATCTGTCAATGGTGCCAAATGGCAAATGCTGAATTGGGGAATCTAAGAATCGATTTTGTCCTTGTGGTTTGTGGATACATGCAAGTAGGCAGATTGATTTTTCGGGGATATCCACTTTGTTGTTGTGCTTCTGATGATGTTGTTACTTGACTTGTACAAGTATGTTGGTGGGCTGGTGGGTAAGTGTCTGAGGTGAGAGGAGGTGAAGTGAAGTGAGGTTTGAGTGTACGGTGAGAGGGATTAGAATTGAATCAAAATCAAAATCAGAATTGGAGTTTGTATTTGTATTTGTATTTGTTGTTGGTGTTGTAGATGGTAAGTCGATATTATTTGAGGCTTTTGATAGTGAGTCTTGAATAGTAGAAGGGACAGAGTGAAAATGTCCGTCGGAGAAAAGAAAGGAAGGGAGGGGGAGGGGAGATGATGATATCTTATCTACCATCTTATGAATTGTATCCACAACATCAATTTCTTCATCAATATCAACTGTGCCTCTTTTAGTATGTCCTTATCTTGACATGTATGGATCTATGGATCTATGGGTATGGATATGGATATGGATGTACATAGCTAGTCCTCTTACTGTAAGCATGCCCAATGTATATGATTACTGGTTATCCTTTGCTATGGCGCATCCAAGTTTTGAGTTTGGTTGTGATGCTCATCAATCAATGTTCATCGCTCATTGCTTATGTCAATGCATTATGGTCATGGTCATGGTCATGGTCAAGTCTAAGTACAAGAACTACAGTATCAACAGCATCAACTTCCTGTCACTAACTTTGAGGGTATCCACGTATGTATAGGTACAGGCTTCTCTTCCTTGACCCTAGCCTACAGGTACCCACCTACCTAAACTACCGATAACCATGCTCATGCTAATGCTAGTTAATTCATATCCATATCCATATCCATATTCATAGTTACCTCTTCTTTACATCTTTACTCGTTGCCACTGGCGTTACTATATTAATACTACTGCATTATACATGTCACAATGTGGCTGTAAACGGGGCAGGGTAGGGTAGAAAGACGAAGAAAACAATGATAATTACCTTAAATAATGGTGATGCGATGTGATCATTCACCCTCTACATAGTACACATGAGAGAAAGGAGCAAAAAGAAAGAATTCATCTACTCAAGCATGATAGGTGGACAACTACCTCATACATGTCCCCAAACAGGTACGATGGAAATAAACTTTTGATTATTTTTAATTATCATTCGTGCCAGTGATGAATTAAGAATTAATTCTCGAGGTGTAATCCCTTTTCCTTACCGGACTGCAAGCCTCGGAATTCCTCGCCCTCATGTTGACCTCACCTCCCTTCCAGCATCCCTTCGATTCCACCCAATCACAGCTTGACATGCCCCCTCTTCAGAGGCCGGGAATAACAACAAGCATATTTTGTAAAAATAAAAGAACAAAAAAAGAACAAGCGATGCAACCAGGAGAGAGAGAAGAAGAAGAGTATTTTCTGATGAGAGGGGTTGGGAGGTGAAGGTGAAGGTGAAGGAACTTGGTCCATGCCAGCGCATGGACCGTTCCGTCTCATAAAGTTTCCAACGATCGCCGCAATGTAGTGAAGCAAGCACGTCTAAACTCCACATCTCTCATTCCATTCCGTTAAAACAGGAGCATCCACAATACGCCTCCACAACGTCGATTAGTATGTTGTTTACAAGTATGTACTTGTACTGTGATGGTGGAGAGGTGAGAGAGGGGATAGAGGGGGAGAGAGGAGAAGGAGAAAGAGAGAGGATAGAATAGAGAGACGGTAGAGTGGTAGTAGTAGTAGTAGTAGTAGTAGCAATAGTAATACTTAGAGAGAGGGGACAAAAAGAGAGACAGACAGATAGAAAAGAAAGTACTCAAACCACACCAAATATATATATATATATACATCTCTACTTACTAGGTACTACGTGGGTAGGTGGGTGAGCAACTACACACACATACATACTACCTATGTACACCCCCACCCACTCACAAAGAAATGCGACAGGCACGCATCATAACGACTAACTAACATCCCCCCCCCATTGGTCCCTTCTACCCTTCATGTAGAATAACAACGCTGCCAACATATTTGAAGGCTTTCATATCCATCCTCTCCTCTCTTCTGAATCACCAGAAAGAAACAAGACGAATTCGAAGACGAAGCTAAACTTCGGATAGAACTTCACTTGTCAACCTCGCCATATCTATCCTCACTCTCCCTCTCTCTCTCTTCATCTCAACCTCTTCAAACCTTCACTCGTTTTTTTGTTTGCTTCTTTGCATTGGAGTACATACAGCGCAGATTTTCAACATCACTCGTTACTAGTTGGTGTGTTGCAGAGGAACTAAAAGAAAGAAGAAAAGGAAGAGAAAGAGTGAATTTTACATTCGTTTTCTTGCCTGCATTTATTGTCCCCCTTGCACATACATAATTCCTAATCATGTTGTTCTCTACTACCGCCTTCACGGCTGTGTTGGCAGCTGGTATGGCTACTGCTATTCCTACAGCGTAAGTTTTTCCCTCTTTCCCTTCGAGAAAATCATTGACATGGAAAATATAGTTCACCTGTGACTGCGAAGCGTGATGTGGATTTCCAATGGGGAAAGGATATTGTTCGCGGTTTGAACATTGGTGGATGGTTGGTGTTGGAATCATGGATTACACCCTCGATATTTACTGCTTTGGATCAATCCCTCAACATCGTCGATGAATATACCCTCACAGAGAAGCTCGGTTCCGATGCGGCTTATGGCATCTTGAAGCCTCATTGGGATACATGGGTTACTCTTGCGGATTTCGAGAAGATTGCTGCCGCCGGTTTCAACACTGTCCGTATCCCTATCGGATACTGGGCTTACAAGCTTTATGATGGAGAGACGTACACTCAAGGAGCCGCTCCATACATGGATGCTGCTATCGATTGGGCACGTCTGACCGGTCTCAAGGTCTGGGTTGATCTCCACGGTGTACCAGGTTCCCAGAACGGATTCGATAACAGTGGTCACTTGGTCTCCAAGCCTGGTTTCCAACAAGGAAACACTACCGCACAAACACTTGAAGTTCTCGAAATTATCACCCAAAAATATGCTCAAGAAGAGTACCAAGATGTTGTCGTTGCCATTGAACTTCTCAACGAACCCTTGGGCTCCGAGCTCGACATGGATGAGCTCAAGCAATTCTGGCGTGACGGTTACGGTCAAGTTCGCGAGGTATCCAACACTCCCGTCATGATCCACGATGCCTTCTACTCCCCATCAACATACAATGATCTCCTCACCCCATCATCAGAAGGTGCCTACAATGGTAAGAATCTCATCCAAATCACCTAGACTCCAAACCAGCTAACCTTGTACCCCCCCGCAGTCGTCTTCGACCACCACGAATACCAAGTTTTCACCGACGAGTTCGTCAACATGACCAACTGGCAGCATCGCCAATTAGTGTGCAACAACGCAGGCACGTGGTCCAACAACGTCGACCACTGGCTCATCGTCGGCGAATGGACGGCCGCCGAGACGGACTGCGCGCCCTACCTCAACGGCTACCAGCTGGGCTCCCGCTACGACGGCACCTACCCGGGCTCCTCATACGTCGGCTCCTGCGCTGACAAGTCCAACGTCGCCAACTGGGATGACTACATGCGCGGCGACGTGCGCGGCTACATTGAGGCGCAGCTCGAGACGTTCGAGGCGGCTGCCAAGGGCTGGGTCTTCTGGAACTTCAAGACGGAATCCGCGCACGAGTGGGATGCTTTTGCCTTGCTTGATGCCGGCGTCTTTCCTCAGCCGCTTACGGATCGGAAGTACAGTGCTATCTGTAGCCAGTTCCCGAGTGATTCTTAGAGTTGGATGAATTAGGGTGTGGTTGTATATTGACTTGATTCTTTTTTTCTTTCTTTTTCTCCCCCCCCCCTTTTTTTTTGTTCTTCTTGGGGGTGGGGTTGGCTGGATGGGCTGGGATTGATTGATTGGATTGGATTGGATTTGGGTGTGCGAGGTTGGGTTTAGAATTGGGGGGTTGGGATTGGTGATTTGATTCGATTCAATTCGATTCTTTTTGGGGACATTATTCTTTTCCTTCATGCTTCTGATGTGTTGGCTGAGAAGATTGGTGGGGTTTTAGATGGAAACGGAAATGAGATGAGATGGATAAGGAGAGGGGTTTTGAGGAGGGGGTTGGAAGGATGGTGAGACGATTGGATGGATATACCCATGGATGGACTGTGGTGTAGACTTTGGGGAGGAAAAGATGTGGGAGATGTGAAAAGAGGGGGGAATGGGGAATTGATTGGGGTTCGTATGATTAGTTTTTGAAAGATGTTATTTTTTTTTGTGGATTTGATTTGATATAAATGTTCGTTCAATAAGTTGGTATACACTTTTGCTTTTGGTTTGAGATGGGTATGATTGCTATTCGTTCTTTTTGTATTGAGGCTAGGTGAAGGGGGTTAATAGGGGATTCATATATGTCAAGTATAGAGCAGGGATGGTATTCATGGTGTGGTTTTGATTTGACTACCTTTCTACATTATAGAAATACTAAGTTATCTCGTGATACTACTTGCTTCTTAGCACAATACTACAAGTTCTTATTCACTGTGTTAGTTCTACTTGATAGTTGACTTGTCGATTATAGTACCTTATAAGATTACATTGTCTATCACAGACAAGGAACAAGAGACAACGAATAATAAGGATATATCATCTAGTGTATTATATCAAACTCCCATCAATAGCTAATAGAGCACTTCCTACATCCATCATAGATCACCAGATGAATCAGAGTGCTCGGCTTATCACGTGCCTTCGCGCTTGCACTAGAAGGCAGTCACGTCTCCCAACGTCGCACTTCCACAAACTCACTTCAGCTTCTCTTCTCTATGTGGACAAACAAATGACAAACGTTGACTTCGGTATTCACGTTGTATCTCATCTTGATACTCTACGGTTTCCTTCCTGAGTGGAGAATTGCATACAATCAAGATTAGGATCACGATCACAATCACAATCAACGATACTATATCATCGTCTCAATACATTACGCAACCTTTTCCTTTGTATACAGAGACCTCAAATACCATCTCGACATTAACGATCACATTTTTGCCTTCCTCCCAGTATTCTCTTCATGCTTTCTTATGAGTATCGTGAGGAATAAGGGGAAATGCAACAGACGAGATCAAATTAATCCCTCACTTTCTCCTCGTTGGTGAGCGATTTAAGGTGACCGAGCGACAACGCGAGGCATGCGGCAATCTACAGCAAATCAACAACCACTTCATTTCTTTTTCATCAGTCGAACAGCACAGAGGGTTTGAGAGGACATAGTCAGCAAGATGTCGACATTCAAGGGCATCGTCGATGAGTTTCCCGATATCAGAAGTGAGTATTTTTGCTATCCTACCACGTAAGATGGGACTGATTTGAATAGTCGATTACTTCCGCTACACACCATATCATCCTCCCCCACTCGCCTGCTTTCTATCTCATGTCCACTCTGATCATCTTGCTGGTCTTGAAACATTGAAGGCACCGTTTGTCTACTGCTCGCCAGCTACCAGAGAGATGATCCTACACTTGGAACGATTCCCTCATCGTGTCAATTTTGCAAAGGGTATCCTAGAAGCTAGGAGAGTGACCTATCGTGGCTTGGTAAAATTGTTGGTGAGTTTTTATTTGCTTTCGGATTGAAATTGGTGCAGTATGAGCTCCTCTCTAACTTTCGCTGTAGAAGCCTATCCCTCTTGAAACTCCTACTACCATTGAGTTGAGCCCTGGGAATCACATTCAGGTTACTCTTTTTGATGCCAATCATTGCACTGGCGCTGTCATGTTCTGTAAGTTCTCTATACCACTTTTTATTTGCTAGATTAGTTCCCCATTCCCGTTCATCTTTGTCTTTCATGTATTTCATGCATAACCACTTTTCATACATTTTACTAATGATTTAGTGATTGAAGGAAATGACAAGGCAATCCTTTACACTGGTGATATGCGAGCCGAACCATCTTTCATCAGTTCCATTTGTCGAAACCCTTTCTTGATTGAATATACACATCAACAGAAAAGACTAGATTGTATCTATCTAGACACTAGCTTCACCGAAAATACTCTCCGCTTCCCAACCAAGGATGAAGGAATGGCAGAACTCTCGAAGCAGGTGAAGAAGTACCCACCCAATACCATCTTTCATTTTGCAGCATGGACTTTCGGTTACGAGGAGATTTGGATGGGATTGTCAAAGGCTCTTGATTCCAGAATTCATGTCGATGATTACAAGATGCGGATTTACAATTCGCTTCGAGGTCGACCGGATAAAGAGCTCAGAACTGGACCTCCAATCACTCCGGAGGCTCCTGTGTTGGTGGGATATACTTGTGGAAATTCTGAGCGTCCGGGATGTCTTACCTTGGATCCAGTCGCCAGAATCCATAGTTGTGAGAAAGAGACTGGTTGTCCAGCCATGAATGATCCTGATGTTGTTTGGATTCGACCCATTATTGCGCGCTCAATGGATGGTGTCGACATCGCCGAGGCTGGTATTGGTGGTGGTGGAGGAGATTTGGTCCAAAGATTCGAGGTCGAGCTCGAAAATTTCAAGAGTATCGAACTAATTCTAGAGTTTCTCGGAACTGCTGATGAGGATACAATTTCAAAGTTGAGACACTTCCTCACAGCTAGTCTGAACACCACTCGACAAACGGTCACTTTAGAAGATGCTGGTCTTGATCTCGAGGAGAATCATCTCGGACTCAAAGAACTCGCAGTAGCCCTTGCTAGGTCCACGAACAAAACGCCAGCCAAAGAATCTACTTCACTCATATCTGGTACGCGCAAACTACCTAAGGTCATCAATTTCCCATATTCCCGCCATTCTTCATATGAGGAGCTCTGCAACTTCGTCAAGGTTTTCAAACCCTGGGATGTTTATCCTTGCACAGCCGATGAGGATGGTTGGAATGAGGCCGTTAGTATGGATTCTCTTTTTGGGTTTTGCTGTTACTTCAAAGGTCGTATCAGAGGCTTCAGACATGACAATTCTATGCGAGAGTTGAAAAGAGAGTCTGAAGAGGTGGAGAGTATGAAGAGTGGAACCACTGAGAGGTCTGATATTGAATTTGGTGAATCTCAGAGTATGTTTGCAACGACAATATTCGACGATTCAAACAACAAGCCTGAGTCACATGATAGCAACGATTCTATCAACCGTGCTGTCGAATCTTCTATGAATCCGGTCATGATTTCAGGTGCCAGCTCAGATGAGGAGGACGCTTTTGAGAAATCCACCGCACATGAGTTCTACCGAGATAATGAGGGTCGTCTTCATGTCCATGGCAGAGTAGTGCCATCAGGGGCGCAGACTAAGTCTGGTGGAACTGAAGTCAAACTTCGTCAGAATGTGACTGACCCGCAGTTTCCAAGCATGTGGGCCTTGTCCGAGGAGGACCATCAGAACTTCTCAAAGTATTCTTCAGACGACTCTTCAGGAGAATCCTCAGGTGAGATGGATTACACGTTCGACTCGGAATCTCAGAGAGTTCGGCGTGAATCCATACTGGGTGCTTTTCACCGCTCGCAAAGCAAGAGGAAGCGAGAAGTCTGGGATGATGGCTCGAGTCTTTACAGCTATTTCGACTACGAGTCCGAGAACTTGAACACATCGAGATGGGATGCATCGCAGGATGTTGGTATTGACCTCACGAGCCACTGGGATCCTAAAGATGAGGTCTATCGATGCAATAAATGCCGTTACGAGGTGTGGCAACCATACGGAGATTGCGAGAATTGTGATGTGGAAGGGAAAGATATTTGGAATGAAATCTGGTCTGCTGAAACACCCCATTTTCCCGAGAGTTACCCCGATATTGCTGGTGCTTCGGATGTTGATAGTGAAATCGCTTGCGATATTCATAACGCTCTTGCTGAAAAGTACATGGATAATGACGCCTCTGCCTACGACTCACATGATGAGTGTCCTCATGTCCATGACGAATATGAAATTGATAGTTTCATTGATGATTCCGATTCGGATGCTGTTTCGGAGGCTCAGTCCCATATTACAGAAGTAGGATCGGACGGCTCACATGCAGGGCTCGAAGGCGAAGACTGGGAGAGTCGTTATATTGAACTCTTGGTCAATCACCAAGTCCTGACGGAGCGTTTCGAGGTCTTACATGAAGATCATCATGAACTGATTGAAGAATACGGCGATTTGAGAGACCAGCATCAAATGCTTCATACGGATTTCGATAGGTTGCTTCATGGTAGTGATCGCCGTCGCGATCTCAATTCCTCTGATCTCGAGGAACTTGAAGCACTGGAGGAACAAGAACTTGCAGCACTCGAGGCTTTGGCTTCTGATGATGATGGTGGTGATGGCGATGGCGATGGGCTTTCTTCACCTCCAGCTGTTATCGATGTTCAAGTTCAGGACCCTCAGCTTGCTGAAGTCACTGTGGAGAGCCAGAAGGTGAGTCAGAATGAGATCGAAAGTCAAGAAAGAAGTCATAGTGAGATCGGGGGTGAAGTTCAGGTACCAGATTCCCTCAGAGATGTTGTGATGGATGCTGTATTCCAAGCTGTTGGCGAGAGTCAAGCAACGGACCTTACGGACGGAGTGATTGAGAGGAGAGCTGATGGTTGGGAGAATGCTGAGCGAGGTCATTGGCCTGGTCTGTTGACCACCGACGATAATCATACAGCGGAGGAAGTGGAGTTGTAAGGGGCATTTTGTGGAGTTTTAGAGTTTTAGAGGCTTTTCTTAGATTATACCCTTTTGCTGGATTTGCTGGATTCGCTGGTGGCATGCGTTGTATCTTGGTGGGTAATACCTATTTGCTTCGAGGATGGAAACGGGTTTATGGCTGGATTTTTTGTGCTAGGCTCTGTTTATCATATCTTATTTAATGCTTCATATACCTTTTTGTTGTGCTGCTTGTGATCTTGCTTAGACATATGTGATTGTTGATTGGTACCAATGTGCACATTTTGAATCACTACATGTAGATTTTTGGATTTCCACCAGTCTAGTCTGTATACCAAACAAGTTGATCTCAGACCACATGGTTCACAGATTTGTAACTCATTTTGCTATCAATTGTATCTCATCGCAAATACATCGCCATCATCAAGCTTCGGCCTTTCAATATTGGCGTACACTTACTGTACTAATACCTTTACTACCCATCACCATGTCGAACTCAGAGGAAACCCATCTCCACTGAGAAATAACCCCAACTTCGGTGTGTATACGGCATCAAACCCTCTAAGTCTCGAGATTCTAGATACGACGTCGAATTCGAGAACTGCTTGCTACTCTGGTACGTTTGTACCTCGATTGGCATAGTTGTGTCCTTGAGCTACCAAGGTACTATGCAGTATTTTAAAAGCTTTTCGTGGTGATGGGCAGTCTTATTCTCAGTTCACACAAACCGAGTATGTGTTTTCGATTGGATGGGATGATGATTGCTGGTTTCCAACACTGTCATTGTTGGAAACCGTCATCGAACCAGCCTGATAAACGACAACTCGAGCAGCTCTTGAAAATCGCAGGATATATCTGTTCCACTCCCCTTATGACCCATCCCATACCTCTCTCAGCTCCTTGCCACAGATGAGATTGCAGATGGGGTTTGTAGCTTGTGGATATCAAGGTGGATACAAGGTAGTGAGAACAGAACAGCACAGAACGGAGTAGGAGTGCGAAAACGTAACAGAACAGCAGTGTGAGGTCAAGAAGAAGCCGTAGCCAACAATCTAGATCCCCGGACTCGTATAGCTCCTTTTCAAGACTGCTGAATAACTGCTGGCCACGTAGACACTCAGCTACAAATACCCGGTGAGCCCCCATTCATTTCAAATCAGCATTACCATCATCCCAACCTTTGAAGCGCGCGCGACGAATCCAGCCAAGGGAGCAAGCAAGTCAATCCCGATCCCACACAGGCGCCCGCTATCCAATGCCCTGTGCGTAGTAAGAAAGCGAATCGCCACTCGAATGGGATTCCCCTTTAAATACAGCTGCTTCTCCACTCGAGGATGAACCCAGTGAAGCTCTTGTGACATCAACACTCGGAAACCCGGGGTGGAAACATAGACTGGGGTTCTTCGTTCTACGTTGTTGTGGTTCAAACCTCGTCGTCGTCATTGAATACTTCGTCATCGATCTTCTACTTCACAAAGCGTATTACCGATTATCGAGGCTTCCGTTAGATGTGCGATTACTATTACGCTTGACTTTGATCACTACTATGAAGGCATTTGATATCAATTACAAAAGCTTCACACGGCGGAACGCTGTCATGGAGTGAGGAGGTCAGTATTGTTCAAGTGTAGGCGAGAGGTCATGGAATATAGGTAGTGTAATCTGTAGGACAAACCATCTGTGAATCAAGATTTTTATGGAGCTAGATAACATCTACTACATCATCGTCTCGAGAAGATTGACGCACGATGAGTATAGCAAAAGAAAATCATGAGTCCAGAAGCACTTCCAACGATGGTCAATAAGG
Source organism: Xenosphaeropsis pyriputrescens (assembly GCA_022609375.1). Lineage (NCBI taxonomy): Eukaryota > Fungi > Ascomycota > Leotiomycetes > Phacidiales > Phacidiaceae > Xenosphaeropsis > Xenosphaeropsis pyriputrescens. The sequence continues at coordinate 167,457 of JAGKQE010000058.1, forward strand.
ATCTAATCATAATCCTCATCTAGATCCTCAAAATCCTCTTCCTCTTCCTCTTCACCCTCAGTCTCATCATCCTCATCTCTTGCAAAAGGCACGAACCTAAAATCCACAAAACTTATTCCCCCTCCTTCCACCTCCACCATGAACTGCAAACTCAACACGCCCTGATGATCGCCACGTAAACACACCTTACTCGCGAGCCTCATCGCCTCAAGCGAAGCCCGCACCATCTCGAATTTGTATGACTGGCCCCATTTACCACCGACAGTGAACGTCTCGAGTAAATCTCTGCTCTTTGCAAACTCCACATTGGCTGAACCAAGCGGCCCAACACCGGAGAGAGAGAGCCATGGCGCGACAGGATATGCAGAGATCTCGAGACGGTCGGGACCCGCAAGAGATAGTTCTGAGATGGCATCGTGAAGATAACGGGCTTGCATGATGATCTTGACCTCGGTCTCCTGTCTTGAAAAGGGGATTTCTTCAGGGTCTTCGGCCTCATAGGTTACAAGATCGCAGGTTGTTACTACACCGCTCTCTTCCAGGATGATACTAAATGGGGAGCCTGGTGTATAGGAAAATCGACATATACCTGCTAAGCCGAGGTTCTGATTCGAGAAAGCATTTTGCCGTCCGGCGCGTATGGTGCTGTAATTTTCGTCTGACCCCTTGAAACGTGTTGAGACATCTGCCGCACCAAATATTTGGAGGGTTTCGAGGAGAGCTGGGAAGGATATTTGAAACGTTTCGGACTCGATCGTTTGGTCGGATTGAGAATCCGACAATTCGGGATTTGGAGACGGGGTGTAGGAATAGGTCGTGAAGAGTGCTTTGTCAAGAACGACGACACCTAGGTATGTTAGATTCACGACAGATGGACAGACCAGAAGATCTCACCTTGTATTACTCGAGAGTCCTCCACAGAAAATCGCAAGCCTTCACTGTCGATTCGGATCTGGACTTTGTTTGAAAATCGAATACAATTAAGAAGTTGGAAAAGTTGACGAGCTGAACTCGAAACTGCTTTGAAGACAGGAGCGTCGTTATTAACAGCTGTAGATGGCATTGCGATAGTAGAGTCAGGTGTTGTTGAAGTATATACCCTGAGCGGTTGTGGTTTCCACGCGTTCGCGCTTGGATACAATAAATTCAAGGATGAACTTTTTGATTGAATGAGAGCAATATGTGCAGGCCCTCCAATGCTTCTATAATACAAATGGACGGCAAGGAAATTCGTGAGCTCGCGATTTGTCTATACGTAGACACCGACAGCACAGATCATGTATACAGCACCAAATCTAGGCTTGTTAGCTTGGCCTAGGCAGTCATGATATGGGGTACTTACCCAACTGCCAAAGACGCTGGAATACCGATGAGTGGAAGATTAATGAGCTTGTTGTCTTGTCCTGGTAAGCATGAATACTTGAATAGTCATGAGAGAACATACTGAGACCAAAGAGTCCGCTCAAGAGAACACCGATTACCAACAAGGTGATTCCAACGGAGAATTGGCTATCCTTTCCGATGGTTGGTACAAATGGGTTGCCAGAGGCACCTTCCCAGACCTCGTGCAATGAAGAGTCCATATGAGAAATTGTGGTGGTAGATGGAGGCTAAGTATTGGCGATTGCGATATGAAGGATTCAAACTCGAACTTGGAAGATAGCGGACAGATTGAGGTCGGTCAATATACTTTGTGGTGTTGTGTTTTGTTCAGTCGCAGAGTCGTAGAGTCGAACTCGATCTCATGGGACATCTGGCTTCCACGACAGCTTGGTACCTGATCGGGATTAGCGGCGGATACAGACGAATGCACTTTGTCTGATGACGCTAGCGTGAGCGGCGTGCTCGCTGCGGAAAGCCGATGGGCGATTGTGACAACATCTGGGGTTTGGTTTGATTATGCTTTGTTTACAAGAACTCGACATCAATCACTTCAACAACTGGCCAAGCATTGAAATCTGTGTCGCGTCACATTATAATAATGGGTCCTGTCAAGGAAGAGAGTGAGTTTCCATCGTGTCGACTGCAGTTGTCAACGCTGACTCAAGTGTCTACTTAGCTTCAGATGTCGCAAAGCGGAAGGCCAGTGATGATCCATCAACTCCGGCAACCAACAAACGTATCAAGAGTTCTCACAGTCCTACGCCCGATGGTGACAAACCTACAAAGATAGAACCTATCCCTTTTCCTGAAAAGGTATGTTGCGCTACGTTGCACCTGTTGTTGATTGTTGAATCAGCGCGTCACTGTCCCTTCAGCCTTGCGCCCAAGGCTGTAACATCAATCCACACTGACACAATGTTTCTGATACCCATCTTATATAGCCTGCAGTAATCGAAGAACGAACCGGCGAGATCGAATTCCGAGTAGTCAATAACGATAATGCCCGAGAGAGTCTCATCATTCTCACTGGTTTAAAATGTATTTTTCAGAAACAACTCCCTAAAATGCCGAAAGACTACATAGCTCGACTTGTATACGATCGAACACATTTATCCATGGCCATTGTCAAGAAGCCTCTAGAAGTGGTGGGAGGAATTACATATCGGCCTTTCAAAGGTAGACAATTCGCCGAAATCGTCTTCTGTGCAATTTCCTCGGACCAACAAGTCAAAGGGTATGGAGCACACTTGATGTCCCACTTGAAAGACTACGTCAAGGCGACCTCAGACGTAATGCATTTCCTCACCTATGCCGACAACTACGCCATTGGATATTTCAAAAAACAAGGCTTCACCAAAGAAATTAGCCTACCACGGCCCGTATGGATGGGTTACATCAAAGACTACGAAGGCGGCACAATAATGCAATGCACGATGTTACCTCGTGTCCGCTACCTAGAAATGGGTCGCATGCTCCTCAAGCAGAAGGAAGCCGTTCACGCCAAGATCCGTGCATTCAGTAAAAGCCACGAGGTACATCCGCCTCCCAAGGCATGGGCAAAGGGCGTCAGCAAGATTGACCCCTTGACCATTGAAGCCATCCGCGCATCGGGTTGGTCGCCGGATATGGACGAGCTGGCGCGCCAACCGCGGCATGGCCCCAACTACAACCAGCTGCTGCATCTGCTCAACGACATGCAAAACCACGCATCTGCATGGCCTTTCATTCATCCCGTGTCCCGCGAGGATGTCGCGGACTATTACGATGTCATCAAGGAACCCATGGATTTGAGTACAATGGAGGCCAAGCTGGAGGCAGACAACTACCTCTTGCCCGATGACTTTATCAAGGATGCAAAGCTTATCTATGATAACTGCCGGAAATATAATAATGAGACGACGCCTTATGCCAAGAGTGCTAATAAGCTGGAGAAGTTCATGTGGCAGCAGATTAGGGCTATTCCTGAGTGGAGTCATCTGGAACCGTAGTATGAGAACTGAATGGGATGGGACAGGATAGGATATGTGACTACTTATCTTGAGGGATGGTGTTTGGGGATGGGGTCACGATTGGGTCTGGGTTTCGGGGAGTTTTGGTGTAATTATATTTATCCATGCTGGTTATACGATGTGATCTTCAATTGAAAGATCACTATCCTGCAAAATCTCTCTGATATCCAGTGTTGAATTGTGATGTTTATCAGGGAGAAAGATGCAACCTAGGTAGATTTATCACAAGAGCCCGTCGGTAGCATTACGCATGTTCTTAAGATGTCTATCCGATAATCAAGATGGATATTAGTATTGGGTTTAAGTCGAGGTGATGTAGAATTACTTGGGAGATGAGTAAAAGTTGACAAACAACTACCTACTAGAAGACAGGTTCATGGATTACAGATATATGAAATGTCAAGTAGGTCTCGTTATGGACATTTTTGATATGATATGCCATGATTGATTCTATTTGCCCTTCAGGGCCTATTGCAAGAACTTTCACTTGGGGTCCAGGGAAGTTTAAAGAATTTTATCTTTTGTCCAGAAGATATGATTGAATTGGCTTGAGCTGCCTTTCTTATAAACTATCTATACAACGTTCGAGCAATGAATATTATAGTTTACAAAGCTTAGTTGGAGCAAACTAGGAGATTCTCTTATAGGATCTACAGTATAGAAATATTAGAGGACATACTACGTACAATAGAGGTTCTTGAAGTAATACTTTCGACTATATTTCCTAGGTACATCATCTTCCATCACGTTCGAGTATGGAATACTGCAAAAGACAAACAGTTTTCAAAGCTCTCTTCCGCTAGTAATATGATATTATTCAAGGTAGTACAAGGAATATACACTTCGCTCTCTAACAAAACAATTCAGAATATTATAAGAATTTTCAGTTACATAATACTTTCAAATTGGACTATTATAAAAAAACATAAGGCTGTCTGGTAATACAACCTACAAAAGGTTTAATAAGGAAATGCTATATAAACAAATAATTAAAGATATCTCTTAAGCTATCTTATTTAACATTAAAGTGCAATTGTATAGATTTATATATGTTCTAAATAATTTACTGTTCATCTCCAATATATGTATATTGGTTTTTCTTTCGAGATGTGATTATTGATATATCTTAAGAGATAGTAGAGAAAATTCATAAATCATAAATCATTCCACTTCCCCATCTGCAATTTCAGTTCTAGCATGATATCGAATAAATCACACATAATCGGCAATCAATTCTCTTCTAGGTATGTAACAAACCGCGACCCACCATATATTGCACAATCATCTTGGCCGTTTCGATTCATCGAGTGCGTTACAGAGTAGAAAACTGAGCGAGTCAAGATGAACACTTGTAGCTCCCCAACACCCTTCACCGGATAGTAAATCGAGGGCGAAACGAGAAGGCCAACAGCATCACCAGCTCAGCAGAAGCACACGCACACATCCAAGGCGATGCCCTAATTCCAGTCCCAATCAATCGCCTCATCGACTTACTCGCTCCCCAAAAGTCATCACGACACAGTTCAATCATCAACTCACAAACGAATCCATTACGCAACTAGGTATTATTCCACCACGTATCCCCTCCCCCCGCCCCCTTCGGCATCGGTCTCTTTCGGCCGAGATTCAGGGTCTCCGCCTCATGCGCGTATGGACAAAAGCGTATTCTAGTGCGAAGCAGCTGACTGGGTCGGAGGGGTTGTGATAGGGCGTTGGGATGGAATCAGCCCCCGTACTCGACTTTGATGTTAGGCGCTGGCCGTCTCTCTGGAGGGCTTTTGTTTCCGTGGGCTACACTACGCTACCGCTACTGACTGGTGGACTGTAGGTAAGTAGGTACATACTTAGTTTCGCATGCTAAGGAGGTTGGTTTGGCGGTGGAATGGTATTACTGCTATTCTACTTGCTGGTGCCGTGCTGGTGCACACCACCAGAAGCTTTTTGTTGGGTTCTAGGGGGATTCGGGTGATTTGGAGGTTTGTGCTGCGATAACGGAGATGATGTTGGATGGTGAGGATGAGGATGGAGGAATGAAGGGAGAGAAGAGGGAGAAGGGAAATGAAGGAGGAGAAGAAGAAGAAGAAGAAGAAGAAGAAGAAGAAGAGGAAGACAGTCAAGTGAAGTGAGTGGGTATTGTATCCAGTCCAATCCTGTCCGGCCAGTCCAGTCTATACCTCTGCTGATGTAGATGTAGATATCTACAAGTACAACTTCGTAAGCCTCCATCCATACCGACGGACAAGGACAACAGCATACATAATACGAGTGACACGTCGTGCAATCTCCATTCAACATGGCATCCATTGGTCAACAGAGGTTCGTTGCAGAGGGAACTTCCAAGACACGCTTCTTCCCATTCGATCCAATGGGACAGGCCCGAGTCAAATTCTCTGATATTTATAATACAAGTATGGTAATTATGAGGCGGGCAGACGAGGCGATGGAGATCCGAACTGCCGGACCAGCACATGGGGAGGGAAATGGAGGAGGAAAAGTGGTAACGAATAATAAAGAAGGGTAAAGAACATCACCAAGTTTTGTTGGCCATTCACTGGTATACGAGTATAGATATTAATATAAGTATAAATATAAATATACTTATGCCTTTGGGGGTCACGACAATCTCATATGCGGAGATTTCTACTTTTGTCTTGGACTGCAGATTGATGGTGATCGGACTTTATTTGTTGTAGAAGGACATGGATGGGGATGAATGGTAATTAATGGTAATTAATAGTGATTAATGGTAATAAATAGTTTATCTATTAAAATAAATAAATCAAGACTCTTTTGTCATCTATGAAATCACCGACAATCTCCATAAGGAGTTTGCGAATAAATAATCTTTAATAATTAATAATTAATAATTAATAATAATAATTAAAGATTAGAGATTAAAGATTAAAGATTAAAAATCCATAAGGATACATATATACCTATGTCTATTCATCTATATCCCATAAAATGTCATAAAACAAATCATATCCACTCTTCATCAAATACCAACATATATCCTTTCCTAGTTATATTCTTCTCCAATCAAGTGTGGCCACCAAAGAGACGCCTCCTTTCCCAGCCAACGCACTTAGCTTCATATGACCCTTGACCTTTCATCCTTGACCCTTAAAACTTTACTTTACTTTAGTTTACTTGAATTGAATTGAATTGAATTGAATTGACTTGACTTGACTTTAATTCCGATACTAAATACGATAAACACCTTTCCACCTGACTATGTTATCTGACCAGGTAAGTCAGCTCTCATTTGATGGAGCAAGCAAGCAAGATTGACATTTACATTTACATTTACATTTACATTGACCATTGATCATTGATCATCTGTTACTTGGTTCTTTCGACCGCGCATTTCCCTTTCTTAGTTGTATGCGTGTCTGTATGCGTGTGCGTGTGCGTGTGCTTAGGTACTTACTTACCTGTGCTCATGCTCATGCTCATACTCCTACTCCTGCTCTTCCTCGTGCTTCGTATGATTGTGCGCGCGTATGCTTATGCTTCTCTTTGACTCTTCCGTCGTGTCTTTTCAATCTCACCTCACCTCACCTCACCTCCCCTCCCCTCTACTCTACTCTACTCTACTCTACTCTACTCTGACTCTCATTCCTCTTCTCTTCCTGTTCCTCTCCTGCCTGTCCTTGTCATTGTCCTTGTCGTTACCCATTCTTATTCTTTTGAGAGCGACTTGAACATACTATCACTACTACTATACTATCACATCTAGCCACTCTTTTGTACAGCAACAGTCAGCATCGTGAGATTGAGAGAAGTATTACATCCAATTCGATACTATACTATATCATACCATACCATACCATACAAATACATACAAATACATACCATACATCTACTACGAAAACCTACAACACACCACTCATTACGAATACATTAAAATCCGATCATCAACAACCCCATCTTTATCCCAGCATCCACCTCGATAATCCGCCCAAGATGAAGGGCCCATTAATCGACATCCTCCTGCACAAAGCCCTCTTCCCAAACCCCAAGTCCTCCGACCCCCCAACCTTCGCCTCCTTCCTCACGCGCAACCTCATCCCGGAAGTGCGCCTGGAGACAGCCTGCTTCTACGGCGACCTCTCGACGCGCGAGGCCCAGTACCCGGGCCTGAACTACACGCACGCGCCCCATCGCGCCCGCCTGTCGCGCTTCCCCTGGCACCGCCGCCTCTTCCGCGCCATCGATGCCCTGGGCCTCACCGACGCCGAGGTCCTGGGCCTGACGCGCTGGGAGGGCACGCTGTGGGCGCGCCGCCGGTACGAACGGGAGAACGGCGTGGTGGTGCGTGACACCACGGGCGAGGAGGTCGGCGTGTGGGTGTCTGGGTGGCGGGGACGGAGTCCGGCGGAGGAGGGTAGTGAGGACGAGGCTGAGGCTGAGGCTGAGGGCGAGGGCGAGAGGGAGGCGGAGATGCGGGCTGACACCAGTCTGCCGTCGCTCGATGCCCGGCTGCGTCTGGCGGTCGAGCAGCGGAGGCTTGCGGCCCTGACGATGGCCGGCAGGGCGTCTGGCACCGAGGGCGCCAGCTTGAGGGCCATCACCGAGGAGTGGGAGCAGTGGCTCAAGGAGGCCAGCGAGGGCAGTGATTCGGATGCGCCCGAGGTGGTGGCCAGGCGGATGCTGGCGCAGCGCGAGGGAAATGCCCAGGGACCGCTGGCAGAATATCTGAGTGCCGTGGTTAGGGGTGCCGAGAGATTGGGGGGTGTTGTGGGGAGGAGGGAGGAGGGTGTTGAGAGGGAGTCCGTCAGATGAGAGCCCTTCACTCTCGCGCGCTGTTTATATCCTCATTTTGTTGTGATCTTGCGCCTATGAGATTGGCTTGCGCTTAGATATCAGCATCTGCATTAGCATGGAGTTTGGCGTGGCATGAACATTTTTTTGGCATTTCATTCACCTTTATTTTTTTATTTTTTATTTTCTTTTCGCATTGTGTTTTTATGGGGGTTTCCTGAAGGCTACTTGCTTTTGTCAGGGGTCGCGGACGGCTGCATTGGATGCGTGCTTTGGGCTGCGATTACCTCCTTTGCATTTCCCTTACGTTGTGATGCATTTCGCAAACCACATTGGGATTTTTGTTTAGATGATAGATTGTAGATGAAGATCTGCATGGCTTATTGTTTTTTCGCTGTTTGATTGTTGTGCTTCGATGTGATGCAGGGTGTTGACTTGGAGCTGTCTTCAGGAGTACAGAATATGATTGATAACTGCAAACTAATTGTAGCCTACACATCCTATGGCTTGATGACTTTGAGTGCAAGAAATAAGAGCTTTAAGATGGACTTGAATTCGTCTTGTTGAAGTAGGATGGCGGGCTTGATAAGATGCTTACCTGTTACTTATAAGTAGCTCCTGGCTATGAGCAACATTGTGGGTAAGACACAGAATGTATCCCCTTGGCTGTAATGCAGAGCACATATAGTATTATTAAATATGACTTGATTAGCTCATGGTTTAGTGTAATAAGGGATGAATACTTGTTGATGCCACCTATACGATTACATATCTAGCATTCTAATTCATGCTTGACTATTACCAACTAAGCAAAGCCTTTAGGAGGGAAGAATACTGAACATGCACCTCTCTCCACATCTGATTCTCCGCTGCAGGTACCATCTAGAATATCTGTTATTATGATCCTGCAGCGATGGCCTCCAACGATGCAATTGAAGCCATCCATATAACCCCAGCGATAGCAACATAACCCAAGACGATAAGGAAGTAAAGATGATGACAAAAAGCCCCGTCATTCGTCAGGCTTACCTGATGGCCCATTCAAGTGATACATACTCAACGCCATGCCTCTCAAGCCATGCCTCTTTTCTCGCGTTGGCTGTTGGCTTCTCACTAGGCCAGTGTGACGTGTCGAGGTAAATGGTCGATGATGGGAGTAAGAATTAGAAATTCCGAGGGTTAAAGAGGGGATTAGAAGGGCGCGGTCAGGCTCTTGAATGAACATTGCTTCTGGCAGGCATAATTAATAAAGGCTCCTCGATATATACTAGTATGGATGATGTTACTCTTATCAAGAGACATACAATCAACTATCAAGGTGCAGTGGGTTTCTGCATTGTTGGATAGACTTGTGTGACTTATTGAGAGGAAGCGGGGACTACTCTGCTGTCTACTTTAGTACATGAAGAAACTTCTTTGTTCATGTTACGGCCCTCTGTTCCATTCTGGTCTTTGTGTTGACGTGAATACCGTGAAGGAAAGTCAAGCATGTAGAGATGTGGGCCATATCACTTGGCCAGGGACTTCTTAAGGGGGTAAGATTGAAGATCGCTCGACAAAAAGATATAGAACCGGAATGACCACGTCCACATACACGTCCATTTGTGACTTGAGATATTACTCGTCTACAATGGTGTCTAACATCTCCGCACAAATGAATTTGGAGCAGGTCTTCAAAACCTACATTCGGTTCTTTGTAGCATCTCCTAGAACCCTTCTTACGTGTTTTCTGATGAAGATTGTCTAGTGTTATTAACTTGTATGTCTTTTCATCGGAACGTAGGGGCTTTAAGCGGGCCCTCCTTGTTTATTACCGCTTCTCACGGCTGCTTACGGCTAGGATAACGGAAAAAAAGAAAAAAAGAAGAAAAAGAAGAAAAAGAAAAAGAAGAAAAAAGGGGGAAAATCCCTTCACTCGACTCGACACATGGATTGCGCATCTCTTCAACGGCTTCGCCGTCGTACCTGTCTGTCTACAAGTAGAGACCACACTCCGAACAAGCAGTTTCTGCCGAGTAGATACATACTGTACCTACCAACAAACATCCTCGTCAACTTAAACTTCGCCCCATAGGCGGGGTTGCAGGTTGCAGGTTGCAGGACTAGAATTCACAACAACGACCTCGTTAGTAGCTTCGAGTAGCAACGTGACGCACAATCCCAAGAGCGTTACCTTTGATATTGCTGCAGCTGAGCTGTGATCCCGATCCAACGGTACTAGTAGTATAATGCAGCTGATTGGACAGATTGGACAGATTGGACAGATTGTACAGGGCGTTGTGGAGACTTCACTACAGACTACCGCGCACGTGGAGCAGATCCACTTGTAAGCTAATTATGAGATCCAACGTCGAATTGAGTTGTGATCGCCGCAGAAGCTATTCTCGAGTTCAAGAGTAATCGGCTGTAATTCGTTGGAGATGCAAAGTTGGTTTATTATGTCCATCGATTCTCTCGGTGCTAAGCGATGCTAACAACATAGAGGTAGGTTTCAATCTCTCACAGTTTCATACTGGTGTACCATACGTCCAGTTCAAGAGCTCATGCTTCTCCTGAAACAAACATAACTCGCGGCATGTTTCCTCAATCCAAACTACCACTTCTCTCAGGGGGACAAATATATTCCTCAGCATCCGCTCTGCTAGCTCAAATATAGGTTCATGTGAAGGTTCGATCGAGCCTCGAACCCTATCCAACCGCATTTCTGGCAACGAAATATGTAATACAGAGTCCGAGAGTCCAACCTTGCATTCGAAGGTTGGTTCTGAGACTTGGAGCCAGCCTACCAAGTCTGAAGACATTTGAGCTGCTCGGATCTGCTTCGTAGATCATACCGGAATCACGAATACATACTCTTGGGTCTTTCGTCCTGTAAGATACCTAGGTTCAGCTACTGTGTTACTGTACTTGTCTCATTGTTCGCTTGCATCCGCCCTTGACTTTGACTGACTTGCGAATTTTCATGATAGCCATTCACCACAACCCCCAGGCGATTTCGCGAACCCTTGTACTGCTACACAGATATGTACATAGTACTATGTACTATTTACTCCATCTCTTGGTCTCTTGATCTCCTGATCTGCCGATCAGCCGTGAAGCCCTGTAACTGCCCAATCCACATCAAGCATGGTGTTTGACTGAATGCTGCAGCTAGCTGGGTACATTCAATAGTACTCGCCCAGATCTTCTATGATAACTTCAGTCACTGAAAGTTCTACAAGTAGTAAGTATTATTCAAAGCCGTAGAACCAAGCATCGGAGGCTATGGTTATTGAGAGTCGAGCGATGCCATCATTTTAGAGTCATCAGCTATTCAAAGGCGTATCTGTATCTTCGAGTGTTTTCATCATGGAGGATCTGAGTGAGTAACGAATCCAGACATCATTGCAGCTTTCCAGCAACACTTATACTTGCTTGTACTCATGCCCATCAACGCAAGTGGACATCAAAAGCTGCATGATGATGAGAACTTCCATGCCTCAGCATGAGTACTACGTAGAGTACAAGCACATATGTGAATAGGCAAACAAACTTTGCAAGCATCCACAGTCACAGTGGGCCTTCGACAGGGAAGAATGACTAGAACCAAACTACTTCACGCCTTATATATAAGGCTTAACGATCGCCCTGAGATCCTCGTCCAGGTACTGTACTGTACGCCTGCATACCTAGCATAATACATAGCGCAGTGCAAAAACAAACACAAACACAGTCTTGATAAGAATTCTTGTGACGTCCTATCTACGACCGACAGAATGAGAGGTCATCGAACTCCTTGAGCTTTCAAGAAAGCATTTATCGTTTATCCTTCTCCTTCTCCTCCTCCTCCTCCTCCTCCTCCTCCTCCCCCGATGGAATGCAACACTCCCGCAACCCGACTTGTCTTGTGCTTCTGAATCGCATGGCTGCTTACTACCAAATACTACTGGACACTTGAACGCGGTATGGCTGCTGCCGCGGCTGCTCCTTGGGAATGGCATCGGGCTTGGGATGGAGAACTGGGAAAGGCTCTGAAGCGGGACTCAGTAAGTCTGACAGGACGTTCCGTTTCATTCTGCAATCAGTAATGAAACAAATACCCGCCAACTTGACTTGACTTGACCATAGTGTCACCGTCAATGTTCCTCAGATTGCTCATTTACTGACCGTCGCTTTCTTTGTCATGCAGATTTCAAGCAGTGACCCTAGAATCGGCTCCTCCAGAGACAATTCTTCCTCGGCCACGGTCACGGGACTGACGTCCACTTCTGGCAATTCTTCCTCATTGGCTTCGCTCGGTGGAACAATCGTGCCTGTCACTATATATGCCTTTATATGCTTCGTTATATTCATCTGTCTGCGACGAAAAAGTTCGCGTGTATATTCTCCGCGAACATTTTTACCTAGTCTGCTACCTCAGTATGTCACCTGACAATCTCATGAGAGGGGAGAAGGAAAAGAGGAAAGGAGGGAAAGGGGTTCAGGAGTCATTTTCAATTAACATCTTCGCAGTCAACGCAGTACACCATTACCTACAGGATGGATAAATTGGATGAAGCCATTTTGGCAGATACCAGATGCCACAGTCCTGAACAAGTCCTCGCTCGATTCCTTTCTATTTCTTCGCTATATACGCATCCTTTGCATGATCTGTCTTGTTGGTTGCTTGATCACTTGGCCAATCCTTCTCCCCCTTCATGCTTACGGTGGTAACGGCAATAAGCAACTCGACCGTATAACGCTAGGGAACGTTTCGCATGTGCAATGGTATTATGTTCATGCTATCGTGGCGTGGGCCTTTTTCTGTAGGTCGCAGTTGCAATGCCAATTCTCAAGGTCGACTTACTGATATTATTGTGTAGCTTTCATACTCTATATGGTATCTCGTGAGTGTGTATACTTTATCAGTCTTCGTCAAGCATATTTTTACTATCCACCAATTGCCGCAAAACTCTCATCGAGGACGGTTCTTTTTACTTCAGTGCCTCAGGAGTATTTAAACGAGGACAAACTTCGAGCCGTATGGGGAAAGGCCGTTAAAACCGTTTGGATACCGAGAGATACCAGGGAGTTGGACCGCATCGTCACGGAAAGAGAACAAACAGCTCATCGACTTGAAAAGGCCGAGATCGAACTGATCAAAAGGGCCAACGAAGCACGAAACCGTACACTTCGAAACCAACCAACTGATGTCGAGGCAAATCCAGAATCATGTCACAAGAATTCAAAAGAAGTAAATATTAATGTTGAAGCCAAGAGCCTAGCTGGGACAACTCCGGGATCACCAGCAGCATCTGTGATTGAACCTGCTCATACCAGCAATAGTGACAACGGTGAAAACAGTAAAAAGAACGGTGGCAGCAACAGCAAGCCGGATCTCCCGGATGTTAACGGTTCTGTTGCATCGCAATGGATACCCGCCAATGCCAGACCTTACCATCGACCATTGGCCAATCTTGGGAAAAGAGTTGACACAATCCATTGGACGCGTATGAGGCTGAAAGAGATGGGTCCGCAGATTGGTAAGCTGCGGAAACAGCATCGTTCCAAGAAAACGAGGCCCTTTCCTGCAGTCTTTATTGAGTTCGAGACGCAACTCGATGCTCAAATTGCGTATCAGACGCTGCCACATCATCGTGCGCTTCATATGTCTCGGTATATTGGAATTCGACCATACGAGATCGTTTGGTCGGCTTTGACTATCAGGTGGTGGTCACATATCATTCGTCGATTCTCAATATTGTCAGCAGTTGCAGCCATGATAATATTTTGGTCGATCCCATGCGCGTTGATCGGAATTGCTTCCAACGTCAACTACTTGGCGACCACTATCCCCTTCCTACATTGGATTGTAGATCTGCCTGGTGTTATTCTTGCTGTTATCAGTGGCTTTCTTCCAGCGCTCGCATTGTCATTCTTGATGTCTCTCGTCCCCGCAATAATGAGACGTATGTTACTTTGCCTTCAATATTGTACATGATACATCCAGCTAACATGTTTCAGGATGTGCGGAGATTGCTGGCGTTCCTTCACTATCCAGGATTGAGCTATTCACCCAGAATGCCTATTTTGCCTTCCAACTGATCCAGGTCTTTCTCATCACCACCTTGACCTCGGCGGCATCGGCAGCATTGAAGCAGATTCTCGCGAACCCCTTGTCTGTCAAACAACTTCTTTCAGAGAACCTACCGAAAGCTTCGAACTTCTACGTCTCTTACTTTATCATTCAATGCGTTGGAATGAGTGCTACCAACTTGGTACAGCTAGGTAGTGTTTACACTTATCATGCTCTACCTTACATTTCGAATCATCCGAGACGTATGAATCAGAGATGGCATAGACTCAGGAGGATTCATTGGGGTAGCATATTTCCGGTATACACTAATATGGCTGTCATTGGTAAGGACTTCCTTCTTGACCTTATTTGGGGTCTAGATATGAGTCGTTGTTCATTCTGGCTAACTCATTTTCAGCCATCAGTTACTCCTGTATAGCACCCGTGATACTTGGTTTCGCAGGGATAGGCTTCTTTATAGTCTATCTAGTCTATCGTTACAATCTCATGTATGTCTACGACGCCGAGATATCCACCCAAGGACTCGTCTACCCACGAGCATTAAAACAAACGCTCGTAGGCATCTACATGTCTCAAATTTGCCTGATCGGCCTCTTCAGCATCCGTCAAGCCTTCGGACCCCTCGTCCTCATAATGGGCTGCACGATTTGCACAACTCTAGTCCACATCTCCCTTAACGACGCTCTCGACCCTCTAATGTACAGTCTGCCCATGTCCCTCGCCCATGAAGGTGATTCCTCCTCTCACACCACACCCGACGAACCCGAGCCCCTATCAACCTCAGAGTTCCTCCACCCCCAAGACGAGCTTGAGCTCCAGGGGCAAAGTCAGGCACAGTCCACACGTGCCATAGAAGGCCTCTCCACCGGCGTCGACATCGGCACCGACATGGCGAAAACAACATTACGCACTCGCCTCGCCGCCCGTTTCGTTTCCGATCCGCGCGCCGTCGAGGCCGCGCAGGCCCTACAGCACTGGGTGTCACCCAAGCGGCACGAAAACCCGAACCCCATCCTCAAATGGCTGCATCCCGAAGTCTTCGCCGACCACGTCGCACTGCGCGCCCTCCTCGATCCGGATGTGCCCGTGCCGACATACGATGCCGCTGAGCTTCGCGATGCCTATCTCCGCCCCTGTATGAGTGCGCCCCGGCCGCGCATCTGGATCCCGAGGGACGAGGCGGGTATTTCCGTTCAGGAGCGTAGGCATACGCAGGAGCTTACGCCTGTTGTGGATGAGGGGGCGGAGTTGGTGAAGGATAAAATCATTGTTGACATGCGCGTCATCAATGATGTTGTGCCGCATGGTTTGAGACATCGAGTACCGTTTTGAATGTTGAGATGTAATGTTTGAATATGAATATGCTACTGTTGTGTGTGGCGAGATCTTTCATGGGTGATTGTGAGTGTAGATCCGGATTCGGCACTTGCACTGTGGACTTGACGCGTATCCTGGTTCATATAAAGCTCCTTTCTTGCTTGTTGTTCGCTCGACAAACACCACAGTCTCACAGTCTGGCACAACGACGGTTTGACTTTACCTAATCTGAGCACTCTCCTCTATAATATTGATGGCTTATTTATTCAGTTAGAAGTAGTATATATCTAGACTTATGTCTCAGTGAATGGCAACAGCATAGTAGACAAGACAGTTCACATACCAAATCAATTGATTGGAAGTATAGTACAGCATATCTCATCCTGTAAAACTGCTGTGAAAAACATCTATCTATGATTCCTCTCTTGTAAGATGCACGGCTTATCTGTTGTTGACATGTAACACTGGTTTCCGTATGTTAGTTCTGTTTGAAACCAATGATTTGGTTGATGTCAACAAGTCTATAAACACTGATAATGTAATACCTAAATCATAGATTCGCATGGTAACAAGCAAATTGCAACTATTACTCAGTCACCCCATGCACCTTTTACATAATTCTCCCATATATTGGAACAACGTATTACACGTTAACTTAAGCATACCTTACATCCGCATCTACACCTTCAGGAAAAGGGCAACAAAGAGAAAACAGAAAGAACCCCCCCTCCTTCTTTTCGCCTCAACAAAGCTTCTTGGGATGCAAAACACGCCAACATCCCTCTTCCGGATCCAAAACACCTCCTGCTGGCGGGCGGGGGGGGGGGGGGGGGGGGGGGGGGGGGGGGCGGGGGGGGGGGGGGGGGGGGGGGGGGGGGGGGGGGGGGGGGGGGGGGGGGGGGGGGGGGGGAGGGGGGGGGGGGGGGGGGGGGG